>OZ030018.1:17292500-17710000 GCA_964023405.1 Apodemus agrarius
AAACATATTGCAAATATACAAAGGCTAGCAATATAAAACTAATGTTAGACTTAAAATAAAATGAACATGAATTAATAACTTCAATGTGTCAAAGTAATTTAATTCTTCATTGAAAGACACAATTCTTTCTTTTAATTTCAAAAACATTTATTTTTATAGTTTTATTCATCAAAATGCATGTTTTTATTTCTCTCTCCCTTCTTTACACTGTTTCCCCATCTATATCTCTTTCCCCCTCCCAAATAGAAGAACTGAGAAAAAAGTGTCTCTTACTGATTTTCTATAAATCTCCAAGAAGAAAATCTCTAGCTGACCTTCTCTTAAAGCTGCATTTGACATATAACCTGTATTCATAAACTTCACATTTCATTCTTAAAACATTAATAGGAGAAAGAATTATGCTTAGAACTAGCTAAATGATGTACTCATCCCTATTGATTTATTGATTCAGTAGACAGTACTGTTTCCTTTAAATCCTTAAAGGTACACTGAGATCACCATTTTCCCTAGCCAGGCTGAAGCAGCATTTTGAGATTAGGCGAGTGGGATCATTGATTGTTGGAACTGGTGGCTGAGGCCAGCTTTTTAATTCCTCTCAATTTGGTCTCTGTATTAGAATATAAACCATGACCTCATGGTGTTGAGCATGGGGGATAAAAGCTAAGATGTATCATTACTGCCCATGGCATTGGACATTTCTGCTAGCTTTTGCTTGCTTCAGTATTATTTTAAAGCACATCCAGAAGAATGAACTTGGGCTCCAGTTTCCTTTGATTAGGAGGAAATAAGTTATTCATCCAGTAATTATAGAATATAAATTTTGTTATTGATTAGAGGGGACTAGCCAGAAGGAGTTTCGAGGAACCAGGGTCGAGGTCTCTGAGAATAGTTCCTATCATTCTCAATAGTTCATGCCAGTGCCATGGGCAGATAGAATAGGTTTGGGTTAAGGAGACATGGGAGAAATATTTTCATATCATTTTATGGAAATCATCCCCAAGTTATTGAGGATCAATAAACCCTAGGTGATAGGCTGAGGAAAGATTCCTAGGAAATATGTTCTCTATAAGTGCTGGTTAAAATTGTTTATTGAGTTTACACAGTGGGAAGAGGGCATCTGAACTGAGGAATTACCTCCATCACTATGACCTGAGAAACATTTTCCTGATTGTTAACTGACTCAGGAATGCCCAGATCACTGATGACTGTGCCGTTTCTGGCTAGGTGAGCCTGGGCTATATAAAAAAGACAGTACAGTGATAGATAGCATCCTTGTAAGAAGCTATGGTGACTTGAGTGAGAAATGTCCCCTATAGCTTCAGACATTTAAACACTTCTTTCCCAGTTACTGGTAGTGTTTGGGGATGTTTAAGAGACATAAACTGCAGTGATCTTTTTGGAAGAAGTATATTACTGGGGGGGGGTGAGTCTTGCAAGTTTAACTACTTGAAGCTCTTCCAGTGTCCCCACTTCCTAGAGTCTGATTTGTGCTTGTGTTTGAGATATGAGCTCATAGCTCCCTGTTCCTGCTGCCATGTCTGCTACAATATGCTATGTCTCCTCATCATGGTAGACTCTTCTCTTTTTGAAAGATAAGCACAAACAAACTCTTCTTTCTATAAGCTGACTTGGTCCTGGTAGTTTATCATGGCAAATGAGGAGTAGTTAATGCAGATGTCTGTACACCTTAGGGTAGAAAGAAAAATTACCATGTTTAGTTTTGTTTATTTTTGTCTTGATTTGAGGAAATATGGATGGTTCTGAAGTATTGGTTTGGAAACGTGATTAAATGCTATAAGAAGAGCTTTATCTGCCATTGTAGTATGACCCTGAAAGGCAATCAAGTTGAAAATAGGGCCTAGATCAAGTGTTTAGTTTGCAAAACAAACCAACAATAGATACTTAACTATGCTATAGGCCATTCCCATGCTATTTTGGAAAGAATATGACCCTTTTCTGCCCACATCCTGAGACCTTACCTGGAGACAAATTCCAAAAAAAAAAAAAAAAAAAAAAAAAAAAGGACTAGTTTATTGTTCAAGGAAATTTCAAGGGAATGTAATATCGAATCTGTGGAGTTGTTAATGTTAATGTCTCTGATGTCTTATAATTGTCAACAATGAAATAGAACAAGTGGGCAGAAAGAAATACAAAATGAACAATTTAAAGGTAAAAAGAGCACAGTAAAATTTAATGTTGCCTGAAAGGTTTGTGCTGACAAAAATAAGGAGATTGGAGCTGTTAGAAGAATACTCACTTTCTTCATTGGAATAATGGGAAAGTTCCATTAGCAGGAAGGACTTCAGCAGCTAATTTTTCAACTTATGGGAAATAAAATCCTTGCTCCTAGAAAGTAAGAAAAAAACAAACAAACAAAAACAAATTGCAGCCAGTGTAGTTTAAGGATTTCAGAATCTATCCTAAGATGATACTTGGCAGTATCATCCACATAGCTTTGGATTTAGAGGTATGCATGGAAAAATGAAGGTGTCGTGGATTCTTCGTGTTTTAAGAAAGCTGTGGCCAGGCAACATGTGATAGGAGATTATTACCTGTATGAAATCTCTGAAGAGGTATGAATTTCCAAAAAGCCATTGTGTGATGCTATAAAAGAAAATTCTGTATTGTAGAGGCAAACATATGACATTGCAGGTGCTAGAGACATGGGATTTGTGCAAGAAAGAACTGAATAAAGGCAGTAGAAACAGCTAAAAACAGGAATTCATGTTTTTGTTTAGCAACATTCAAGAGGTTCTGAGGTATCTGAGCCCTTTCATATTGGAAATACAATAATAAGATATGACATACAGAGGAATGGATACAGAAACTGTGGTACATTTACACAATGGTATACTACTCAGCTATTAAAAACAATAAATTCATGAAATTCTTAGGTAAATGGAAGGAACTAGAAAAAAATCATCCTGAGTGAGGTAACCCAGTCACAAAAGAACACACATGTTATGTACTCACTGATAAGTGGACATTAGCTCAGAAGCTTGGAATACCCAAGATACAATTCACAGACCACATGAAGCTCAAGAAGAAGGAAGACCAAAGTGTGGATACTTCGGTCCTTCTTAGAATGGGGAACAAAATACTCATGGGAGGAGATACAAAGTGTGGAGCAGAGACTGAAGGAGAGACTGTCCTACCTGGGGATCCATCCCATAAAAAGTTACCAAAACCAGATTATATTGTGGATGCCAACAAGTGCTTGCTGACAGGGACCTGATATAGCTGTCTCCTGAGAGGCTCTGCCAGTACCTGACAAATACAGAAGTGGATGCTTACAGCCAACCAATGGACCGAGCACAGGGTCCCCAGTAGAGAACCTCGAGAAAGGACCCAAGGAGCTGAAAAGATTTGCAGCCCCATAGGAGGAGCATCAATATGAGCTAAGTATCCCCAGAGCTCCCAGGGACTAAACCACCAACCAAAGAGTTCACATGGTGGGACCCTTGGCTCTAGCCACATATGTAGAAGAGGATGGCCTTATTGGACGTCAATGAGAGGAAAGGCCCTTGGTCCTGTGAAGGCTTGATGCTCCAGTGTAGGGGAATGCCAGGACAGGGAAGAGGGAGTGGGTGGGTTAGAGAACAGGGGGAAGGGAGATCTGATGGTTTTTTTCAGAGGGGAAATGAGGAAAGGGGATAACATTTGAAATGTAAATAAAAATATCTAATAAAAAAGATATGGCATACCTCCTACTGAATTTTGATTATGCTTTTTTCCTAATTTCCTTATTAGGAGGTTATTTTAGTTTACAGAGCAGAAATACATATTCTGTTCCATCATTAGTTTTTTTTTTTTTTATTTTACAGGAAATTGCAATTACACTATTTTATTGGGTCTTTTTTTATTATTGTATTTATTTACATTTCAAATCTTATCCCTCTTCCTGGTCTCCCCACTGCAACCCTCCATCTCTTCCCCTTTCTCCTTTGGCTCTAAAGGGGTGCTTACCCACCCACTCCTGCCTCACACCCTCTTGAAGTTGGACTAAATGCATTTTCTATTATGATAGGGTTGGAAGACCAAGTAGGCTAAAGAGAAGAATGAGATAGTTTCACTGAGTACACTATCATATCAGACATTTGAACACTTATTTTCCAGTTGATCGTGCTGGTTGGAGATGTTCAGAAGGTGCAGCCATGGTGGATGAAGTCACTGAATATGGGTTTTAAGTGTCTGAGATCAAGTTTGTCTCTACTGACTTAGATTTAGTTCCTCTCTATACGTTTTTATCTTGTGTTTGAGTTGTGATCTCTCATGTCCCTGCTCCTATCACCATAGCTGATACTTAGTGGTATGCTGAGCTACTATGGTGAACTCATCTGTCTGGTACTATAAGCCCAAACAGACTCTTTTCTCTATAAATTACCATGTTCATAGTATGTCTGCCATTCAGAAAAGACATCTTAGATCATTCTCATGAGAGTCAGTTATTTAAGGAATTGCCCAATCTTATAGCAAGTTTTATATACTTAAATTGATATTTCATATCTAGAAATATTATTTAGTCTGTTGAACTTAAATATTCATATTTTCCTTAATATATTAATGTACTACAATTAAATATCTTAGTATATACTGAAAATGATTTTATATCATGTTTGGATTTTGTATATAAAACTTATAAAACCAACCCCACTTCTACATAAATAACCAGTAATTACTTACTCATGTTTAGATAACTTATTATTCAATAAAAAAAGTTTGTCAAATAGATCAGCTCTTATAATGAAAAGAACCTAATTTCTGTGTATTAATGTTATTGAAGGTTAGTTTTCACTTATTCAGTGGATGAGAATTCTCCAATGTCTTTCTTCTTCAAGGTATGAATTATGAAAGAGAACTCTTTCCATTTGTTGGTATTGTGGAAATGCAGAATTTTGATATCTTGCCTTTAGTCTTCTGTCTCCTGCCATTAAAGCCATGGATAAATTCATAAAGTGTATGTTATTTTGGAGACAAGTCTACAAAGATATTATATTATTTTTGCTCTCATTTCCTTGCTTAGAACTGGTAACCTTCCCCTACATCCTTAACTGTGGTCTGAAGAGATATTTTCTCAAGTTCTTAGGAGAAATTACTAATAACAGAGTCTAGTTTTAATATTGCCTACCACAGAAATCCACTTTGTAACTTCACATGGATTCTTAAGAAAATACAAACTATTTGTCAGTGTGCATATTGGAAATATTCTTTAAATAAACACCTCATATTTGTTTACAATTCATGTTTACAAAACTAAATGAACTAACATACTAAGGGTTTGTGATTATAAAATCCCCTTGACCAATATTTGACTTAAATTTTCACAAGAATGGGGTAGTATATATTATTAAAAATAAATTGTTACATGACCATTTATTATAATTTTGGTAGGATACACAAGACAATAGTCATTTCTAAATAATTTTATACATACACTTAACCTTGAAATAAACCTGTACATGGAACTCAGGAGTTTTTGTGTATCAGACATAATCACATTTTCTTTTCAGGAAATTGAAAATACAAACTGAAAAGACAAACCTTTTTTTTTCTGACCATAACTCATTTGAATGAACATAGCATTCAGGTTGTTTAGTAGTCATTTTGTTGCCTGTCTAGTGGACTAAATATTTTAAAATTGTTGTCTATGAAAACAGCATGCCATAACACTACATAATAAGGCAATTATTCAAATAATATAAAAATTCCTTATTATTTCATATATTCTTCAAGATAATAAGTGCTGATATATTCTAAATATGAGGTAGAGATTCATATTTTTCTGATTAAAGACATTAAGTTTGTACTATATAAGTCCTTTTTTCTCAGCAATCAAATTTGAATAATAATAATGGGTCACACAAATCTTAAACTCTGATTTTAATGTGACAAAATACAATGATGAATATAATGATGTTATGATTATCAACACTTCCTTGGCTGATGTTTGAAGTCATAATAATTTTAAAGGAATAAAAAGCCATAGTAGGTTTTATGTTTTTTTTATTCTTTTCTTTTCTATATTCTTTGTTTACATTCCAAAGGCTTTCCCCTTTCCCAGTTCCCCCCCCATCATACATCCCATAAGTCCTCCCCCCCAACTATTCCCCAATCACCCACCCACCATTTCTCTGTTCTGATCTACAAAACTGGATCCAATCTTTTCAGGCCCAGGGTCCTCTCCTTTCTTCTCCTTGGGAATCATTTGACTTGCTAATTATGCCTTGAGAATTTAGGGCTCCTGGGCTCATTAATATCCACTTATCAGTGATTGCATTTCATGCCAATTCTTTTGTGATTGGGTTAACTTGCTTAGGATGATATTTTCCAGATCTAGCCATTTGCCTACAAATTGCATGAATTCATTATTTTTAATTGCTGAGTAGTATTCCATTGTATAAATGTACCACATTTTCTGTATCCATTCCTCCTTTGAGTGATATCTGGGCTCCTTCCAGCTTCTGGCTATTATAAACAAGGCTGCTATGAACATTGTGGAGCATGTGTCTTTATTGTATGCAGGGGAATTCTCTGGGTATGTGCCCAGGAGCTGCCAGGGTCCTCTGGAAGCTCCTGTTCTTAGATGACTGGCTGGCAGCCCGGTTTGCCTGAGATCTTAAGCTTGGGGTATCTTGATATCTGTTTCTGCATGCTCAGTCTAAGCACCCGCCACCAAAATGGCTGCAGATGAGCAGAGTCAGGTTTTATGTTTAATAGACATGCTGTGTAAACATTGTAGAGATGAATAGTTTATTAAAAATTCCTGGCAGAGTTGCATTTCATATATTTTCCTTGAATTGTCATATCTATGGTAGTTCATAGAAATATATACATTTAACAAGTATCTTTTTGATTCTTGTAGTGAAATCTGACATTTACTTTATGTTAGAATTAATGAATGGTTAACAAAAAAATTGAGTAATTCTTATTCCTAATTTTTATTAACATGTAATTTTAATGTCTTCTCTATAGACTCAGAGCCAATTTATAAATAAATATTATTACCAGTACAATATATTATCTCTATGTAATTTCAAATTTGTCAAAAAAGTCTAACAGTGTAAAGCATTTCTTAAAGCTTTTTAATAGGACATCTTATTTTGTTTTTCCTTCTATCTCAACATTAGCCTCAAAACTCACATCTGAGCCCCTGGCTCATGTACTAAAAATGTTTGAGAGTCCATTCAACTGCAAGTCTACTGCTGCTAAGAATTGCTTAAAGAGTTCATGAATACAAATGCCATGTTATGTTCACATCACATTGTTTCATTGGATTTCTATCCAACTTCTGGCTCTTACATAGAGGGAAAATGAACAGGTAATGGGTGTTTGAAGAAAGAGTGTCATGTACTTTAGTGATGTAACCATAGATGGATAGATAGATAGATAGATAGATAGATAGATAGATAGATATGAAATTAGTTTTTTTATTTTATTTAATCTTTTTATTTTACACTCCTGATTTTATCCCTCTCCAGGTTCACCCTCTGACTGTTGCCATCCCATACCTCCTCCCCAGGCCCCTAGCCCCTGTCTCTATTAGGATGTCTCCACCACATCACCAGAACTCTCCACTCCCTGGGGCCTCTATTCACTGACTGAACCCAGTCCCTGCAGTCCTCTGCTGTACATGTGTTGGGAGCCTCATATCAGCTGGTGTACGCTGCCTGGTTGGTAGTCCAGTGCCTGTGAGATCTTGGGGGTTCTGGTTAATTGAGAGTGCTGGTTCTCCTACAGGGTTGCCTTCTTCCTCTGCTTCTTCCAGCTTTCCCTTAATTCAACTACAGTTGTCAGCGGCTTCTGTTCTTTGGATATGTGTTAAAGAGTAAAAATAAAATGTAATGTAAAATGACCACTTCTATTGATCATCATGTGTCTTTGGAGTTATTCATTTGGAAACAGCTCTTTAATGTTGCTTTGATCAGCATTATCTAAATTTATTTCCCAAGCATTAGCCAACTATTTTGTAAAATATTTCTCATTTTATGTGTGATGCTTTCTCATGAAGAGATTTGTGGTATGTGTTTTGGCAGGAATTCTATTGAAGTGATGTTGTGTTTTCATTGTCAATCTATCATATTGCTAGGAGTGTAAACTTTGATCACTGTTAAGTATATGTGCTTGCTTTCTCTACTATAACAGTTTCCCTTTTATATTAGAATTCTGCATAAGAGTGCTTTGAGTTTATCTAAATATTCTAGCACTCATACAAATTTTACAGATCAGTGACATTCATTGATGTTTG
This sequence comes from Apodemus agrarius, assembly GCA_964023405.1. Taxonomy (NCBI): domain Eukaryota; kingdom Metazoa; phylum Chordata; class Mammalia; order Rodentia; family Muridae; genus Apodemus; species Apodemus agrarius. The sequence continues at coordinate 17,300,746 of OZ030018.1, forward strand.
AATAAATTATTTCTGTAGTGATTGTCAAATGAAGATTTTTCTACTTTAATCATTTTTATTTTTACTTATCAGTCTTCTCTGAAGAACATCACTGCCCATTAACATTTTTGAATGTTTATATGCATGTAGAGTGATAGATTCCGGTCCTATTTTAAAATATCTTTTGGTACTGTTTCCATTTATTTTGATGGTCAACCTTTTGCAAACAACATGCCTTTTAAGACTTAGTGAGATGGTATGAATGAATGACCTTAGGGCTTTGCAGTATACATTATGTTCTATTTTCAGAAGACAATAACTTACTGCGTAAACCACACAACTTATTTTGAAGTATTTTGACAACATTATGGTTTCTATGTTATAGTGTTTAAAATTTTATGAATAATCTAAGGATCATTTATTAACACTTGAGGGGATGATTCCAAAGATCAAATTTGTGCTTATCCCAAGGCAAAAATGCTTTATTGTTCACACCTAAGAATTCAAAGACAACTTGCTACAATAAGCTGTTTTTTAAGGCCTCATTAAATACCTGCCATTCATGTATCAGCCTGTCTGAATTTCCAGACACAGTGCCGAGTCTTTCATATAGTTTTACTTTTGACTACTGTCATTTGTAAAAATTTTACATATGAAGTAATGAATTTTCATAATCACTGGAAGAAAATTATTTCCTTTCTGTGCTCTGCATCTGCTGTTTGTAAGAGGATATTAACATAGTGGCCTGGGCTCTCTGGTACGCTTTGTGTAGTTCACTATGCCCTATATCCTAAATGCTCCTCCTGCCTTGCACTTTTGAATACAAGGATAGGGATAAGTCTATTGTTGAGTCCAGCTAAGAATGATACCTTTGTAGTTCACTTAATTTTCTACAAACTAAGTACTTTTTAGCAGCAATTTACATTTCTACCTTAATGTTTTAAGAAATTTTCATGAATATATTACTGTACTGAAATGAATTGCTGAACATACACAAAAATCTTATGAGATGATTTCTCTATAAGAAGTTTAAATTAGTAGTAGAATAAATATTGAATTTTAAAGTTTGCAGTCTATTTCATTTTCAAAACTGAATATAAGGTATTAATAAGCATTTCCTAAATAAAGACCATTAACATGTTCAAGCCAACTTTTATTGCCATGTATATGTCTGGATGACAGAGATTTAGAGCACTGTCTCAGGATTACTATTACTGTAATAAAACACCAAATCCAAAACAAGTTGGGAAGGAAAGTGTTATTTATTGTACACTTCTATAATGCAGTTCATCCTCAAATGATTTTAGGACAATAACTCAAAAAGGGCAGGAAGAGGGTAGCAGGGGATTATGCAGAAGCCACAGAGGATTGTTGACCCCTGAGTTGCCACTCATGGCATGCTTAACCTTTCTTAGAGACCTCAAAACCCCTACATAGGGTGGGCCCCAACCACAGTGGATTGGTCCCTCTCCAATCTATTACTAATTATAAAAAATAACCTAAAGGCTTGCCTACAGGCTTATGTTATGAAGATATTTTGTTAATTGAGACTCTCTTCTCTCAGATAACTTCAGCTTGTATCAAGCTGACATAAAACTAACCACAACAAAGAGATAGGTAGATAGATAGACTGATATATATAGAGATAGATAGATAGATATAGATAGATAGATAAAGATAGATATAGATAGATATAGATATAGATATAGATATAGATATAGATATAGATATAGATATAGATATAGATATAGATATAGATATATAGATAGGGATGAAGACCGAGACTGAGACCAAGGGTGAGATAGATGATTGATAGATAGATGGTAGATAGATAGATAGATAGATAGATAGATAGATGATAGATAAAACTCTTAGAAAGTGGGAATTTTAGTTTTATTCCTAAGTAGTAGAACAGTGCATTTCAAAAATCAACAGTAAATTTTTATCGCTTTTTAAATTTTATTTTCTATATTCTTTGTTTACATTCCAAAGGCTTTCCCCTTTCCCAGTTCCCCCCTCACCATGTATCCAATAAGTCCTCCCCCGCACCTCCCCCACCCCGCACATTCCCCAATCACGCCCCCTACCCTTTCTCTGTTCTGGTACTCTCCTGCAACACTGGAACCAGTCTTTTCTGGACCAGTGTCCTCTCATTCCTTCTTCTTGGGAATCTTTTGATTTGCTAATTGTGCCTTGAGTACTCAGAGCTTCTGGGCTAATATCCACTTATCAGTGATTGCATTTCGTGTGTATTCTTTTGTGATTGGCTTAACTCACTTAGGATGATATTTTCCAGATACAACCATTTGCCTACAAATTGCATGAATTCATTATTTTTAATTGCTGAGTAGAGTTCCATTATATAAATATACCACATTTTCTGTATCCATTCCTCCTTTGAGGGACATCTGGGCTCCTTCCAACTTCTGGGTATTATAAATAAGGCTGCTATGACCATAGTGGAGCATGTGTCTTTATTGCTTGCAGGGGAATCCTCTGAGTATATGCACAGGAGTGGTATGACAGGGTCCTTTGGAAGTGTCATGTCCAATTTTCTGAAGAACTGCCAGACTGATTTTCAGAGCGGTTGTACCATTTTGCAATCCCACCAACAGTGGAAGAGTGTTCCTCTTTCTCCACATCCTCTCCAGCACCTATTGTCTCTTGAGTTTTTAATCTTAGCCATTCTGACCGGTGTGAGGTGAAAACTCAGGATTGTTTTGATTTGCATTTCTCTGATGACTAATGATGTTGAACATCTCTTAATGTGCTTCTCAGCCATCCAAATTACTTCTGGTAAAAATTCCTTGTTTTGTACCCCATTTTAATAGGGCTATTTGATTCTTTTGGGTCCAATTTCTTGAGTTCTTTGTATATATTGGATATTAGCCATCAGTCGGATATGGGGGTGGTAAAGATCTTTTCCCAATTTCTTGGTTGTCGTTTTGTCCTTCTGACAGTGTCCTTTGGCTTACAGAAACCTTGTAATTTTATGAGGTCCCATTTGTCAATTCTTGATCTTAGACCATAAGCTATTGATGTCCTGTTCAGGAAATTTCCCCCTGTGCCTATGTCCTCCAGGGTCTTCCCCAGTTTCTTCTTTATTAGGTTCAGTGTGTCTGGCTTTATGTGGAGGTCCTTGATCCACTTGGAGTTGATTTTAGTACAAGGTGATAAGAACGGGAGTGGACACTGGTGCTAGAATGGACCAAAGCATCACTGTGGGGGAGTACAAGAACAGTGAGGTGGGAGGGGGTGGATGAGGGAGCAGGGAGAGGGAAAAGGGCATGTGGGACCTTTGGGGGTGGGGAACCAGAAAAAGGGAAATGAATTGTAAATATAGAATATATCCAATAAAAAATATATGAATAAAAAAAAAGAATGGGTCAATTTGCATTCTTCTGCATATCGACCTCCAGTTGAACCAACACCATTTGTTGAAAAGGCTATCTTTTTCCACTAGATGGTTGTAGCTCCTTTATCAAAGATCAAGTGACCATAATTCTGTGGGTTCATTTCTGGGTCTTCAATTCTATTCCATTGGTATACTTGTCTGTAGTTGTACCAATACCATGCAGTTTTTAACACAGTTGCTCTGTAGTACTGCTTGAGGTCAGAGATATTGATTCCCCAAGAAGTCCTTTTATTGTTAAGAATAGTTTTAGCTATTCTGTGTTTTTTGTTACTCCAGATGAATTTAAGAATTGCTTTTTCTAGATCTATAAAGAATTGATTTGGGATTTTGATGGAGATTGCATTGAATCTGTAGATAGCGTTTGGCAAGATGGCCATTTTTATTATATTGATCCTGCCAATCTAAGAGCATGAAATATTTTTTCCATCTTCTGAGGTCTTCTTCGATTTCTTTCTTGAAGGACTTGAAGTTCTTGTCAAACATATCTTTCACCTGTTTGGTAAGAGTCACGTCAAGATACCTTATATTGTTTGTGGCTATTGTGAAGGGTGTTATTTTCCTAATTTCTTTCTCAGCCTGCTTGTCCTGAATATAGGAAGGCTACTGATTTGCTTCAGTTGATTTTATAACCAGCCACTTTGCTGAAGTTGTTTATCAGCTGTAGAAGTTCTCTGGTGGAGTTTTTGGGTCGCTTAAATATACTATCATATCGTCTGCAAATAATGATAGTTTGACTTCTTCCTTTCCAATTTGTATCCCATTGACTTCCTTATGTTGTCTAATTGCTCTCACTAGAACTTCAAGTGCTATATGGAAAAGATATGGAGAGGGCAGCCTTGTCTAGTCCCTGATTTTAGTGGGATTGCTTCAAGATTCTCTCCATTCAGTCTGATGTTGGCTACTGGTTTGCTGTATATTGCTTTTATTATGTTTAGGTATGGGCCTTGAATTCCTGTTCTTTCCAGGACTTTTAGCATAAAAGGATGCTGAATTTTGTCAAATGCTTTTTCAGCATCTAGTGAGATGACCATGTGGTTTTTTTCTTTTAGTTTGTTTATGTAGTGGATTATATTGATGGATTTTCGTATATTGAACCATCCCTGCATCCTTGGGATGAAGCCTACTTGATCATGGTGAATGATCGTTTTTTGATGTGCTTTTGGATTCGGTTGGCAAGGATTTTATTTAGTATTTTTACATTGATATTCATAAGGGAAATTGGCCTATAGTTCTCTTTCTTTGTTGGATCTTTGTGTGGTTTTGGTATCAGCATATTTGTGGTTTCATAGGACGAGCTGGACAGTGTTCTGTCCGTTTTTATTTTGTGGAATAGTTTGAAGAGTATGGTGTTAGGTCTTCTTTGAAAATCTGATAAAATTCTGCACTAAAACCATCTGGTCCCATACTTTTTTTGGTTGCGAGACTTTCTATAACCCCTTCTATTTCTCTAGGGGTTATGGGACTGTTTAGCTGATCTAATTGATCCTGATTTAATTTTGGTACTTGGTATCTGTCTAGGAAATTGTCCATTTCATCCAGATTCTCCAGTTGCATTGAGTATAGGCTTTTGTAGTAGAATCTGATGATTTTTTGAATTTCCTTCGTGTCTGTTGTTATATCCTCCTTTTTGTTTCTAATTTGGATACTGTCTCTGTGCCCATTGGTTAGTCTGGCTAAGGGTTTATCTATCTTGTTGATTTTCTCAAAGAACCAGCTCCTGGTTTTGTTTATTCTTTGTAGGGTTTGCTTTATTTCTACTTGATTTATTTCAGCCCTTAGTTTTATGATTTCCTGTCTTCTACTCCTCCTGGGTGAATTAGCTTCTTTTTGTTCCAATGCTTTCAGGTGTGCTGTTAAGCTGCTAGTGTATGCTGTCTCCAGTTTCTTTTTGGAGGCACTCAGTGCAATGAGTTTTCCTCTTAGCACTGCTTTCATTGTGTCCCATAGATTTGGATAGGTACCTTCATTTTCATTGAATCCTAAAAAGTCTTTGATTTATTTTTTCATTTCTTCCTTGACCAAGGTGTCATTGAGTAGAGTATTGTTCAGTTTCCATGTGTATGTGTGCTTTCTGTTGTTTGTCTTGCTATTTAAGACGAGTTTTACTCCATAGTGATCTGATAGGAGGCATGGGAGTAGTTCGATCTTCTTGTATTTGTTGACATCTCTCTTGTGACCAATTGTATGATCGATTTTGGATAAGGTACCATGTGGTGCTGAGAAAAAGGTATATTCTTTTGTTTTTGGATGAAATATTCTATATATATATCTGTTAAATCCAATTGTTCTAAAGCTTCAATTAGTTTCACTGTTTCCCTTTTTAATTTCTGTTTTCCTGATTGGTCCCTTGAGGATAGTGGAGTGTTGAAGTCACCTAAAATTATTGTGTTAGGTGTAATGTGTGCTTTAAGCCCTAGTTTATTTTATGAATGAGGGTACTCTTGGATTTGGAGCATAGATGTTCAGTATTGAGAGTTCTTTTTGGTGAATTTTTCCTTTGACCAGCAAGAAGTGACCTTCTGTGTCTCTTTTGATGACTTTAGGTTGGAAGTCAATTTTATCTGATATTAGAATGGCTACTCCAGCTTGTTTCCTGAGACCATTTTCTTGTAAAATTGTCTTCCAGCCTTTAAGGTAGTGTTTACATTTTACACTGAGATGTGTTTCCTGTATGCAGCAAAATGTAGGGCCCTGTTTCTGTATCCAGTCTGTTAGTCTATATATTTTTATTGGGGAATTGAGTCCATTGATGTTAAGAGATGTTAAGGAATAGTAATTATTACTTCCTGACATTTTTGACGTTATTTTTTTTGTATATTAGTGTGGTTATCTTCTTTTGTGTTTGATGAGTGGGGGGTTTCTATCTTGATTCTTCTGGGGTGTGGTTTCCCTCCTTGTGTTGGTGTTTTCCCCCTATTATCGTTTGTAGGGCTGGTTTTATGGAAAGATAATGTGAAAATTTTGTTTTGTCATGGAATACCTTGGTTTCTCCATCTATGCAATTGAGAGTTTTGCTGGGTATAGTAGTTTTGGCTGAAGTTTGTGTTCTCTTAGAGTCTGCATGATATCTGCCCAGGATCTTCTAGCTTTCATGGTCTCAGGTGAGAAATCTGGTGTAATCTTGATAGGTCTTCCTTTATATGTTACTTGGATTTTATCTCTTGCTGCCCTTAATATGCTTTCTTTGTTTAGTACATTTGGGATTTTGATTATTATGTGACGGGATGTATTTCTGTTCTGGTCCAGTCTGTTTGGAGTTCTATAGGCTTCTTGTATATTCATGGGCATCTCTCTCTTTAGGTTGGGGAAGTTTTCTTCCATAATTTCGTAGAAGATATTTGCTGGCCCTTTAAGTTGTATATCTTCCCTCTCATCTATGCCTATAATCCTTAGGTTTGGTCTTCTCTTTGTGTCCTGGATTTCCTGGATGTTTTGGGTTACAAGCTTTGTGCATTTTGTATTTTCTTGGACTGTTTAATCAATGGTTTCTATGGTATCTTCGCCATGTGAGATTCTTTCTTCTATCTCTTGTATTCTATTGTTGATATTTGCATCTATGGCCCCTGATTTCTTCCCAAGGTTTTCTATCTCCAAAGTTGTCTCCCTTTGCAATTTCTTAGTTGTTTCTACTTCTGTTTTTCGATCCTGGATGATTTTGCTCAGATCTTCCACTTGCTTGTTTGTATTTTCATGTATTTCTTAATAGTTTTTTTGTGTTTTCTCTTTCATGATTTCTACTTGTTGGCCCACATTCTCCTTAATTTCTTTAAGTGATTTTTGTACTTCCTCCTTATTGACTCCTAATTTTTGATCCATATTCTCCTGAATTTCCTTAAGTGATTTTTGTGTTTGCTTTGAACGTGCTTCATATTTTTGATCCATTTTCTCCTGTATTTCTTTAAGAAATTTATGTATGTGTTCTACTATCAGCATCCTGACCAGTGATTTTAGATCCAAATCTTGTTTTTCTGGTGTGGTGTGATATCTGGGACTTACTGCTATTGGGGTGCTGGGTTAGGATGCTTCCATATTGCCTTGATTTCTGTTAGTAACGTTACTATGTTTTTGCCTTTTGCCATCTGGTTATCTCTGGACTTATATGGTCTTCTAGTCACTAGCTGGTGCTTGAACCTCCTGTGGGCTCGAAAGGCTATTTTCCCACCACTGGATGACTGGGTTTCCCCTGATACAGATTCCTGATGTGTTGTTCTCCTCTTGGGTGCTGTTGGACCCCTGGTATATCTTGCTCTAAGCAATGTTATATTTGGTTATCTCTGTGGACCTGATGCTGCTTGTCTTCTCTGGTTCTGTTTGCTTAGTTCAGTCAGCAGCAAGGATGCTGTCTGAGGCCTCGGGGAGTGGGGAGTGCAGAGTGAGGAGTGCAGGGACTCCTACAGGCCTGGGAACCCACGCCCTGCTGGAACACAGGAACTGCTGCTCTGCCAAGCTCCTGTTCTTAGATGACTGGCTAGCGACCCGGGTCCCCTGAGATTTTAAGCTTGAGATATCTCTGGTATCTGGTCCTTTCTGCTCAGTCTAAGCACCCACCACCAAGATGGCCGCAGTTGAACAGAGTGCAGGGTTCCTCTCAGAGTGCAGAGCCCACTCCTGGTTAGGGCCCAGGAAACCTGCTCTGCCCAGTTGGCTGCCAGGTGGTCTTGAGCCCCTGGAAGATTCCAAGTTCTGGATATCACAGGTACCTGGCTTAGCTCTCCTTAGTCTGCTGCAAGGATGCCAGTGGTGGCTGCTGTATGTGGAGAGTGAGGCTTGTCGAGTCTCCTGCAGGGCAGGGAACCCACGCCCTTCTGGCACACAGGACTGCTGCTCTGCCAAGCTCCCGTTCTTAGATGACTGGCTGTCGGCCCAGTTCCCCCCAAGATCTTAAGCTTGGGGTATCGTGGGTATCTGTTTCTACCCGCTAAGTCTAAGCACCTGGCCGCGGATGAGCAGAGTCAAGAGTAATTTTTATGTATATAATAAAAAGTACAGATGAAATAGACATGTTGATATAATAATTTTTATTACTATAATTAAAAACTTTACTCTGTTTGTATAAAAGATTCTTTTTCTTTCCTTAGATTCTCCAGGGAACAGATAAATCTAGTAAAACTAAAATTGTGGCAAGCTAGTGATACTAACAACTTTTTACCGAAAGAATAACTAATAGAGTGGTAAAAATAAACACAAAATATAACACAAATTAAGAAGTGTCAAAAATTTCAGGGAAATTTTAAAATTTACTGGGAATAAGGAAAAGTCCAAAACACTTACTACTAGAAATGGTTTTGCTTTCACTGTGCTTAAAAAAAGTCAGTTTAAAAAATTAAATCATTAAGCTTCAATGTATACAATTTATGACAGTGATTATTCACTAAAGTGAACTTTCAGGAATATAAATTTGGTTGTTGTTTCATTCCACAACAGAGGGATTTATAGAGATAGAGATAGAGACAGAGACAGAGACAGAGACAGAGACAGAGATAGAGATAGAGATAGAGATAGAGGATATGGATTTGGAAATAGAATAGATACTAATAGGGTGATATAGATATATGCTATATATTCCTTTAGTAATTATAGATATACAATAAAAAGATTAGTATGGAATCAAGAATAATATTTTCTGGTTAGTTGATATTGTTGTTTCCAGGGACTAAACCACCAACCAAAGAGTACACATGGAGAGATCCATGGCTCTATTCACATATGTAGCAGAGGATGTCATTGTCTGGCATAAAATAGGAGGAGATGCCCTTGGTCCTGTGAAGGCTCGATTCCCCAATGTAGAGAAATGCCCAGGTGGTGAAGTTGGAGTGGGTGGTTGGGAGGGGGAACACCCTCATAGAAGCAGGGGGAGGTAGTATGGGATATGGGGGTTTCTACAGGGGAAACTGGGAAAGGGAATAACATTTGAAATGTAAATACATAAAATATCCAATGAAAAAAAAGAATGTTTTGTTTGCCTATTTTCTGTGTATTTGAATAATGGAATCTTTATCAGGTTGTATTATAAAATCATGATATTTTGTTATGCCTCATGTATTAGAAAACATTGTATACACATGATAATAATGATAGTAAAAGGTATACATAAAAATATGTATATTTGTATATTATATATACACATATGCTAATAATACAAGATAATTTATACATAGATACCTATATTATCTTTGTTTTAATGCATTTTTAACATTTTCAAATACTGAACTTTTGGAATGTTTGAAACTTTATAGGGTATAGATGTTTTCAAAGTTGAAATATTTTATATTGCTGCATCAATATTTTAAGATCTGGGTCACTTAAAATAGAAAAGTTATCATTTGACATTCATATATTTTTTGTGTCAAATGAACAAGGGGATAAGTTTGCTAACTAGTGTTCTGTAAATTTGACCCAAGATGGAGTCATTTTGGAAGAGGGGACCTCAATTTAAAAGGTGCCCCCACCAGAATGGCCTGTAAACAAGCCTATATTGATGTATTTTTTGGTTGAAGATAATGTAGGAGGGTTCCATCTACTGTGGGTTGTGCCACCCTAGGACTGGTGTTCTTAGATGTTATTAAAAGTCAAGCTGAGCTAGCCATGACAGAGGAAGACAGATATGCAATGCTCCTCTATAACCTCTGCACCAATTTCTTCTTTGAGTCTTTCATTCTATTTGCTAAATAATAAACTATAATCTGTAAGATAAATTATCACTCCACTCCTCTAAAAAGTTGCTCATATTTTATACCATAATATTCCTATATGTGTATATAAAATTTACATTTTTATTGTGTGTGTGTGTGCTGTATTTGTATATGTATAGCTATATGAGCACATGCAAGAAGTCAAATAACTACTTACTGAATTTGGTTCTCCAGTTTGACCCAATGGGTTTCAGGAACCAAAGTCACTAGGCCTGGCAGTGGTCAACTTTACACATAGAGCCATCTCTACATCCCTTTTAATAATTTTTGTGTTAGTTTAAACTATAGGGGATTCTAGTATTGCAAGCCTAAATATATATTTGGTTGGTAACACTTAAATTTCCACATATATAAAGGGGTTCTTTTCACTGTTTTGGTTTGCCTTGTCCAACTTATATGTGATTTTTTTAAAAAAAATTAATATATGGAAGTTTGCTATGTTTTGTTGTTATGAATGTGGGTGGGGGAATCTGTAATCGGGGTATTTTATGTGAGAAAAGTATTTTAAAAGAATGAAACAATGTCTTTGTATGAAATTCGTCAAGAAGACTAATACTTTCCATCATTATTTTCTAGTATAATATGTTCTACCATTATTTTTAAAAAAACAAAGAACTTCCTACCTTAACTTTTGCAGTCTTCACTCGACATTTCATTCCTGTCTGTGCAGGCTACAGCAAATGACATGCTCTCTGCGGTTGTTCTCTGTTTTATCAATTAATGGTTTTAATAAGTAGCTATAATTAAAGTAGTCATTAAATCTTTAATATTTACCTCAGATGTTTATCTTTCAGAACAATTTTCTTTGCTTAACAACAGTGATAACATCAAGAACTATGCTTTATCCCTCTCTGTAAATCCAGAATTATGGAACCTGAACAAGAAGGATTACAGATTTGCAACCATGCTGTGCTAGATAGATAAATCAAGGACAGCTCCAGCATTGCAGAATACCAGACAGGCAGAAAGGCTGCAAAGACCAGGTGATCATGGTCTTTCTGGTGAGACTGAGTTTCTTGAGAATGTCAGATACTACATCCATAAAATCTCAAAAACACGACTGCACAAAAATTAGCTGAACAAGTAAGACACTAGGGACATGCCAGAGTAGAGAGGGAAAAGGCTAATACACAAAGAAAAAACCTGGGAGCAATCTTCCTGGGGAAGAGCAAACCATTTTGTTGTCCAGTACCAAAACATCATATGAGAAAGCCTTTCTCATGTGATGTAGCATTATACAGACTGAGGAAACAATATTGTTGATTATCGATGTACATACATTTTTGCATGTAATAAAAATTTAAGTAAAATGAGGCGCTAAAGTATAGGGAAACTGGGGGTGGGGGTAGGATTAAATTGGGAACGTTTTGAGGGAGAAAAGAGAAGAGAGAAATGTTGTAATTGTATTAATAGTTTTTTTAATACTCACAAAATAAATTGAAATAAGTTAAACAAAAATTGACACATCTGAGTTAGACAAGAGAAACAAAAGCAATGAAAACACACAAGGAGAGGCAAGAGAATCAGATCTACTTGTTCCTACACTCAGGGATTCCATAAGCACACTAAACATAAATACACAGAAGACTTGGTATAGGCTTGGTTCAGACCAGACCTGTGTAGGCCCTGTGAGTGCTGCCTCAGTCTCTGTGATCTAATATGAGCTTAACATCCTGTGGATTTAGAGGACCTTGTTTACTCTGTGTCTGCCATCCCCTTGTGATCTAACACTCTTTCCTGATCTTCTTCTCTGTTGTTCCATGAACCCTGGGGGGGGGGTGGCAGGGAGACTCAATAGAGACTTTCCACTTAGAGTCATGTCCAAGGTCTCTCTACAGAAGGCCACACTGTGTGTTCCCATCTGATGTAGGTGGACAAAGACCTCAAACCGACACCAGATAAACTGAGTCTGATACAAGAAAAAGAGAGAAATAGCTTTGGATTCATTGGCTCAGGGAAAGACTTTCTAAATAGAACACCATTGGCTCAGCCACTATGATAAAAAATAAATAGATAGAACCTCATGAAACTGAGATTCTTCTGCATGACAAAGACCACCATCATTCAGAGGAAGCAGAAGCCTACAGAATAAGAAGCCATTTTCAGCAACTATACATCTAGTAGAGGGCTAATTTCTAGCGTACATAATGAACTAAATAAAAGTGAACCTCAATAAAACAAATATCCCAATTTAAATGAAATAAAGATCTAAATAGAGAATTTTCAGAGGATGAAATTCAAATGTTTCCTAAATATTTCAGTATTCACCATACTCAGACATCAGGCAAAATGCAAATGAAAACTACTTTGAGATTTCACTTTTTTCCCAACATGGTAATTTTTTTTCAGTGTCATACCATGCATCATGATCGCACTCGCTTTCCATTCCTCTCTGGTTTACACTCCTTCCCTGTGTACACACACACACACACACACACACACACACACCCCACAAAAGAAAAATACACCCAGTCTAATTTGCGTTATTATTTGCTCATTGGAAAATAGTCAAACTTCCAGTGGACAGCTCATCAAAGACATCTGAGCCCTCTCTCAGTTCCCAGCCAGAAGCCATCAACTTGCTTTATAGCTTTCAGAATGTCTAAGATCCATACTACAAGTGATAGCTGCTGACACAGAGGATGTGATGTGTCACTCATCCATTGCTGTTGGGAGTGCAGTCTTGTACAGACACTATGGAAATCAGTTTTGCAGTTTCTTTTTTGCTTCTTTTTCTAATTTTTATTATTTTATTTATTTATTTATTTATCTATTTATTTATTTATTTATTTATACTACCATCATTGTCCTCCCTTTCAGTTCTCCCTCCCACAGTTACTCATCCCATTCCTCCTCTCCCTTGCCTCTGAGAGGATGCCCCTATTTCCACCCCATGAAAATATGCAATCAGGTAAATAATTTGAAAGAATCATCCAGAATAAGGTATCTCAGATTCAGAAAGACAAAAATGTTATGTTTTTGCTTACATGTGGATATTAGCTAATAATAATCAATAGAACCACAGAGAGTAGGAATAGAGTAGGGACTAGCAGGTACAGATAGGCCTTTTCAGTAAAGGTAAACAGAATACTTATGGATGGAGGGGACTGGATAGTATAATGTAATTATCATATAATCTCAAAAAATAAGAAGTAAACAAAATTAGAAAATGGATATATATTTATAAGTCAGTGGTAGTTAATACTTGTCTGTAGTATGCAAGACCCTTGTTTCAATTTTTAAGGCAATGATTAAAATGGTAAAAATAATGATTATGACAATTGATGTTTTTAAGAATTCTCAAAATCACAAACTTAGAAGCTTTGCACAAGAAAAATTATCTCTGACATTATCTTTCCTATAGGACACATTTCCAAGTATGACACAAGACAAATAGGAGCTGTGATTCCCTTTGTGGTCCTGAAAAGTGTAGGAGCAGTTCTGATACTAAGGTCCTGTCCCCCATTGGTTTTTTGATCTGTTAGTGAAGAAGTCATGGGCCAATTGCTGGGCAGAAGGGATAGGCAGGACTTCCAGTCTCTGGAAGCAATCAAAAAGAGGTGAGGAGAGGAGAGACAGATCTCACCATGCTTCTGTTGAATAGTTGACCAGCCATGTGAAATCTCCAACCGGAGTGACTACACAAGCTGCTGCTACAGGTGGGAGGTCAGGGGTGTTTAGCAGGGTCTAGAATTAACTGAGCAACTAAAGTTTAGGACAGGTGGGAGGGATGGAGATAAGAATATTTACAAGGGCATGCTTTTCCACGTGGGAGAGAAGAGTGCCCAGAAATTGTGTCAGAAGATAAGTTGAAAGTGAGCAACGTGTGTGTGTGTGTGTGTGTGTGTGTGTGTTTAATTTGTCAATTCAAAGGAAGTTGGGGTGGGGGTTGATAGCACACCCATTCTAGGAGCATAGTTGGGGTAGTAAAAGCTACATGCAACAGAAAAGAATAGGATTATCACCAGACATTTATAGAAGTGAACTTGGCTGTAGGTCTCAAATAAGTCCTATAGATATTGTCAAATCGCTGGTTAAACTCAGTGAGTCTCTAAACAAATCCAAAAGAAATGAATATGGGGCAGTTACCTTTGGGATAAAGAGATAATGGGAGAGATGAAGAGGTAATGAGAGAGTAATATAAGAGTGTAGAAATGAGAGTACTCCCAAAGCATTGCATACAGTCAGGAAAAAATTAAAAATAAATTTGAGATGAAAAATTAACTGCTTATTAGAAATCATTAATTAAAAAAACAAGTGCTATCATCATTGTAATATATTGATACATTAATGGCTATGGGATGACAATTATCAAAGTCTCTGGATTTGGTTGAATTTTATGGATTTTTCCAAGCAGCTTAAGTACTTGTTACTCCCATTAGTATTCTTGGTATTTATACCCAATCATTTAGAAAACAGACAGACAGACAGACAGACAGACAGACAGACACACACACACACACACACACACACACACACACACACAAACACACACACACACACACAAACACACACACACATTGTTCTGAGAATGATGTTGCGAAAGCTGATTTCTAGTTGTCATATACGTGATGAAATTATCTGGAGTCAAAGTTGACAGATATCTTATATCAACTATTAGTCATAACACTTATTATTCTTACATAAATGATTCCTTTCTGTAAAATTTGGTGAAATAAAAATATGCTGAACTCTTTCAGATATTTAAAAATGCACAATGCAGAGTTTTGCTATAATGATAAATGTAGAGGAAATTTAATCTAACAACATAGCTAGTCTTGCAAGGGACAACATCTAAAGACATTCTAGGTATATGTCTCTGACATATGGACACAACCTTAGTACACACCTTTCATAGCAAAACTGAATATTTAATTCAATTTTAGAATGAGTGGTCATGTTTAAAATTGATGTCTAATTGAGAGGGAGCTAAAGTGAAGAATCAGAGAAAATTTTGATAGAATGAGTCAGAGATAGGATATGCACAGCATTCAAGATAACAGACAGGAAAGAGAAGAGAATTAAGAGAGAGTAAAAGTGAAAGCAAGAAACAGAGGGGTGATGGAGAGAGGGTAGAGGCAAATTTTTTACAAGGACAGTATTACAATGAAAGAGTTCTGGATGAAGAAAGACCAAGTCAGAGAATGAATAGGAGCCAGATTAGAACTGATTGCCAGGGTTTGTTTGAGGCCACACAGAGCAATTCAGTCAGAAGCTGAGAGAAAACAGTTTGAATCAGTCAGCTTGGAGAGGCATTTGTGCCAAAACAGCTGTATTGAACCAACCAGAATTTACAAAGAACTGAAAAGTGTGAGCATTTTCAGGAGTAAGTCTCTGAGAAGACAATTACAACAGGTGAATAAAAGTTTTTTCTAAAAATAGGCTCTCATAGATAACTCTATACATTGAGCTTCGAATGGAAGTAATTACATTGGATTCACCCAAAGAATCTGGTGTATATTCTAATGAAGCTTAGAACTCTCTTTAGACAATGACTCAAAAAATCTAACCATTTTCTTAGAAGTTCTTCTAAATATAACCCAGAAACAATGTGTCTATGCAATCTTTTTAATGAGTCCTATCTGATACAGGAGTGTTAGAGGTGTTTAAATGCTTTTATCTTAAAAATAGAACAGTGTGCTGAAGAAAACAAGCTCATAGCAGATAAATATTTTCACAGCTGTCTGCATTTTCAGTAATTAACACTTGTTTCTTTGTATACAAAATACAAGGTTCACACATGGTCTTGTTTATAAAATATTTCACAGGTGAATAACAAACAGCATATTTTTAATTACCTCATCTTATATTGGCATACTTCATACTCACTAATGTGGTACTAGAAAGTAGATAACATAGTGTTTGTGCATCTCTCCTAAGTTGTTTTTTTATAACATTTTATACTTATAAAAAGCTAAAACATTTCTAATCACATGCATTGGGAGTAGTGGCATGTGGTTTAGTGATTTTTCTTCTCTTTGACTATTAAAGGGTAGTATCATAACAGTAGAATATGGATTATATGGATAATTATTTTAGTACTGTAATAGTGTGAATAAGAACAGCTCCAAAGTCTCATCTGTTTGGATGTTTGGTCTCCAATGGTGAGATTGTTTAGGAAGAATTAGGAAGTATTGCCTTGTTGGAGTAACTGGGGTAACCCAATTGGGGTTGGGTTTTGAGGTTTCAGTCTCTCTCTCTCTCTCTCTCTCTCTCTCTCTCTCTCTCCCTCTCTCTCTCCCACTTATGAATTCTCACTGCTGCTCCAGTCACACGTCTCCATGCCTGTTACTATGCTCACCATTGGTCATGGATTCACCCTCTGAAAACTATGAGTAAATCTGCAAAATAAATGTTTCCTTTTTTTAAGTTTCCTCTGTCACTTTGTCTCTTCATAGAAATATATACAGTAACTTGCAGGCATCAACTGAAAAGTATGCAATGTTCCACAATTAAAGTTTTGTTAATCAGTATATGTAGGCAAAGTAAAATTATATTTTAAATTACTCTGAAATAATATTTTGACATTGACTTATCTAAAATGGTTCCTTCACTCTTGTATGTCCCCCCTCAAAACAAAACAAAACAAAACAAAACAAAACAAAACAAAACAAAACAAAACAAAACAGAATAAGCTATAAAAATTGACCCATGAATTTGCCTCTCATAATGACACTGCTTACCCATCAGGTGTTTTGGTTTTTCACTCTGACATCACTCTGATGTTCATCCTGCACTATGGAACATGCTTATGAGTGCTGTGCTTTCTACTGCCTCTGCTTAGAAGTGCAGCTCCATACTAGGCTGCATCTTCAGTCCAGTGAGTCATCTGTGAGCTCTGGAGGACTAAATTCCCACACTTGTCCTACAGCTATAGTAGGTTCCCTTTTTTTCTTGATCAAACATCTGCAATTGTTATTTTTTTCACATTCTCCAAGTTTTTTGATAATTGTATGGAAAAATGATTCACTGAATAAAATGTTTTCTTATATATGTTGCCTTGATGGTGTTTTGTCACAGCAAAGGAAAAAACAGCAAAGACAGTTACTAAGTATTAGAATATCTCACATTCATCTTCTGATTCCTGTTTTCAATTTTATTTTTTCTGCTTTTCATTTTCATTATTTTTATTTGATAAATACATTTTATTTTCTTATTTTGAGGATTCTTTAGTTGTATCTCATGTAAACTAAAACTAGCTTTATTTCTTACGTTGCTAGACAATCATTTTTTTAAAAAAAATATGTTATGTGTAGTGGGATTTTTTGTTTGTTCCTGATATTCTATTCATGTCTGGTTTTGTTCCATTAAGAATAGAAAAGGTTTATGATAATGTGTGCATTTTTATATTCATTGAAATGTTGAAAAGAATGATGATGTAGTTGTTTAAACCTTTCATTCACATGTAAAATAAATATTCAGTATGTCCTCAGAATAACAATACAGTGGGATAATCATCCTTACCAGAAGTTTTGTGTTCTCTGGTTTTATTTAGTAACAGCAAACCTCTATTTCATGGGATCCTAGAGGGATGGGTACTGAGGGACTCCCACAGTGTCCTTGAAGATAACGTATCAAGTTATCCTTTTTGATAACATGTTTAATTCTTTTGTTTATTATTAGCTATTAATCCTAATATATTATTGCACACCATTTATGAATTCAGCTTTTCATAGACTCTGTCACTCTGCAAGAGTTCAGGCATCCTTTAGGGGACCACAAAAGTAGATAGCTGCAAACAAAAGGATATTGACATTAAATTTGATTTGTTAATAATACCTTTATATCTCTAACTTAAAAAATATGTGCTTATCTCTTAGGTTATTATTAATTTTAAAGTTGTTTATCATACATACATTACTGTTGTTAGTAATTTGTATTCTCTTCCCTCATATGTAGTTCAGGTATTTTTATTTCAGTATGAAACTCTTTTGTCATTTATAATACAGATTGTTTGTTCTTTGTCTTGTTATATGATATATAATGTTGTAGTTATTATCATCCCTATCTCCTTCCAATTCCTGTTGGCATCCATTTTTCTCTGAAATCTCTCCCTCTTTGTCTTCATGTCAAATGTTTTGTTAACCAATGAGTTTAACTAGGTTCATCTGAGTGCCCATGGATATGGGATTATCCAGTGAAAACTAGTGGTTTCTAATATGTACACATTATAGGACAATAAGAAAATGATTCCGTTTCTATGAGAATGTTTCAGAAACCAATAGTTTAGCATGGGAGTACAGGTCCCCACAAGATGTCTTACACATTTTACTGGCTATTGAAATAACTATGTCATGCAATGAAGGTAAAACATTTTGCACTGCTTCTATCTTCACAATTTTATATTCTTTCTACACTTCTTTTGTAGTATTACCTAAGTCTCACAGAAATTATTCCGCTCAGAGTTGAATATTCAACAGTTCCTCCTTCTCAGTTATTAGAGAAGCCAAGGATTTCTGCAGATTACTATTCAATGGAAATAGTAGCATCTAACATTAACTATAAGAGTATCATTTGTGTGTGTGTGTGTGTGTGTGTGTGTGTGTGTGTGTGTGTACTGGTTTATTTAAACACTAGCAGAACATTTATGAATAGATGGTGCCTTGCTCATTTGTAGAGAATTGGTCTGCCTTACAGACCATGCTTGGGGTTCAAATACAAAGTATTTTATTGCTTCTACAACCATCATGCCATTGTTGGAACATATTTTCTTGTGAACTGGTACTGTAGTTCATTGTGTTTCTATCTAGGTAAGATTGCTAATAAACTTTTATCTTTTGAAATATTACATAGTGCCTTCTGTCATTATTAAAGCTAATTCTCAAGCGAGAAGCTTACAGCTCAGTTCTTGTTTAATTTTTTCTTTTTTTTTTCTTTTTTTTTTTTTGGTTTTTTTGAGACAGGGTTTCTCTGTGTAGCTCTGGCTGTCCTGGAACTCACTCGGTAGATCAGGCTGGCCTCGAACTCAGAAATCCGCCTGCCTCCGCCTCCCAAGTGCTGGGATTAAAGGCGTGCGCCACCACCGCCCGGCGGCATAATTTTTTCTTAATGTTGCAACTAAGATGCATAATGTTGTCAAGAACAGGTATTAGCATTTGTTTCTGGTGGCTAAACAAAAGACATGGTCATAGATTGTGTAGTATGCAGGTACGTTTGAAACCTATGGGATCAAATAGTCATAAGGAGTACCATACCTGACACTGAGATGTTTTGCAAGATAATTAACATGTCCTTTATTAAAACAAGCAAAATGGAGTTTAAAGTAGGAGGAACCAAAGGTCCAGGCTCATCTGACTATTTCGGGAGATCCTGTATCAATGTAAATAATTAAGTAAACTAATAATTTAATTAATTCTATCTATGGTGAAAAGAATGTGTATTTTCAAATCATTGAAATATTCCCTAAGACTTCTATAATAGTTTTCACATTATATGGTTTTTAAACATTCATGTAATGTTTACTTGTAGAACTAGAGAAAAATCTACTAATAAAACAATAGGAAGTTCTTATTTATTTATTAGTCAAAATTGCACTTATTCTGAAGTTATGTTTTCATAGAAAACCTAGATTTTGTCTCATCACCTATGTTGACTGTACCCTCTACTGTCATCTTTATTATCATGTCCTTGACCCCAGTTCCTTTTATGTTACTTTATTTTATAATTAATTTTAAGTAGAATGAAATGTAATAAATTTCACTGTGAGATTTAATATACATGTGTGTATATATGTATATATATACATATATATGTATATTATATATATATATATATATATATATATATATATATATATATTCCTCCTATCTTAAACTAATTCATCTCTAGAATTGTAACACATTCTTCATCCTTTGTGTTCCAATAAATCTATTCGCTTCTACAGTCAATGTCTAAAGCATCAACCATGTAGGGCTTCATATTTTATATGGCTGGATCACCCCAGTCTTCTATGAAGGCACTGTATTTCATGCATGGCATTGTGAATTCTGACAAATCTACAATCTTTCTCACATCTGTGTTTCCTCCTTTTATCACATTCTTTGAAATAGAAATTGTATTTCATATGTATTCTTGATGACTCAGATATATGCAGTCTTTCTCATATCTTTTATTCTCATTTCCTTTAGTTCTAATAGCATTTTAAATTTATTTTTATTACATTAAATAATATACAACTGCTAAGTACAACTGCTCTGTGATCCAACACTCTTTTGGGTATTCATAAAACCTTGTATCCTTTGCTGTGACGCTAACCAAGCAAGAGACAGATCTGAATGACAAGAACTTCAAGTCACTGGAAAAAGAAATCAAAGAAGACATCAGAAGATGGAGAGCTCTCCCATGCTCATGGATTGGCAGGATTAATATAATAAAATTGGCCATCTTGTCAAAAGCAATCTACAGATTCAATGTAATCCCCATCAAAATTCCAACTCCATTATTCATAGTTAGGAACAACAATTTGAAAAAATACATACATTCATACATACATACATACATACATACATACATATAGAGAGAGAGAGAGAGAGAGCAATTTGTAAATTAATTTTGAATAACAAAAAACCCAGGACAGCAAAAACTGTCCTCAACAATAAAAGAACTTCTGGGGGAATCAGCATCCCTGACATTAAGCACATTTTATGACTATTACACAGCAATAGTCATAAAAATTGTATGGTATTTATACAGAGACAAGCAGGAAGATCAATAGACTAGAATTGAAGACCCAGATATGAACCTATAGACCTATGATCTCTTTATCTTTGACAAAGGAGCTAAACCCATTCAGTGAAAAAAAGGCAGCATTTTCAACAAATGGTGCTGGTTTAACTGGAGGTCAGCATGTTAAAGAATGCAAATCGATCCATTCATATCTTGTACAAAGCTCAAGTCAATGTGGATCAAGGACCTCCATTTAAAATCAGATACACTGGGATCAAGAATCAAAAAATTGGACCTCATAAAATTGCAAAGTTTCTGTAAGGCAAAGGACACTATCAATGGGACACAAGAGAGGCCAACTGATTGGGAAAAAGATCTTTACCAATCCTACATCCTAGAGGACTAAAATTCAATATATACAAAGAACTCAAGAACTTAGACTCCAGAGAATCAAATAGCCCAATTGAAAATGGGGTATAGAGCTAAGATGGAGGAGTTGGAGAAGGAATTGAAGGAGCTGAGGAGGTTGTCAGACCCATGGAGAAAGCAACAGTGTCAACAGGTCAGACCCCTCCAGAGCTCCCTGGGACTAGACCACCAACCAAAGAATACGCATGGAGCAACTCATGGCGCTGGCCACATATGTGGCAGAGGATGGCCTTGTTGGACATCAGTGGGAGGCAAGACCCTTAGCCTGAAGGTGTTCAATTCCCCAGTACAGGGGAATGCCAGAGCAGGAGGACTAGAGTGGGTAGATAGGGGAACATCCTCATAGACAGAGGCCTGGGTGGGTGGGGAGGTATAGGGGTTTTCTGAAGAGAAGACCTGGAAAGGGGAAAATATTTAAAATGTAAATAAAGAAAATATCCAATCAAAGAAAAAGAATTTTTAACTGAGGAAGATCAAATGGCCAAGAAGCACCTAAAGAAATGTTCAACATCCTTAGTCATCAGCGAAATGCAAATCAAAACAACCCTGAGATTCTACCTTACACCAGTTAGAATAGCTAAGCTCTAAAACTCAGATGACAGCAGATGCTGGAGAGGATATGGAGAAAGAGGAACACTCCTCCATTGTTTGTTGGATTGCAAGCTGGTACAACCACTCTGGAAATCAATCTGGCAGTTCCTCAGAAAATTGGGCATAGTACTACCTGAGGACCCATCTATACCACTCCTGGGTATATACTCAAAAGATGCTCCAACATATAACAAGAACACATGCTCCGCTATATTCATAGCAGCCTTATTTATAATATCCTGAAGCTAAAAAGAACCCAGATATCCTTCAACAGAGGAATGAATACAGGAAATGTACATTTACACAATGGAGTACTACTCAGCTATTAAAAACAATGACTTTATGAAATTTCTAGGCAAATGGATGGTGCTAGAAAATATCCTGAGTGGGGTAACCATATCACAAAAGGACACTCATGGTATGTACTCATTGATAAGTGAATATTAGCCCCAAAGCTCGGAATACCCAAGAAACAGTTCACAGACCACATGAAGTTAAAGAAGAAAGAAGACCAAAGTGTGGGTGCTTTGGTTCTTCTTAGAAAGGGGAAAAATACTCATAGGAGCAAATATGGAAACAAAGTGAGGAGCAGAGACTGCCCTACCAGAGGTTTCATCCCATATACAGTCACCAAATGAAGACACTGGTTTGGATGCCAAGAAGTGCCTGCTGACAGGAGCCTGGTATAGCTCTTTCCTCAGAAGTTCTGCCAGAGCCTGACAAATACAGAGGCAGATGCTTACAACTACTATTGGACTGAGCGTGGGGTTCCCAGGGGAGAAGTTAGAGAAAAGACTGAAGGAGCTGAAGGGGTTTGCAACCCAATAGAAAGAACAGCAATATCAACCAACCAGAACCCCCAGAGCTCCTGGAGGCTGACCCACCAACCGAGGAGTACACCTGGAGGGATCCGTGGCTCAAGCTACATATGTAACAGAGGATGACCTTGTTGGGCATCAAGGGGAGGAGAAGCCCTTGGTTCTGAGAAGGACTGATGCCCAAGTGTAGGGAAATTCTAGGGAGGGGAGGCAGGAGTGTGTGTGTGTGTGTGTGTGTGTGTGTGTGTGTGTGTGTGTGAGAATACCCTCATAAAAGCAGGGGAAGGGGGATGGATTTGGGGCTACCCTGGGGGGAGGAACAGGAAAGGGGATAACATTTGAAATGTAAATAAAGAAAATATCAAACAAATGAAATAAAATAAAATAAAAAGAATGAACAAAACCCAAACTCTGTCAATGGCAAGAAATAATAAAAATGAGAGCAGTATTATTGTTAAAATCAAATCAAATCACCTTTTTTTTTTTTTTTTTTTTGGTTTTTCGAGACAGGGTTTCTCTGTGTAGTCCTGGCTGTCCTGGAACTCACTCTGTAGACCAGGCTGGCCTCGAACTCATAAATCCGTCTGCCTCTGCCTCCCAAGTGCTGGAATTACAGGCGTGCGCCACCACGCCCGGCTTCAAATCACCTTTTAGGGCTCTACTCCTTCAGTCAGTTCCTCTCAAGTTTATATTGTTATTTTTTTGGTGATCGTGCTTTTTTTCATTTTATTAATTTTCCTTCCTGTTTTTCTTCATTAGTTGTTGATTCCTTGCTTAACACACAATATATTATTAGCTCTAATAAAATTTATTATATATTTTTACACATGTCCAGCAATATTAGAAGCTTCTCACTCCCTTTCCATGTCAGAACCCACATTTTGCCTGTGATAGTTTTTCTTTCATTGGCATACATTCCTTTTACATAGAGATGGGTTTCATAAAGATATTTTCATATGAGTAAATCCTATAATCACCCTAACTCTAAGTTTTATTATTCCCCTCTCCTATTCTTCCTATTCATTTCTTCCTTTTTCTTCCTTCTACATTCACATCCTATATACAGCGCAATAATGTTGTAGAATGTGTTATTGCCTTTGCTTCTCAGTAAGCCACCAGGATTTGGACCAGGTAATATAGAAAATGAGTTAAAATGCACAGAAGTCTTCCGTAGTTGCTTTAAGAACAATGGTATTTCTAGAGCACTTCCCCCAAACAATCTGCTCGGTTGCTTAATATGGCACAGGTTTTACACCCACAGATTCATACAGAAGTTTGCAATCAAATTCCCTAATTCCCTCAGACTTGATGATATAGTCACTTACGAATACCCAATACTCCTTTAAAATGCTCAGTTTTTAAATTTTATGTGTATATGCTTTTGCATGCGTGCCATGTGTATGTGGGAGGAAACCAGTAGGTGTGGGGAGCCCCTAACGCTGGAGACCCAGGTGATTGTAGAGCACTCTGCAAGCGTTACGACTTCTCTGGTGTGGATTTTATTTTTATCTTATTTTCTCTTATTCTATTGCATTTTTAAAATGTTTTTTATGGTGTGTGTGTGTGTGTGTGTGTGTGTGTGTGTGTGTGTGTGGTGTAGATGTGCATACATGTTCATGGAGCAGGAGTACATTTGTACAGGGTGTAAAGTCAAAGGACATATTTAGGTGTTTGACCCCACTTCTTTGAGACAAAGTCTCTTGCTGTGTACTGCTGTGTTAAGGAGCTAAGATCTGTGGGTTTCCAGGGGATTCTCCTTGCAGTTTTTGTCTCTCATCTAGCTACAGGAGCATGGGAATTAGAGATGTATTCTACTATATCTTTAATTAGCTGAATTGTAGAAATGTGGTAGCAGGTTCTCAGAATGCTAAGTGCTTTACTCACTGAACCATCCCCCCCAGCCCTTTATTATTTCTTGTTTATTTCCAGATGCCAGGAAAGCAAGAGGCATCCAGGACCCAACGGGAATGACATTAGCTGAAATACCCAACAAAGGGGAGAGAAAACCTGTAAAGATCATATCAAAAAGTTAGGCCCAGACCCCATTTGAGGGATGGGTCCACCTACCCATTTCCAAAATATTAACCCAAAATTATACCTGTCTAAAGGAAATACAGGGACAAAGAGTGGAGCAGTGTTTTAAGGAAAGGCCATCCAGAAACAGACATCAAACCCAGACACTATAGCGGATGCCAAGAAATGCTTGCTGATTGGAGCCTGATATAACTGTCTCCTGAGAAGCTCTGCCAGAGCCTTACCAATACAGATGTGGATGCTTACAGTCAAACATTGGACAGAGTATGGGACCCCAATGGAGGAATTAGGGGAAGGACTGAAGGTGCTGAAGGGGTTTGCAACTCCAAAGAACAACGATGTCAACCAACAAGAACCCCCCCACCAGAGCTCCCAGGGACTAAATCACCAACCAAAGAGTACACATGGATGGACTCATGGCTCCACCTGCATATGTAGCAGAGGGTGGCCTTGTCGGGTATCAGTGGGAGCAGAGGCCCTGGGTCCTGTGAAGGGTCAATGCTCCAGCATACAGGTATGCTGGTGCAGTGAGGTTGGAGGGAGGGTAATGGGGGAACACTTTCACATAGAAGCAGAGTGAAGAGGGAAATGAGATAGCGAGTGTGTGCAGGTGAAACTGGGTAGGGGTATAACATTTGAAATGTAAGTAAATAATATAACAAATAAAAAATTAAAAAAAGAAATATCAATACAATTCTTTGTGAATCTTTTTGATGCATCCCAGTTCTGGTTTTGAGAGTTCTATTTGGTGACATGAGGTGGCCACTTGGTACTTGGCCTTCCTCATTATTTGGACTTCATTAGGATCACTCTCATACATTTTAGAAAGCAAGGAGTTAAATTCATCTAGAAAGGAACAGTGAATTCATCTACGAAATTTCTTTTACAAAATGAACAGATGTGATTTTTCAATGCATAACTTCCTTAATGACAAATAGAGTTCATAAGAAAAAAAAGTTATTTTCTTCTTTTCCTGGCAAAGATATAGATAATTAGGAATTACAATATTAATGGGCATAGAATCATTGAACTTATGCCTTATGAGAAAATTAAAAAGCATAAAAATGACAAATAGATTTCTCATATTGAATATTTCTCCTTCCGTAATATGAACTTCATTTGACTTTTTTTCTGGCTATATTGTTCAAAAGCTATTTCTCCTATAAATTCAGTTTGCTTGAAGAAACTTTAGCATTCCTATAATTTCAACATATTTTCCACTATTCATTTTATGGCTGGGTCCAGATTTAACATAGGAACAAACCATTAAATAATAAATGAATAAATTCACTGTAAGAGAAAATCCCACAGATATATAACATGTATCAAATTCATTTATCAAGAAATTATTCATTAGATTTCATAGGAGGAGTGCTAACGATGTGATCTCTCTCACTCTTTTACTTTCTCTTCTCTCTTTCTCTCTCTCTCTCTCTCTCTCTCACACACACACACACACACACACACACACACACACCTTGCAAGCTTATCTTTGCAAAACACAATATTGTTTAGACTGAAGCACTTTAAAAATTAATAACATAAAATTCCTTTATGTTATTGTTTTAGTTCCTGTGATCATATAATGTTTCTTTTTTTTCTTTTAGAAGTTATGCACTACCAAGACTAGTCAGAAGAGTTAAAAAAAATAGTATAGATGCCAGTTTTTTCTTTCAGAAATGTGGAAAATTTGAATTTTGAAATAAAACTAACCCTCAAACTGAGTAACAATATAGAATTTGTATCAATCATTGACAGAGCTTGTTTGGCTATAACCTCAAGAAATTGGTCAATAATAAAACAAAGTCTGTGAAACGTTAGTCCAAGCAACTGCAACTGTGAGATATTTGATAATAATTTTAGATTTAATAATTCAACATGAATTCCTGCAATAAAAATTTCTATAAATAATTTAGATAATTCTAGATCCTACATCTTAAGAACAGAAAAAATATTCTGTGGAATATAAACCATATTGTGCTTTCTATATCCTGGATAATAGTGCAAGATGGTCATTCTTTTGAGGGGTTTATTAGTTTATTAATGTTTAATGTGTTTTACTTATTCCTTTGGACATCAATTTAAAAAAAAATATGTATGAGATTTTTTTCCTAAAAAAATTAGAAGTGATTTAAATTCACAACAAAATATAAAACTATACAGTACACATAATAAACCTATGATTATTAAACATAAAATTATCAAACAATATTTTTCTATGACCAAATTATAAACATTTTCTCCTTCCTTATTTAATAATTCACTTCAATGTTGCCTAAAATCACCACATTAACTTCCAAATTTTTTCAGTTCATCCAAATTATAAAGTTTGTGTCTCTTTATTCAAACACATTTCATATTTTTGCTATGTATATGGCATCCTGAAAAAATGTTTTTAGGGAAGGAGGGAGGGTAAGGGAGAGCTAGCGATCAGTCTCATAATAGTTACATTTTTACACTAATTAATATAAAATAAGTGATACCGTTGACTGAAATGTCAGTTCAGAAGAATTTGTTTCAGAGTCTGCCTTTCATTCTTCAAATAAAATTTAATTTATAGAATGAAACTTATAGCCTGATAAGCTGCACTTTTAACGAAATTAAAAAGAACAGTCTTCTAGTTCATATACTTGTAAGTCACGGCCACAATAGCGCTAAGTCACAGAGCTCTCTCCAGGAAATTTAATAATGGCCACAATGCAGTGGATGCCACAAAAAGCATCAGGGATTCCTTACTTTCAAAGATCCAGTGATATTAGCCACTGTGTGGAAGAGATGTCTAATTTGCTGAATCCAACAATTCACACTCAAATCTTCTTTGGTTGCCATTTTACAAACACAACATGATACAACATTTTATAATGTATAACTCATAAGAGTTAAACTGACAAGAGTCATTGCAGAAGGACAGAAGAATTACCAGGGCAGTGTGTCCAGTGTTGCAATCATTAGATGGTTTAAAATAAATCAGTCATGGTAGATACAGTGTGTCTTAGTCAGGGTTTCTACTAACTAAGCACAAACATCAGGACCAAGAAGCAAGTTGGGGAGGAAATCTTTCAGCTTACACTTCCACACTGCTGTTCATCACCAAGGAGGTCAGGACTGGAACTCAAGCAGGTCAGGAAGCATTTGCTGATGCAGAGCTCATGGCGGATGTTACTTACTGGCTTGCTTCCTCTTGCTTGCTCAGCTTGCTTTCTTATAGAACTCAGGACTACCAGCCCTGGTATGGCACCACCCATAAAGGGTTGGACCCTCCCCTCTTGATCATTAATTGAGAAAATGCTTTACAGTTGGTTGTCACAGAGGCATTTCCTTAAGGGAGGATCCCTTTGTTTCAAGTTGACACACAAAACCAGCTAGCACACAGTGCAATCTTGATGAGGGATTTTCTGTCAGATGCTAGTATTATAAGCACATACAACATTTTCCAGAACTTATCTCTGTTTTTTTCTAACTTTCTGAGCTAAATATAAGAAACTCATAATTAATTCAGTGGCTTATAGTTGGCTGGGATGTTGGAAAACTTGCTAACCAGTCACTAATAATAACAGTTTTCCTGGCCAGAAGTGTTTTGGGTGTATTTTCAGACTGGACAAAATGTTTAGAGAATAAATAAAAATCACCCATAGTAAAAATAACTGCTGTGTGTCTTAGTAAGTCCTAAATTGATGTGCCAGAGTGAATTATCACACAGGGGAGTCCTCCCCCTTCCCAGAGGAGACAGGGAGGGGAGAGAGAGTAGGGATATGTGAAGGGGCAACTGAGAGGATTGGGAGGCAGAAATTGTGAAGTAAATAAATAAATAAATAAATAAATAACAATGAAAATAAAAACAGAAAAATAGATCTTATTTCCAAGTTGAATGTGACAATTCCACTTGGAATTTGATACGTTCAGCACAATGTTCAGTCAAGCTGCAGTAATAGAACATACTAGAAGAATCAAGTAAAGATTCTAGCTCACTGATATAATAAATTTTCTCAACACCGTGACTTCTTATTTTTACATTGAATGTTAAAGGTTATTTTGAAGCTGATGTTGCATAGAGCTGTTTGCTAGCACGGAAGATTGAAAAATACATCCATTGACTTGGCTGAATACAAATTGTCCTCACAATGGAATGTGCTCTCCCATAGGGAGCACGGGATATGTGTTCTCTTTACATGTATTCTCACAAATGTGCCACCTATGGAATATTTCCTTGAGAATCTTAATTAGAAGTAAACACAACCCACTGCAATTAAAGATGAAGCATTAACAACAGTATCTAGGTCAATATTCAGTATCTGCTTGTACAGTTCCCTAGACTCTAATCTTCATTCATTGATCTTATTGTAAAAGTGTGGAGCAATAACCTATGTGCACTCAATTGATAGATACAGAATGGATAAGTACTCATTTGGGTGGATCCAGATAGCTCTCTTACGTGAAATTGTTCTGAGAAATACTTCTGATGAGAAGTTATTTACATACATATCTTACTGAATTTCATTACTCATTTTAATCCATTATAATTACTCTGTATCTCCCATTTTATGACATTAAAGATGAATATACCACTTCAAGAGCAAACTTCATTCACTGGAATATTCAGGTGCCTAGGACATACATGATGATGGAATTAACACTGTTGCTATCTTTTCTCCATTAATAGACATTTTGGAAAGAAAATTGTGAGTACAGCTCTTTTAATCGCTGCTATTATAAAAAATAAAATTTATTTCTAATTAGTTACTGTGATTTTGAAAAAAAAGATTTATTTAGATCCATTGATTCATTGCTCCTACTCTAAATTAAAAAAAAACAAAAACAAAAACAAAATAAACCAAAACAAAAATGAACGTTTGCTGCGAATAGGAACGAAACAGTTACTTCTCTGTCCCGATGTCTGTGCCATGCTTATTTATATCTGGTAGAGATTTAATGCATTTTATTTTAGATGCTGATGTCCAAGGGGCTTAGCAACAAGGTTTAATAAGTCCACTTATGTTCTGGAAACACAAAAATATTATGGAGCTTCGTTAAGAGCTATTACTCCCTGGTTTGTAGTTCTACTGCACCAAGAAATGTCTGTGCTTTGGAAACTGACATGAAAAAAGTTCTAGAGGGGGCAGAATGTGGAGCATTTGCATACGTATCTTGGAGTCACTTCTGGTGTTATGGGCTTACCACCTAAAAATGAATTATTTCAGAAAATTTTCCAAGGAAGACATGAAACGTGATAGATAATCAATATGCAGAATGCCAGCTAAACATCACATAAACTGTGCATTTTTCCTAGTTAAAAGCTGGCATGAGCCATGAATTATGCAAAACAACCAAAAGGTGATACATCTTCAGGGTCCAAAGTTGTGAAAGACCATTTGAGCTTCCCACTCGAGTTTATTATAGACTTAGCAGAATGCTTCAAAGACGTAACGATTTAAAAAGAATGAAGATAGTAAGCATATACTGCAAACTGCATGCTAATGAGAGATGTACTACAGGAAAATTTCTGATAAACCAAAATTACTTATTTAGTGGGCAGCTTATTTGTGGGAAAGCACAATTTTGAAAGTAGTAAGTTGACTGCCCCAGAAAAATCATTACTTAGAATTGCTTCTTGAGCAATTTTTCCAATAAAATGCACAATACATGTACAATACTATTTGTATTTATTATATGACAGGATTCTGTGAGGTTTTACATGTCTCCTCAATGATTTAAACTGTGGATGCTTAATTATTGGAAAAATTAGTAATAATACTACCATCAAATTTCAGTTGAGAAAAATAAATAAATGTTTACATATGAAGCATATGGGAAAATTCACATCAAATGATGTTTTACAGACACAACCGTGTGTTAAACACTCAAGAATCTTGTCCTTTCTGGAAACAATGCAATGTTTTGAATCAAGTCTTACATATAATAATAGTAATTTGCTTGCTTCACATGATACTTATGAATTTGTTACTTTTTTCCTTGCTGTCCAACTGTTTTAACAAAACTAGAAATTATATATTTTAGTCTGATATGCTTATCAAAGTGAACATACAAATCTGACAAACTACTGGTTAGACAAAGGCAGTACTAAAAATCCCCTTAGGTATTGTTTAAGCATCATTAATCAGGACAAACAATAGAAATCTTCAGGATGTTGAATGTTATTGCACTATTCAAATCCTTGGTAGTAATTTATTTCATTAAGTAACTTTTTGAATACATTCTAGAGGGCTTATGTACCTAGGCAATTTTCTGAGATTGTTTTTTTGTCTCATGAGTTTTAGTTAGTATGTCAAGTTTAAATTAAGTTTATGAGATTTTGTTAGTCAAATTTTAAATATTTTCAATGAAATGGCTCATAATACAGAAAAGAAAGGCTGTTGTCTCATTAGCCATTGACAATATTGAGCCTTACAAATCTTGGGAGTCAGAAGTCTGTGTTATAAGAAAGGGCTTGAAAGATATAGATGGCTGTGGTCTCAGGTGAGTAGTTTGACTTGAGAATTATATGTGATGTCTTTATATCTTGATGTTTGGATTGTTATGATATACACTACTGTACATAGGCCTTGAGTTTTCCTATATTATATCAGTAGTTAAAAAATGGAATATCTGTTGCAGGCTACATTTTCTAGGTTCCAGGTCATCTGAAACAATGAGATGCTGGAGTGATGTGATGGGAGAGGGTGGGTAGGGAAGCACCCTCATAGAGGTAAAAGGGAGAGGGAGGGGGCAGATATAGGATGGGGGCATTATGGAGGTGGGAAATGGCAGATGTGGGATGGGGGCATTGTGGAGGGGTAATGGGGAAGGGGACATCATTCATGATGTAAATGAATGGAATAATTAATAAAATTTCGAAATACTCAAGATAGAGCAAAAGGAAAACCAACCTATGTCATTACCTCCTCTGAATCATTTATTGGTGTCATTGACAAATACAATTCTTAAACAGTAGCTTAATTTTCTCATAGTTCTAAGAGTTCTAATTCCAATATCAAGGTATTTCTGTTTTGTTGCTTTGCTAATTTTACTTTGACACTGGACTGGTACTTACTCAAACATCACTGAATTACAGTGCTCACTCTAAATGCCCTTTCTCAAAACATTTGTCCTCCGAGACAGAATATAAGGACTTCTGCATATGAATAATGATGGAGAGCTCAATGTAAATCACAAAACCCTCTTAGAGGACAGTGATTTGTGTAACCACAAATCTGTGCCGCTGTGGTTACTTCTCTTCTTAGCTA
This sequence comes from Apodemus agrarius, assembly GCA_964023405.1. Lineage (NCBI taxonomy): Eukaryota > Metazoa > Chordata > Mammalia > Rodentia > Muridae > Apodemus > Apodemus agrarius. Next base: position 17,332,610 of record OZ030018.1, read on the forward strand.
TAAATCAACACTCACCTTGGACCTTGTCTCTTTATTCTTGTTCCTTTGTTGGAAACTTTGAGCTCTGGATTACAACACTCTATGTAAAGCAACTGGAAGAAAAGTGAGATGACATTCTTGTCCCCATTAGAAAAGTGATAAAGCCCAAATATCCCTCAAAGGAGGAATGGATACAGAAAATGTGGTATATTTATATAATGGGATACTGCTCAGCAATTAAAAATAATGAATTCAAAATGGTTAGACCTGGAAAATATCATCCTGAGTGAGTTAACCCAATCACAAAAGAATACACATGAAATGCAATCACTGATAAGTGGATATTAATGAGCCCAGAAGCCCAAAATACTCAAGGCACAATTAGCAAGTCAAATGATTCCCAAGAAGAAGAAAGGAGAGGACCCTGGGCCTATAAAGATTGGATCCAGTTTTGTAGAGAAACCTTGGGGGTAGGGGGAATGATTGGGCAATAGTTGGGGGGGAGAGGAATTATGGGACGTATGGTGGGGGGGAACTGGGAAAGGGGAAAGCCTTTGGAATGTAAACATAGAATATAGAAAATAAAAATTAAAAAAATTGATGTTCCACTAACAAGAACATTCTCAAAAGAATAAATGCAAATGACTAGGAAAAAAAAAAGAAAAGTGATGGAGGGCTAGTGAGATGGCTCAGCGGGTAAGAGCACCGACTGCTCTTCCGAAGTTCTTGAGTTCAAATCCCAGCAACCACATGGTGGCTCACATCCATCTGTAACGATATCTGACGCCCTCTTCTGGTGTGTGTGAAGACAGCTACAGTGTACTTCCATACAATAATAAATAGATTTTTAAAGAAAAAGAAAAACAAGAAAAGTGATGGAATATCTGGTTTTTTTTTTCTGATTAGAATGCTTTATTCATTTAGATGCTCAACATTTTTAACTAATTCTCTGGATTAAATCTGTGTTTCGATATGCAGAATTGTGTATTCCTTTCTGGAAAAGAGAGAATTAACAAGTAAAAGAGCAATAATAGCACCATCAGGAAAAGAAAAGCAGTAAGCAACCTTTATGTGCTTATAATGCAAACAGCTGTGTGATTGTAATATAACATTTAAAAAGTTATGAAGAAAGCTGGGATTACTGATTCTATGAGAATTAATTTGTCTGTCAAACCCCACATACTTGACTTTATTTCAGATTCCTTTGGTGTACCTTCAGTATTTTCCCCCTTTCAATTTTGAATACTTAGTGCCTTTACTTATGACCATAATTTACTTAACTACCTAACTAGGACTAACGTTTTAGGAAAAACAGATACCACGCCATCTCTTTTGGGGAGATTTAAATCTTTTCTTTTGACACTGTCCTTTTTATTCTGAAGATTTTCTGAAGTTTCTTTGAGCTATAGCCTCAGGAAGAATAATGGTTCATTATTTCTTTCTATCCCCCTTCCCTCTCCCTCTCTCTCCATGTTCAATCCCCTACACTTCACATTTGCTTTCCTTCCTTTTCTTTTCTTTTTTTTTAATCTTTTTTTTATTTTTCTATATTCTTTGTTTACATTCCAAAGGCTTTCCCCTTTCCCAAGTCCCCCCTTACCATGTGTCCCATATGTCCTCTTCCCCGAACACCCCCCTTTCCCCAATCACCCCCAACCCTTTCGCTGTGCTGGTACTCTCCTGCAAAACTGGAACCAGTCTTTTCTGGACCAGTGTCCTCTCCTTCCTTCTTCTTGGGAATCATTTGACTTGCTAATTATGCCTTGAGTATTCAGAGTTTCTGGGCTCACTAATATCCACTTATCAGTGATTGCATTTCATGTGTATTCTTTTGTGATTGGGTTAACTCACTTAGGATGATATTTTCCAGGTCTAACCATTTGCCTACAAATTGCATGAATTCATTATTTTTAATTGCTTTGTAGTATTCCATTGTATAAATATACCACATTTTCTGTATCCATTCCTCCTTTGAGGGACATCTGGGCTCCTTCCAGCTTCTGGCTATTATAAATAAGGCTGCTATGACCATAGAGGAGCATGTGTCTTTATTTTATGCAGGGGAATCATCTGGGTATATGCCCAGGAGTGGTATGACAGGGTCCTCTGGAAGTGTCATGCCCAATTTTCTGAGGAACCGCCAGACTGATTTCCAGAGCAGTTGTACCATCTTACAATCCCACCAACAGTGGAGGAGTGTTCCTCTTTCTACACACCCTCTCCAGCACCTGTTGTCTCTTGAGTTTTTAATGTTAGCCATTCTGACTGGTGTGAGTTGGAATCTCAGGGTTTTTTTGATTTGCACTTCACTGATGACTAATGATGTTGAACATCTCTTAAGGTGCTTCTCAGCCATCCGAATTTCTTCTGGTGACAATTCTTAGTTTAGCTCTGTACCCCATTTTTAATAGGGTTATTTGTTTCTTTGGGGTCTAACTTCTTGAGTTCTTTGTATATATTGGTTATTAGCTCTCTGTTGGATGTGGAGTTGGTGAAGATCTTATCCCAATTTGTTGGTTGTCATTTTGTCCTTCTGACAGTGTCCTTTGCCTTACAGAAACTTTGTAATTTTATGAGGTCCCATTTGTCAATTCTTGATCTTAGAGCATAAGCTATTGGTGTTCTGTTCAGAAACTTTCCACCTGTACCCATGTCCTTCAAGGTCTTCCTCAGTTTCTTTCCTATTAGTTTCATTGTGTCTAGATTTATGTGGAGGTCCTTGATCCATTTGGATTTGATCTTACTACAAGGTGATAAGAGTGGGTCAATTTGCATTCTTCTGCATGTTGACCTCCAGTTGAAACAACACCATTTGTTGAAAAGGCTATCTTTTTTTCACTGGATGGTTGTAGCTCCTATATCAAATATCAAGTGAACATAACTCTGTAGTTTCATTTCTGGGTCTTCAATTCTATTCCATTGATCTACTTGCCTGTTGCTGTATCAATACCATGCAGTTTTAAACACATTTGCTCTGTAGTATTGCTTGAGGTCAGGGATATTGATTCCCCCAGAAGTCCTTTTATTGTTGAGAATGGTTTTTAGCTATCCTAGTTTTTTTTGTTACTCGAGATGAATTTCAGAATTGCTCTTTCTAGATCTATAAAGAATTGTTTTGGGATTTTGATGGGGATTGCATTGAATCTGTAGAATGCTTTTGGCAAGATGGCCATTTTTACTATATTGATCCTTCCAATCCAAGAGCAAGAATTATTTTTCTATCTTCAGAGGTCTTCTTCGATTTCTTTCTTCAAAGAATTAAAGTTCTTGTCATACAGATCTTTCACTTGTTTGGTAAGAATCACACTAAGATACTTTATATTGTTTGTGGCTATTGTTAAGGGTGTTATTGCCCTTACTTCTTTCTCAGCCTGCTTGTCCTTTGAGTATAGGAAGGCTACTGATTTTCTTGAGTTGATTTTATAACCAGACACTTTGCTGAAGTTGTTTATCAGCTGTAGGAGTTCTCTGGTGGAGTTTTTTGGGTTGCTTAATTATACTATCATATCATCTTCAACTAATGATAGTTTGACTTCTTCCTTTCCAATTTGTATCCCTTTGACTTCCTTATGTTGTCTAATTGCTCTCGCTAGAACTTCAAGTACTATATTGAAAAGATATGGAGAGAGAGGGCAGCCTTGTCTAGTCCCTTATTTTAGTGGGATTGATTCAAGTTTCTCTCCATTTATTTTGATGTTGGCTACTGGTTTGCTGTATATTGCTTTTATTATGTTTAGGTATGGGCCTTGAATTCCTGTTCTTTTCAGGACTTTTAACATGAAAGGATGATGAATTTTGTCAAATGCTTTTTCAACATCAAATGAGATGACCATATGGTTTTTTTTTCTTTACTTTGTTTATGTAGTGGATTACATTGATGGATTTCTGTATATAGAACCATCCCTGCATCGCTGGGATGAAGCCTACTTGATCATGATGAATGATTGTTTTGATATGCTCTTGGATTCAGTTGGCAAGGATTTTATTTAGTAATTTTGCATCGATATTCATAATGGAAATTGGCCTATAGTTCCCTTTCTTTGTTGGATCTTTGTGTGGTTTTGGTATCAGCGTAATTGTGGCTTCATAGAACCAGTTGGGCAGTGTTCCTTCTGTTTCTATTTTGTGGAATAGTTTGAAGAGTATTGGTGTTAGTTCTTCTTTGAAAGTCTGATAAAATTCTGCCTAAAACAAGCTGGTCCCATACTTTTTTTGGTTGGGAGACTTTCTATAACCCCTTCTATTTCTCTAGGGGTTATGGGAATTTTTAGCTGATGTAATTGATCCTGATTTAATTTTGGTATTTGGTATCTGTCTAGGAAATTGTCCATTTCCTCCAGATTCTCCATTTGCATTGAGTATAGGCTTTTGTAGTAGAATCTGATGATTTTTTGAATTTCCTTGGTTTCCATTGTTATATCCCCCTTTTCATTTTTAATTTTGTTAATTTGGATACTGTTTCTGTGCCCATTGGTTAATCTGGCTAAGGGTTTATCTATCTTGTTGATTTTCTCAAAGAACCAGCTCATGGTTTTGTTGATTCTTTGTATGGTTCTCCTTGTTTTTACTTGATTGATTTCAGCCCTTAGTTTGATGATTTCCTGTCTTTTACTCCTCCTGGGTGAATTAGTTTCTTATTATCCCAGGGCTTTCAGGTGATGTGTTAAGCTACTACTGTATGCTCTCTCCAGTTCTTTTTGGAGGCACTCAGGGCTATGAATTTTCCTCTTAGCACTGCTTTCATTTTGTCCCATAGATTTGGATAGGTTGTACCTTCATTTTCATTGAATTCTAAAAAGTATTTGATTTCTTTTTTTAGTTCTTCCTTGACCAAGGTGTCATGGAGTAGAGTATTGTTCAGTTTCCATGTGTATGTGGGCTTTCTGTTGTTTTTCTTGCGATTGAAGACCACTTTTACTACACGGTGATCTGATAGGAGGCATGGGATTAGTTTGATCTTGTATTTGTTGACATCTGCCTTGTGACCAATTATATGATCGATTTTGGAGAAGGTACCATTTGGTGCTGAGAAAAAAGGTATATTTTTTTGCTTTGGGATGAAATGTTTTATATATATATATATATATATATATATATATATATATATATATATATATAACCCAATTGGTCTAAAGCTTCAATTATTTTCACTGTGTCCCTATTTAGTTTCTGGTTTCCTGATCGGTCCATTGAGGAGAGAGGATTGTTGAAGTCACCCACAATTATTGTGTTAGGTGTAATGTGTGCTTTAAGCTCTAGTAGAGTTTCTTTTTCGAATGAGGGTGTTCGTGCATTTGGAGAATAGATGTTCAGTATTGAGAGTTCTTCTTGGTGGATTTTTCCTTTGACCAGCAAGAAGTGACCTTCTGTGCCTTTTTGATGACTTTAGGTTTAAAGTCAATTTTATCTGATATTAGACTGGCTACTCCAGCTTGTTTCCTGAGAACATTTGCTTGTAAAATTGTCTTCCAGCCTTTTATTCTAAGGTAGTGTTTGTCTTTGACACTGAGATGTGTTTCCTGTATGCAGCAAAATGTAGTGTCCCGTTTTCATATCCAGTCTGTTAGTCTGTGTCTTTTTATTGGGGAATTAAGTCCATTGATGTTAAGAGATATTAAGGAATAGTAATTATTACTTCCTGACATTTTGATGTTATTTTTTTTTAATATTTGAGTGGTTATCTTCTTTTGGGTTTGATGAGAGGAAGTATCTATCTTGCTTCTTCTGGGGTGTGGTTTCCCTCTTGTGTTGGTGTTTATCCCCTATTATCCTTTGTAGGACTGGGTTTGTGGAAAGATGATGTGCAAATTTGGTTTTGTCATGGAATACCTTGGTTTCTCCATCTATGACGATTGAGAGTTTTGCTGGGTAAAGTAATTTTGAATGAAATTTGTGTTCTCTTAGAGTCTGCATGATATCTGCCCAGGATCTTCTAGCTTTCATGGTCTCAGGTGAGAAGTCTGGTGTAATCCTGATAGGTCTTCCTTTATATGTTACTTGGCCTTTTTCTCTTACTGCCTTTAATAATATTTCTTTGTTTAGTACATTTTTGGTTTTGATTATTATGTGATGGGAGATATTTCTGTTCTGGTCCAGTCTGTTTGGAGTTCTGTAGGCTTCTTGTATATTCATAGGCATCTCTCTCTTTAGGTTTGGGAAGTTTTCTTCCATAATTTTGTAGAAGATATTTGCTGGCCCTTTAAGTTGTATATCTTCCCTCTCATCTATGCCTATAATCCTTAGGTTTGGTCTTCTCATTTTGTCCTGGATTTCCTGGATGTTTTGTGTTATAAGCTTTTTGCATTTTGTATTTTCTTGGACTGTTGAATCAATGGTTCCTATGGTATCTTTGCCATCTGAGATTCTTTCTTCTTATCTCTTCTTGTATTCTATTGTTGATATTTGCATCTATGACCCCTGATTTCTTTCCAAGTTTTCTATCTCCAAAGTTGTCTCCTTTTGCAGTGTCTTAGTTGATTCTACTTTGGTTTTTAGATTCTGGATGGTTTTGCTCAGATCTTCCACTTACTTGTTTGTATTTTCATGTATTTCTTTAAGAGATTTTTGTGTTTCCTTTTTCATGACTTCTGCTTGTTGACCCACATTCTCCTGTATTTCTTTAAGTGATTTTTGTACTTCCTCCTTATTAGCTTCTAATTTTTGATCCATATTCTCCTGAATTTCTTTAAGTGATTTATCTATGCTTTCCTCTATCAGCATCCTGACCAGTTATTTTAGATCCAAATCTTGTTTTTATGGTGTGATGGGGTACCTGGGACTTACTGCTGTAGGGAAACTGGGTTAGGATGCTGCCATATTACCTTGATTTCTGTTAGTAATGTTCCTACCTTTGCCTTTGACATCTGGTTATCTCTGGCCTTAGTTGGTCCTGTAGTCACTAGCTGGTGGTTGAACCTCCTGTCGGCTCCTAAGGCTATTTCCCCACCACTGGATGACTGGGTTTCCCCTGGCACAGACTGCTGATGTGTTGTTCTCCTCTTGGGTGCTGCTAGAACCCTGGTGTATCTTGCTCTAAGCAATGTTATATTCAGTTATCTCTGTGGACCTGATGCTGCTTGTCTTCTCTGGATCTCCTTGCTTAGTTCAGTCAGCAGCAAGTATGCTGTCTGAGGCCTCAGGGAGTGGGGAGTGGGGAGTACAGGGACTCCCAGAGGGCAGAGAACCCATGCCCTGCTGGAACACAGGAATCGCTGCTCTGCCAAGCTCCTGTTCTTAGATGACTGGCTGGCGGCACAGGTCCCCAGAGATCTTAAGCTTGGGATATCTTAGGTATCTGGTTCTGCCTGCTCAATCTAAGCACCTGCCACCAAGATGGCCGCAGTTGAGTGGAGTGCAGGGTTTCCCTGAAGGCACAGAGCTCAAGACTGGTTGGGTCCAAGGAACCTCTGCTTTGCCCAGATCGCTGCCTGGAGCCCTTGAGTCCCCAGAGATCCCAAGTTCTGGATATCATGGGTACCTGGTTCAGCTCTCACTTAGTTTGTACCACTGCAAGGATGCTGGCGGTGGCCCTGGGAGTGGGGAGTGTGGCTTGCAGAGTCTCCGGGAGGGTAGTGAGCCCACGCCCTGCTGGAATACAGGAACTGCTGCTCTTCCTGGAGATTTAATTCTTAGCACAGTACAAGAGACCTTTCACTTCGTTATGAGGAAATATGAACAAATATTTATTCATTTCAGATGCAACTCTGGTAACAGACCAAAGTAATGATTCTTGTCAAGACTTTTCAGTGAGGCAATGAGTTTATTGGAGTTAATTTCATATGTATAAGCAGTAAGTTACATGTGGGACCATAGGTAACACAAGGTATCTGTCCAACAAATAGTACATGTCAGCAAGTGAGATAAATCAAGAAGGTTCCCAGGCTGACCTATGAACCCCCAGCTACTAGTTTGTATCTTGGATTGCAGTTTTAGATATTGGTTACTTCTTATACAATGGACCTTAAATTCAATATAAAAGGCAGTCGATGGGGCTCACTAGAGTCGTTTTTTTTTTGTTATACCAGCGCTGTCTGTCATGGTGGTACTGAATCATGCTTTGACCATAACAAAAATGGACTGTCAAATACTATGCTCTCCAGAATCCTATAAAATGACTTCTGACATTATGAAAGCCAACGAACAGAGGTTGCTAGGTGAGTTCTCAAGTGGTTTCTTCAAGATGTACATAGTAAGCACATAGTGCCTTTAGCAATAGGGACTTACCATCCAGCTCTGGCATGGGAAAAGCAGTGGCAATAATCTGGATACTTGTCAGGGCCTCAGAGAACTTTAAAATCCAAAGTATCACAGGATAGTACCTGACTTCTGACTCTATATTTTTTTTCTTTCAGAACGTTGTAAGTTGCACGATTCATACCAGATACCATCTCTGTTTTAACCCTTTAGCTGCTTTTAAATAGCACTCTCTTTCTTTCAGGCCATGTAGGGATATAAGCTACACTGTATTACCCTTGTAATTTGACATCTTTATTCCAGTTCTACATATCAATATTTGTGATAGAAGTGCGAACTCCCACTGTCCATTTTCTATAGGTGCCTATGCATTACCCTGACAAAGATGTCCCTTTTTTCTGTTTTAAATACTGTCTATATACAGGCTTCTGGGAACTGAGTGAGGGTGTACCCTCATAAAGGAAAAGGGGAGGGTTAGAGGGGGTTTTTAGAGGGGTAACCAGAAAAAGGAATATCATTTGAAATGTAAACAAATAAAATGATTAATAAATGTATATTAATAAAAATATAGTCTCTTTTATTTATTTTTATTCACTGTATATCTCAATCACAGGCCTCTCTTCCCAGTCCCACCCTTAAAAATCCCTTCCCTTCTTCTCAAAGAAGGCAAGCACCTCCTTTGGATACCACCCCACTCTAGAAAACCAGCAGGACTAGGCACATCATCTCCCACTGAGGCCGAAACAGGCAGTCCAGGTAGGAGGAAGGGGATCCAGTCAATCGCAGGGAAGAGAGACCCAGACCCAGAAACAGACAGCCCTAGGTCCACTCGTTAAGGGACTCACATGAAGATCAAGTTGTACATTTGTCACAAATGTTAAACAGGTTAAACACCACCACTGATTCAACTTTAGTGAAAATATAACAACCAACTTGATAAAAGTTGGGTTGAACATCCTTTGGACAAGACAGACCAGAAAGAGAAATTCTTACCATTATTCTCTGGGTAATATTCTGATATTCTGCATATTGCCCAAATATGTGAAGCCCAGATCCTGCATGGTCCCTGGTCCAGCTCCAGCATGCTATCTGGTTGGAGGGCCTGGCTCTGTGGACTCCCATGGCCCCAGGTTAGTTGACTATGTGTCTTCTTGTGGTATCCTTGATCTGTCTGGTTTGTTCACTTCTATCATCCACTCTTTCACAAGACTCCCAGAGCTCTGCCTGATATTTTCTTGTGGGTCTCTACTTCTGTCTTCTTCCCCAGCTTGATGGAAGTCACTCAGGAGACAGTATCCTAGGTTCTAGTCAGCAAGCCCAACAGAACATTATTAATAATCTTAGGTTAGAACTGCCAGACTGATTTGCATTTCGTTAATGACTAAGGATGTTGAACATTTCTTAAAGTGCTCCTTAGCTATCTGAAGTTCTTCAGGTGAAAATTCTTTGTTTAGCTCTGTACCCCATTATTTTCATAGCAGCCTTATTTATAATAGCCAGAAGCTGGAAAGAACCCAGATGTCCCTCAGGGGAGGAATGGATACAGAAAATGTGGTATATTTACACAATGGAATACTACTCAGCAATTAGAAACAATGAATTCATAAAATTCTTAGGCTAATGGTTGAAACTGGAAAATATCATACTAAGTGAGGTAACTCATTCACAAAAGAACACATGTGGAGTGCAGTCACTGATATGTGGATAATAGCCCAGAAGCTCTGAATACCCAAGACACAACTCACATATCAAATCATTCCCAAGAAGAAGGAAGGAGAGGGCCCTGGTCCTGGAAAGGCTTGATGCAGCATTGTAGGGGATTACCAGGACAGAGATGTGGGAGGGGGTTGATTGGGGAACTGGAGGAGGGAAGAGGGCTTATGGGAATTAGGGGGAGGGGGAAACAGTGAAAGGGAAAATCATTTGGAATGTAAACAAAGAATATAGAAAATCTAAAAAAAATAAAAAAATAATAATGTTAGGTTGGCTCTTTCACACTGGATGTGTCTTGAGGTAGGGCAGTCACTCGTTGGCTGTTCCCTCAGGGTCTGCTTCATTGAATGCCATCTTGTTGGCAAGACAATTTTGGTTTGGAGATTTTGTGGGTAGATTGACATCTCCCTCCCTCTTCTGGAAGTCCTGCCTGATTATGGGAGATGGCCACTTTATTCTCTATATCCCCCTATTTTGAGACTCTCAACTTTAGTCACTCCCCATAGACTCCATGTATCCTCCTCTGCCTCCAGCTATTCACCAGAGATGCACACTACCAATTTCCATTCTCCTTCCAAGTCTTCCCTGACCTTCCTCTCCCATACCTGATTCCCACCCCCTTTCCCACCCTCATCACCTCTCCTACCCAGTTCCCTCTTTCCGTCTACCTCCAATATCCATTTAGTTCCCCCTTCTGCATGAGATTTGTACATGGTCCCTTGGGACTTCCTTATTATCTAGTTTCTTTGAGTTTTGTGGATTGTGGCATGCTAATCCTGAACTTTATGGCTAATGCCCACTAGCAAGTAAGAACATACTACAATGTCTTTTGGGCTCTGAGTTACCTCATTTTGGATGATATTCTCAAGTTCAATCCATTTGCCTACAAAATTTATGATGACTTTGTTTTTAATAGCTAATATTATTCCATTGTTTAAATGTGCTAATATTTTTTATCCATTCTTCAGTTGAGGGATATTTAGGCTGTTTCCTGTTTCTGGCTATTCTTAATAAAGCTGCTGTGAACAGAGTTAAGCAAGTGTCCCTGTGATATAGTGGGGTGTCTTTTGGATATATGCCCAGGAGTGTTTTGGTAAACCTAGGTCTTGAGGTAGAATTATTTCCAGTTTTCTTAGAAATCACGAAAATGATTTTCAAAATGGTTGTACAAATTGCCAAAAGCAATATACAGATTCAATACAATTCCCATCAAAATTCCAACACAATTTGTTACAGACTTTGACAGAGAAACTCTCAACTTGGTTTTGAAATACAAAAACAAACAAACAAACAAACAAGCAAACAAATCAGGATAGCTAGCAATCCTGAACAATAAAAGAACTTCTGGAGGTATCACCATTCCTGATCTCAAGCTGAACTTCTGAGCATTTATAACAAAAACTGTATTGTATTGGTATAGGAACAGACAAGTTGATCAATCCAGTTTAATCGAAGACCCTGAAATAAACACACACACACACACACACACACACACACACACACACACACACATATATATATATATATATATATATATATATATATATTATATACTTTAGTTTTGATAAAGAAGGTGAATTTTAGTCATTAACTCACCTGTATTTTGCTTGCATGGTAATTTTTGCAATGGATCCAGAGCTGGGCCCACTGCAGTGAAGGTTTCTATCTCTATAGGATACAGCCTATACAGTCTACAAGTCACTTTGGACTTATGTACTTGTCCTATTATTACAACCAAATACCAAGGCCGTCATCAGAACGTGGCTTCACATATTTGGGCAGTATGCAGAATATCAGAATATAATCTAGAAAGTAAAGCTTTAAACCTTCTCTGGTCTATCTTATCCAAATGATCTTCAACATACATTTTATTGGAGTGGCTGTTCTATTTTTACTGAAATTGAATCAGTGGTGGCAATTAACCTGTTGTGATGGTGTATCTACTGATTGATTTTGCTGTTCTATCTCGTCATACTGAGCTTCTGTACTTCAGAGTCAGGAAGCAAAACTTAATTGGATCTCAACATGGCCTTAGGTAGCAGTGCAAGCCCGGCACATCCTCATGGCTTCAGGCAGCAGGACAAACCATAGATATCCATATGGCCATGCTGAGGTTCCTAGCACATGCTGTTGCTAGAGTCCATGGAGGAGTCTATTATCTGTGCTCCCACTGACTGAAAGGGACAAAGAAGTTCCTTTCTCTGTAGTATTGATGACTGCAGACTCACAGTTGAAAAAGAAAGCCATTGAAGGCTTATGTGTCAACCTCTATCCACCTCTGGCATCCCTGCTCTACCTCCTTCAAAAAGTAATAGCTTAGACTCAAAGCCATCAAAAAAGAACACTTTGAAATTGTAATAAAGATGCTGAAATGTTGCACTCCACAATTAAGGGCTCTAGTCAGGGTGAGGGTAGGAAAGGGTTAAGTTTTCTTTCAAGGGCTGACCAACACATATTGGACTTTCAACATTATCACTTATCTTCTTTCTCCCCATCCTCTTTCTCTTGCTCTTCCTCCTCCTTCTCCTCCTCTTTATTTTTCATTTTAGGGGTAGGGATGTCACAGTTGTAGGGTCGTGGACCTAGGAAGTAGGAGTATTCAGGATGTGAAATTCCCAAATAATCAATAAAAATATTATGAAAAAAATGTTATTGGATCACATTTCTTTTTCAAATTGCTTTTGCCAGTCTTCAGTCTTCATCTATTGTGCTCTAAGTATCTTGTGACTTTTAACACAAAACTCATTAGGGTACACAGTTGTTGGTGTTGTCCTACAATAATGACAACGTGCTGACCAGCATGCTGAACATACTTGTCTTCTTCCCACCTGGCATTCATTGTAACAACTTACATAAAGGATAAGCAACTTGAACTAGATATGAGATAAAAATTCCTTACAATTTCAGGTCTCTTACATTTATAGATACAGACTGTTGTGGGATGTTTTCCAATAATCTTTTCTTATCAAATATTATATGCTTAGCAGACAACGTGCTTCCATTTATTTTATACTGGTACCTGGTCCTTCAACTTTGTGTATGATTATTTTGAATCTCTTATATTTTTGGTGCACTTGTATGTCTCAAAGATAGTTCTCTAAATATTTAAATGCACCAAGGGCTCAACATCAGCTATGTAATGAAAAGTTCTCACACAATGTAGCTATTATAACATTGTAATATCCTTGGCCATAGTTCATGACAAACAATGTGTCTGTAAAGGTAACATTAAATGACTCCTCTGAAGGTTCACTCTTGATCACTTCCAATGAGTATGAATTGGTCTTGAAATTCAAAATCTTACAAAATTCCAGGAAATGTGTTAGCAATGTCAAGAACAGCACATAAAGCTCTTCCTACATGATTCATCTCTATAAAAAGCAACATATTTTGCAATGACGTTGATGGAAGCTGCCACATTATTGAGGTCTCTGTAACCCAACATCATTCTCAAGAAGCTATTCTATCACACCAAAACTTTTTGGAAAGATTGGAACTTGGTAACTAAAGTCTTATCTTGATAAATTCTTGACAATTTATCTAATATTGTTAGATCCTCAACAGTTTATACCATTTTATAGTCACAAACTTTACATAGATAACTTAATAGGCTGCCACATTACCAACAATGAATTATTGTTCTTATAGTTTGTATCAATGCTGAATTCTCTAAGAATTGTTTTAGTGTGTTTCTTAGTAAATTGTAACATGACCAGGGAGAAAGACACAAAGTGTACTCTAGGAGTGGTAGAAATTTGCCTCCCCCTTCATCTTTTATTTATACTTAATTTTTCTGTAATGATACATTTTTTCCTGAAAATATCTCTTGAACCCAAATAGAATAGACTTTCTGAAAGTCTTACCACCAAGTTAATAATATGCTATAAGCTAATTTGAAACGATTTATCTAACTTCCTGCCCTACTGTGCAACCTGCCTGTTTAAGCCTAAACTGTCCTTAAGAGAACAATGTATTTAACATCGCTATGCTTTGAATTTCCTACATAATCATCTTTCCAACCTAAACTAATGCATACCTTTAATCTTAATTATGTGTTTTTCAATATTCATGAGCCAGAAGGGTTTGTGTGTGTTTGTTTGTGTGTGTGTGTGTGTGTGTGTGTGTGTGTGTATGTGTGCCTGGGTATTATGGTAACCATTTTCTAAAAATAGCCCATATGTTGGAAGCAAACTTTAACAAAGTAAGTATTGACATAAATGTAGAATACAACATGTAAATATATCTTGAAAATATCTGCTCGTAATGTTGAGTGCTAATAAGGTTCAGTTGTGGTCAATACAATAGCTTTTTTCCATGTAACAATCTGTTAAATATTTCAGTAAGACTTCCTTATCACTTTTCTGTATCATGCACTCTGTGCTGTTTAATAAATACAGAGAAAATCCCTTTTTAATGAGACAAACACAGACTCATCAACACACATTCAGAGATCACAGTTGACAAACCAACTGGACAACATAGTCACAAATTCAGAACCAGAGATACAGATTCTGGAAAGACACACTTAGGATAGGCATTGGCTACACACACACACACACACACACACACACACACACACACACACCAGGCCCAACACACATACCAGGCACAGCACAAAGGCAACAAGGACTGAGTGATTAAACTCCCACAACACATCAGACAAACTATACCAACAGGCCAATAGCTGCGAATTACAGAGAAAAGGAAGACATGAAAGGAGGACAGAATTTGGCACAATCTGGTCAAATCAGTCCAAGAAGAAATTGCTTTATTTTTAGTCCTTTATGTAATATTGGCACATCTTGGTTATTAGATATACAATATCTATATAGATATACATATAGACATACATATATCTCTCCTTTTCCCACTCTCTTCCCCCACATGTTCTCTCCCTTGCCTTCACACTACTTTTTTTCTATTTGGAAAGGTACAGGCATCCTATGGATATGAAGCAGCCATGGCAGATCTAGTTGCAGTAAGGTACCTCCTCTCCTATTTTGGAGTGACTAGGCAAACCCTTAGGAGAAAATGGTCCCTGGGGCTGAAGAGATGGCTCAGAGGTTAAGAGCACTGGCTGTTCTTCCAGAGGTCCTGTGTTCAATTCCCAGCAACCACATGGTGGCTCATAACCATCTTTAATGACATCTGGTGCCCTCTTCTGGTCTTCAGGCATGCATGCAGGAGACTGCTGTATACATAATAAATAAACAAATCTTGAGAGAGAGAGAGAGAGAGAGAGAGAGAGAGAGAGAGAAACAAGAGAGAGAGAAACAAGAGAGAGAAATGAGAGAGAAAGGAGAGAGAAAGAGAGAGAGAGAAAGGAGAGAGAAAGAAAGAGAGACAGAGAGAGAGAAACGAGAGAGTGAGAGAGAGAGAGAAACGAGAGAGAGAGAGAAAGGAGAGAGAAAGGAGAGAAAGAGAGAGAGAGAGAGAGAGAGAGAGAGAGAGAGAGAGAGAGAGAGAGAGAATGGTCCCAAACAAAAGAGGAAACTGATTCAAAGACAGTCCCTGATCCCACTGTTTGAACTCCCATACAAATGCTAAGCTATACAACTGTAACACATGTGAGGAAGGCCTATATCAATCGCATGCTGTTTTCTGGTTGTTAATTTAGTCTCTGTGAGCCACAATAAGACCAAGTTAGTTGACTCAGTGGGTTTTCTTGTGGTGTCCTTGAGCTATCTGTGTCCTATAATCCTTCCCTCCCCTTTATTTTTTATTTGACCTATTTGGTTCCTTGATGTCTTTTTATTGAGTTCTTTATATATTTTGGAAACTAGCCCTACTTCAGATATGGAGTGGTAAAGATTACTTCCGATTCTGTAGCCTGCCATTTGTCCTTTTGGGCATGTACTTGGTGTTAAAGAAGCTTTTCAGTCTCATAAGGTCCTACTTACTAATGGTCAGTCTTAGTACTTGAGGTATTGGTCTTTGTTCAGGAAACTGTATCCTATAACAATGCATTCAAGGCTTTTTTGCCAATTTTCTATCAGGTTTAGTGTATTAGAATTTAGTTTGAAGTCTTTGATCTACTTGGTTTTGAAGGGTGAAAGATATGAATATATTTGCATTCTTCTGCATGCAGATATTTATTTATAGCAGGACTATTTGCTGAAGATGGTTTGCTTTCTTTTGTACAATTTTGACTTCTTTTTAAAAAATCATATCCATAGGTTTGTGGATTTACTTCTGGGTGTTTAATTTGATTTCATTGATAAACTTGTCTGTTGCCAATAGCATGGAGGTTTTATTACTATTGCTCTGTAGTACAGTTTGATTTCAGGGTTGGTGAAACCTTATGAAGTTCTTTTATTGTATAAGATTGTATTAGCTTTCCTGAGAATTTTGGATGTCCATATGAAGTTGAGAATTGTTCTTTCAAGGTCTATTATGTGTTGTTGGCATTTTGATGGAAATTTCACTAGATCTATAGATTGCTTTTGGTAAAATGGCTGTTTTTACTACATTAATCTTATCTATGAGCATAGGAGATCTTTCAATTTTCTGATATATCCTTCAGAATTTTTCTTCAAAGACTTAACATTTTTGTTATTGGCATGTCTGACTTTTTGGATAGAGGTATACCAAGGCATTTAATATCACTAGTGAATATTGTGAAGGGTCTCGTATCTCTGATATTTTTCTTTGCCTATTTATCATTTGTTTATAGGAGGGTTAGAGATTTTGTTGAATTTATTTTTTTATAAACTCACATTGGAGCTGTAGAAGTTGCCAGTAGAATTTCTGGGGGTCACCTTTATATACTATTATAACATCTTTGACTTTTTCCTTTCCAAATTGTATCCCATTGTTTTCCTTTTATTCTCTTCTTTCTCTAGTTAAAATTTAAGTAGTAATTAAAATATATATAGTAGGATAAACAGCTTTGTCTTATCCCCAGTCTTAGTGAAATTTCTTTAAATTTCTCTCCAGTTTATTTGATGTTGGCTATAGGATTGCTGTATATTGCCTTTATTATGTTTAGATACATGCCTTGTATCCCTGATCTCTCCAACATTTTTATCATGAAGGGGTGTTGGATCTTGCCAGAGTCTTTTCAATATCTGATAAGAGGATCTTGTGTGTGTGTGTGTGTGTGTGTGTGTGTGTGTGCGTGTGCGCGCGCGCGCGCGCGCGCGAATACATTTATGTATTTGGTGGATTATATTGACAAATTTTCATATGTAGAACCATCCCTGTATCTCTGGATAACATCTGCTTGATATTTTAGATGGGCTCTCAGAGTCATTTTGTGCTATTTTGTTGAGAATTTTTTATTTTTGAATCAATATTCATAAGGAAAATTGGTCTAAAAATTTTTATTGAGTCTTGTTATTTCAGTACAAAATTAAATTTGGTGATGTTCCTTCTATTTTTATTTCATAGAAAAAATTTGAGAAGTATTAGAACTAGCTCTTCTTTGAAAGTCCAGGAGTAACCTATAGTAAAATACTCTGGCCTTAGGTTTCTTTTTCTTGTTTGGTGGGACTATTAATGACCACTTATGTTTCTTTAGGTGTTATATGTGTATGTAAATTGTTTATCTGATATTGATTTAAATTTAGTAATTGGTGTCTATTGAAAAATGTTCATTTTATTAGAATTTCAAATTTGGTTGGAATATGTTTTTGAAGTAAGACCTATTGAAACTTTGTATTTCTTCAATATTTGTTTTTATGTCCCTTTTTCATTTTGGATCCTATCAATTTGGATATTCTCTTTCTGCCTTTTAGTTAGTTTGGCTAAGTATTTGTTTATCTTGTTGATTTTCTCAAAGAAACAACTTTTTGTTTCATTGATTCTTGGCACTGTTCCTTAGTTTTTATTTTATTGATTTCATCACTGAGCTTGATTATTTCCTGCCTTCTAGTCCACTTTGTTATTCTTGCTATGCTTTTTTTTTCCCTAGACCTTTCATGTATTTTTTAAATTATTAGTATGAGAACTTTCCAATTTCTATATGAAGGCTCTCAGTGCTATGAATATTTCTCTTTCACCCACTCTCATTGTGTCACATGAATTTGGGTATGATGTGCATTTATTCCATTGAATTCTAGAGTATCTTTAATTCATTTATTTTTCCTTGACCCAGTGGTTATCACACATCAAGTAGTTCAGATTCTATGTAGGCATTCTGTTGTTTCTATTGTTGAAGTCCAGTTTTAATTCATGGTGGTCTGATAAGATACAGAAGGTTATTTCAATGTTCTTGTACCTGTTGATAATTCCTTTTGTGATAGAGTCTATGACCAGTTTTGAAGAAAGCCCTGTGAGGTGCAGGGAAGAAGCTATATTTTGTGTTTAGGTGAAATGTTCTGTAGATATCTGTTAGGTGTATTTGAGTAATAATGTCTGTTAGTTCCATTACTTCTCTGCTTAGTTTCTGTCCAGACAACCTTTTCAATCAAAATAGTGGAGTGCTGCCATCTCCAAATATTATTGTGCCTGGTTCGATATGTGATTTAAGATTTAGTAATGTTTCTTTTACAAATGTGTGTGCCCTCGCATCTAAAGAATAAATATTCAGAATTTAAACATCAATTTAGCAGATTTTTCATTTGATAAGTACAAAGTGCTGTATTCTTTTGATTAATATTGGTTGGAAGTCCCTTTTGATTTTTTATTAAATATTTTCTTTATTTACATTTCAAATGCTACTACCTTTCCTGGTTTGCTATCCAAAAACCCCTTATGCCATCCCCCTCCCTGCTTCAATAAGGGTGTTCCCCCACCCACTCACCCACTCCTGCTTCCCTGGCCTGGCATTCCCCTACACTGGGGCATTGAGCCTTCATAGGACCAAGGGTCTCTCCTCCTATTGATGTCCGACAAAGCTATCCTCTGTTACATACATATGTGACTAGAGCCATGGGTCTCTATACATGTACTTTGGTTAGTGGTTTAGTTCCTGGAAGCTCCGGGGAGTCTGGTTGGTTGAAATTGTTGTTCCTCCTATGGGGATGCAAACCACTTCAGCTCGTTCAGTCCTTTAACTCCTCCATTGTGGACCTTCAAATAGCTACTTTAGTTTGCTTCTCCAGGCCTTTAGTTTGGTAAAACTTTTCTAGCCCTTTACACAGAAGTCTTGTCTATCTTTGCTGTTCTGGATATATGCTTGGTCTCTGTGGTTCCTAGTATGGGTATAGCCACTAGTAAAACGGAAGTTTTGTGCCAAAATTTTGGTTCAGAATATGGAGCTTAGGGGAAGGGGGTGAAGCTATAGGGCATGCTTTATGGAAAGTTAGCAGGCACTGGGTGATATCTCACCTCACTATTCTGAAATAGGTCTGGGCTCTTGCAAAACAACTGTAGCTATGGTCATCTTGGTTATCTCTCATGTGTTGACCAGCATAGTGTTTGCCATATATGCATTCTGTTGCTGAATGCCCGTGGTGGTTTGGGAGAATATAATGAATTAAGGCCAAGGACAGTAAGTTATGCACTAAAACAGAAGTGTCTTGCTTGTTCATAAGAAATCCACAAGTCTACAGTTTAACGTGGAGCTCCTTGTCACGAGGTTTAGCTCTTGCTCAGAGGCAACCTTGAATGCCACATCAAATGAACTCTTAGGCCTATTTCAAGCCAGGAACTTCTCTACCTTTCACAGCCTCCATAGTGCTGTGAAGGCATATTTAAACCTTTAATTCTTACTTACATTCCTTAGGTTATCTTGAGACCTCAGGGTCTCAGCCTCTTGCTTAAGAAACCTAATCAGCAGCACTACTCAATTGTTCCATTTATACATCACTATAGTTGAACCTGACCCCTCTACATCTTGTTGCCTCATAAATGACAATGTGTAAAAGAAACATTCATCTCTTTATTAATTCAAGTTATCTAGTATTCCCTAATTGCAGTGGGTTGCCCTCTGTACCGGGTACACTAAGGCTCATGGCTGCATGCTAAATTTAGAGTTTGTTTCCTGTGTACTAAGCATCTAGCATGGTGGATATAATACTCTATCACTTATAAATTATGCTTTATTTCTTTACTTTATAATTATAATCCTGGCTTCCAGTTTTGTGAATCTATGGATTCCTTAGCAAAGATCTGATTTGTACTTGCTTGGATTTATATCATGTAGCGTCAAGAAATAGTGAGCTGATATTTCCATCTCATTTTCCTATTTATCCTCACTTCCTGCCAATTCAGGGGTTAATGTAGAAGCACATCCACATATTTTTGCCTCAAAATTATATTATGTTATTAACTTTTTTCTGGGTGGAGAGCTCAGCTTTGATTACATGTTTTAATATCCATACCTTAAAGTACATATATCTGATATATACTACTTATGATCCTATTTCATGGGTATACCCAGAGAATACAATGTATTTGCTGACATTTGAATATTTTGGGAAAATATATATATTTGTTTGAAAGACTTCATTTATCAAAGAAGCATGCCACCTCATATTGCATAAGATAGAAAGCATCCCTGGGGTGTTCTCCCCCAAACAATCCACTCCATTTTCATATAACCCAACTTTAATTACATGTATTATTAGACATCACAGGGACCATGAAATATTATTCCTTACCTCAATATCAAGAAAACACGTCATGTCATATCACATGGAGAAAAGTAACCATATTAAGATTGCCTATGAGTATGCTCCACTGCCATGCAGATCAGAGCAGCTGGATGTCATGCCATCACTATGGAAACATTTAACTATTTCTCCTCACCTCATTGTTGGTTCTTTTAGTCACTGTAAGGGTACCCACTGTGTTGGGTAATTTTACTAACAATGAGTGAATAAATATTTATTCACTACAGTGAGGCTCCTGAGGCCAGAAGCAAGAAATGATTCTGCTCAAGTGGAGCTTTGTGACATCATTACTTTTTGTGGTAACATACAAGAGAATAGATGAGAAGTTGCATACATGCTGCTCAAAAGCAGCTACACCATCAGAAAGCCAACGTGGCGATAACTCAGGAAACCTGAATATTCCTGTCTCTTCCTTGATTAAACTTACATATATGTTTGGATATCACAGGGCAAATGTATCCCTAACTTACAGGCAGATTCATTAGTATTTTTCTTCCAGAGATTGAGGAATAACATAATCCAGGACAGTATCCCCATGGGTCTTCTAACTTTCTGATCTTCCTAGACTTCTAAGTTTCATTGGTTTCCTGTGATTTTTAAGAACTTTCTCTACCATCCATGAAATAATATTTTAATTTAGAGAAAATAATTCACTATCTAAAGAATAATAAATACCAAAATTACAAAGCTATTGTGACAGAAAATAGTGACATATTTTAAGAGCCTTTGACAACTGCAAAGAATACATACTGATACAAAATAGTAATATTATGAGTTAACATACAAAAAAAACCTTTCAGCATATAAAAATATTTAAATTTTGTCTGGCAAAGACCAAATCCTAAGAAAAAGTTTTGTGGTCATTATATTTCTAAAGAATTGCATAGTGTCAGCTTTCAAGTACTCAATACAATCAATTGCTATTTCATGTTCTGATATAGGAAGAAAAATCTAAATGTATATTATTTCAGCATTTTATTCTTTACAACTTCTCCTAAAATGAATTTTGAAAGATGTGAATAAGTAGTTTCCCTATTTGATGCATCTAAAGTTGAAAAGAGAAACTAAAGAAATTATAAGATTAATTTGAACATTCTCTATATGGGGTAATAACTTATTTCCACTATTGTATCATAAATATGCCATGGCAACCTTATTAACTGATTCAATCTAATTAGTGTCAAAGGCAAGGTGCATGTCCTGAATGAATGACTACATTCAAAAATAAGTAGTAGATCCAAGATACTCATAATGAGACACATTTTTCAAAGAAGTGTTTTCATAAGGGGAACTCTGAAAAGATTTTATGGAACACCAACTTAGTTTACTCCAACAAATATTTCCAGAGTATATATCATCTAGATTGCTCAGTGTCATAGGCAGCTCAAGTGAATTCAAAGCATAGAATCATTTATAGAAGGAAACTGAAATGTTCACATAGAAATGTCTAGTTTTAAGTGACGAGTGCAGTGAATAAACTTGTAAAATGTTTCCTTAGGAAGAAGAAAACAAAGCTCTTTAACTCTTCTTTGAAAGTGGAACTAGGGATATAATCATGAGGAGGCTTCCTTGCTATGGTGTCGTCTGTACTGACAATCAAGAATCAAGATCTTAATTCTCTAGGATCCGAGTCCCAGAGAAGTGGGTGATCACTGTCCTTATCCAGGGCAAGGGACTTTCATGGATCTAAAGTATTGAAACACATAGCAAATCTCCTAGAGACAGTATTAGGTCATGAAACAGGATTATAAAGCTTTCATGTGGGAATTAGTGGAATATTCCATCCATCAATTTTTAATAACAAATTATGTACACAAGGCAGCTTACTAGGTAAAGGTACTTGCTTCCTACCCCAACATCCTGATTTTAGTCCTCATGACATATGTAGTGCAGGGAGAGAGCCAACCTTTTCAAGTACACCTTTGAATTCAACATGTGTGTCCATGGTACATTAACCTGTACTTAAAATCATTCATGTACATATAAAATAAATGAAATATAGAATAATAATAGAGGCCATCCTTTTTATGGATGTCATTTTTTTTTCTGCAAAGAATTAACAATGAGTGAAAGGTGCCCAAATCATTGCTTCTATCACAGTGTTTTGCACAAAAATGTTCTGTGCTTGCTGTTGCTTAGACATGTGCCAATTGCTCTGAAGTAGACATTTAAACTTGGCAGCATATCAATATGATTTTAAGTACTAATCTAGTGTGAAGCTCTTGTACCCCTTTGTACAATATTAAATTTAGGAAGCCTCATCTCTGACACATGAAATTGAAAGGTTCAGACTGAGGGGAACTTCCAGCAACCAGTTATTAGTGAGAGCTCTCTGGCAAGCCTAACAGGTATCTTGTCACTGAGAACATTATGCAAACTGTACATCTTGTCTACCATCCAGGCCATCCAACACTCTAAAGCCTAGTGCAGCAAAGGTAAGTTTACAAAGGATGCAAGTTCAACCTCCAAAATCTTTCTCCTTCACTGCAGTTGAAACAAAGCTCACAGAGAATATTCCAATTGACCTTTAAATTTGTTCTCATACAGCAGGCTTTACTTCATCCCACAGGATCTGTTTCATTCAAACTGCAGCCAGTTTTAACAAATAAATAGTACCATCCTCTTCCCCCCCTTATTTTAGATAATTGTACCATGTTAGCATTGCATTTAATATTGATAATGAAATTCTTATCATAATATACAATTCTTTGCTTATTCTCTGACTTTCTGTATTAAGCCTGGGGTACTCTACTATTATTTCTTACTCATTCTATCCCCCTGGGTCTTGTTATTGTCTGCATCACCTTGAAATACTGTAAGAATATACTTTCTTCCCAAGATGTTATTACTAACTCTCATAAAATACCCTTTCCTCCACGGTAAAAAAAACTTGTACTTAATGTTCATATTCCAACTGAGGGACTCAAATAATCCCTTTCCTAGAAAAAAATCACTGACTTCTTTAATAAATCAACCTTAGAATAAATCTCAGAGAAGCATTTATTTTTCTACCCAAGTAATTATTATAAATTTGCATATTTTAGTACTGTCATTAGTATTTAAGTAGTTGTTATTTCTCTTTCTGGATACTTCGTTCAATGGTTTGTACCTCTATTACATGTTCACATGTAAATGATTTGGCCCTTGTTGTCATGCTATTTTAATAGCAGAGGAGATTTTGGGAGATCTGCATAGCTAGAGGAAATAGGATGGAACCTTTAAGCTGATACCTGCCTGGCACCAGCTCCTATCTATCCCTCTGTCTGGAGGTCTTTACCATGACAATTGATAACTCATGTTGCAAATCATGTGATTGTCTAGCCCTCTAATCTGAATCAAAAATCCCTCTGAGACTGAGACAAAAATAAATCTTTCCTCCTTTAGGGGGTGTCTGGCAAATGTCCTTAGCACAATACAAAGAATAACAAAACATCAATGTCTTTGAAGACAGGGACTATAACTCCTAGCATTCACCAATGGCATCTCTAAGACTGGGCCAAATATAAATCAGGTAGAACAGACAGTTAAATTTGAGGTATCAGCTAAATGATCAAACTTGAAAATTTTACAATATTTTAAAAGATTTTCTGTTTCAACAAAAGTTTTAAAATTGATGACCAATGGGTGGTTTCCTTCATAGCTGAATTATAGTGTTGGGGAAATGTGAAAGTGGAGCCGTATTATTCAACAGCCTGTTAAAATTTAATCTATTTGCAAGCAAAGTGATGTTTTTTTATAATGTTTTTTTCCCTTTAGCCTCAGATTTAGTTTTGTTTACTTTGGTGAGTTATCACCAATTTTATTAGAATTCTTCAAGAACATTTGGCTTATCTTTTAAAGCTGTAGCCAAAACAGCTGCTCCTTAATTCTACAACTGTGGAGCAACTAAAAACTAAGTAAGGTCTACACAACAGGAGGTCAATCAGGTCTGGTGCTGGAACTGTAACATATAACCTTATATGTAACTTTATGTACTTATTTGTGATTTATTTATTATACCTAATTTCAGATAAATATTAAATAATACCCTTCCTTAAGACTTTTCAAAGATACTTGGGAGATTCAAAGTGGATCTCATTGGATATGAAAACCTCCTCCCTGAGGTTTGACTTTCATTAAAGCAGACAGTGTTATGTTAGCTGCCAATGGACAAATGCAGTCAATAATCCTACTCAACTGTGATGTCTATTAACCACAACAATGGCTAGGATGCAAGATGTCCCTAAAGGCACAATAGTGTCATTCATATCTTGGAAGCAACCAAAAACTATCTAATTGGAATTAAGGTCTGCACAACAGTAAGTCAATAATGTCTGCTACTGGAAACCTATCCAAATATGCAGGGCTAGTGAGGCTGTGGATTTTAGAGGGGAATTGCATACTTTCACCTTATAAATCAGCAAAATTGCTAGCTAACTGTATTGTACTCAAACCTGCAGAAAAGCATAGTGCTCATCAAAGCCCCTCTCATGAAAAAAAAAATATTCTTTACAGCAGAGAGACCAGTAAAAAAAAACATTTGACCATGTACTCAGCACAACTGAATACATCTACAAAAATATTCTTAGACCTAAGGAAAACTGTGAAGAAGCTAGAGGAAAGAATGTTTGAGGAAATGGATCAAGAGGTCTTCTGTGAGATTACGGTTTACTTGAATTGGTAGGGAAGCAACAACCTGATAGATAGCTCAACAATAAGGCTGCATACACAATTCCCCTACAGTGTCAACAATGCCAATAGACTTCAGGAAGTGGAAATCAAGAGTCTTCCTCGGGGATGAGCCCTGCCCGCCACAAGTGGTTATACAATGCCATGTGTTCTATCCTGAGATAGAACATGCTACATGGATATAAGCAAGTCTAAAGGAATTGAGAAGGTTGTATTTATATATGTATGAATTTGGATTTGCGTGTAATGATGATAACTGCAGGATGATAACAGAAGCCAGGAATATGAAAGGCAAGAAGGGGGCAAGGTAGAGATGAGAGAATGGACAGAGAAGGAGTCAGAAAGAAGAAAGGAAGCGGGGATGGTGTGCTATTTTAATTTTAATAAATCCTGGAGAAAAAGTAATAACATTCAACTTTGAAACACGTAATAACTTGCTATCTGCAGAAAATAATATGTGAACAGATTTTCAGTGGGAGGAAACAACCTGGAGTATCGGAGTGCCAGAAGACACCTAATAGTTACAGACAGTGTTTTTGATATTAGACGTAATTTAAAAGCTTTTAAAAAGTGAAGAAACAAATGCACTTGATTTAAACTTATTTTCACGTTTGTTTTGAAGCAAATAAAAAATTTAACATCAGTTCTATGAGCTTATATAACGCAAGTGATATAGATCAAAATTCTCTTCTACATAAAACTTGATTTGCATATGCCCTTAACCTACATAAAAATAGCCACTAGAATAGAGGAAACATTCACATTACCTATTTTATTTTAGCATAGCTTATAATGATGTATTTGAACCTGCAATTACCTGAACCAGTAATTTTTGAAGGAAAGTGTTATAAGCATTCCATTAGCTTTGAAATATTTGCATCATTTACAATGTTTATTCTTAAGCATCTTAAGGCATGAGTAACTGGAAAGAACCCAGATGTCCCTCAATGGAGGAATGGATACAAAAATGTGGTATATATACACAATGGAGTACCACTCAGCCATTAGAAACAATGAATTCATGAAATTCTTAGAGAAATGGATGTAGCTAGAGAACATCATACTAAGTGAGGTAACACAGTCTCAAAAGAACACCCATGGTATGCACTCACTGATAAGTGAATATTAGCCTAGAATATTTTGGAACACCAAAGACACAATCCACATACCAAATGATGTTCAACAAGAAGGACGGAGTGGACCCTGCTTCTGGAAAGACTCAAAGCATCAGTGTAAGGGAATACCAGAACAAGGAATTGGGAAAGGGTGAATGGGGGAACACGGAGAGGGAAAAGGGCATGGGGGACCTTTGGGGGGCAGGGAACCAGAAAAAGGAAAATGAAATGTAAATAGAGAATTTATCCAATAAAAAAAGTGGAATGAAAAAAAAAAAAGACATGAGTAACAGGGGCAATATGAACACCTTAGTCATAAATTTAAATTTTTATCACTATGTAGAACAAAGTTCTCACAAAAATTTAGAATATATTTCCTCCCCCCTCCTCTCTCCCACTTAGATTCCCCCCTCTCTCTGCTGTCTATGATTATTTTGACCCAGCTTTAAGTGGATTTGAAGCATCCACACTTTGGCCTTCCTTCTTGTTATGCTTCAGATAATCTTTGAGTTGTATCATGAGTATTCTGAGCTTTTGCACTAATATCCACTTATCAGTGAGTACATACCATGTATGTCCTTTTGTGTCTGGGTTACTTCACACAGGAAATTTTCTAGTTCTATCTATTTGCCTACAAAATTCCTGACTTCATCACTTTTAGTAGCTGAGTAGTATTCCACTGTGTAAATATACAACAGTTTCTATTTCCATTCATCCATTGAGGGACATCTGGGTTTTTTTTCAGATTCTGGCTATTATGAATAGGGCTGCTATGAACACAGTGGAGCAGCTGTCCTTGTTTCCTGTTGGAACATCTTTTGAGTATATGCCCAGGAATGGTATATCTGGGTCTTCAGGTGGACCTATTCCTAATTTTATGAGGAACCACATGATTCATTTCCAAATTAGTTGTACCACCTGGGAAAAAAGCATGGGTGGGAGGTAGAAGGACCAGGTAATGGAAGAGACAGGAGAGAAGTCAAGAAGGCCAGTAGAATAAATAGAAATAAGTATTAATCAGCGGGGGTTGGGGAATGTGAGAACCACTAGAAAGTCCCAGATGCCAGGGATGTTAGAGGCTTCCAGGACCCAATAGGGATGACATTGGCAGAAATGCCAAACAGAGGGAAGATAGAACCTGAGAGACTACCTCCTGTAGATAGGCATGGCCCCCCAGTTGACGGATGGGCTTCCCTTCTCAAAAATTTTAACCCAGAATTGTTGATGTCTAAAGGAAATGCTGGGACAAAAAGTAGAGCAAGACTGAAGGAAAGGCCATCTAGAGATTGCTCCACCTTGGGATCTATCCCATATGCAGCCATCAAACCCTGATACTGGTGCTGATGCCAAGATGTGCTTACAGACAGGAGCCCAGTAGGTCTGTCCTCTGAAAGTCATTACCAACACCAGACTAAGACTGATGCAGATACCCACAGCCAATCATTGGACTGAGCCCAGGAAGGAACCCCACTGAAAGAGTTAGGGGAAGGTCTGAAGGTGCTAAAGGGGATTGCAACCACATAGGAAGAACAATAGTTTCAGCTAATTGGACCTTTCAGACCTTCTAGGGACTAAG
The DNA here is from genome assembly GCA_964023405.1 of Apodemus agrarius. NCBI lineage: Eukaryota > Metazoa > Chordata > Mammalia > Rodentia > Muridae > Apodemus > Apodemus agrarius. Next base: position 17,360,410 of record OZ030018.1, read on the forward strand.
CCACCAACCAAGGAGTAAACATGGACTGGTCCATGACCCCTGCTGCATGTAGCAGAGGACTGCCTTATCTGCCATCAACAAGAGGGGAGGCATTTTTTTCATTTGGTAGCTTGTTGCCACAGAGAAGGGGATATTAGAAAGGTGAGGTGGAAGTGGGTGGGTAGATGTGGGAGCACCCACTTAGAGGCAAAGGGGAAGGGGAGAGGGGGCTTTCTGCAGAGGAGACCTGGAAGGGGACCAACATTTGAAATGTAAGTAAATAAAATAATTTTTAAAAAGAATAGAAATACACTTAGTTAATGAATAATAAAATGTTTATATTATGAATCATCCCCAGTAATAATGAGTCTTTACTATATATGAAGATATTTTTTTAGTTGTTTTTAGGTAGTTCATCATTTTTTATAGTAACAACCAGAAATATGAAAGAAATCCTCAGGCTTAGATTTTTCAAAACTTAGGTTAATTAGAGTTCTTCTAACTCCCTTCTAGCCCATGGACCTGTGATAGTGATGAAAGAAGTCTAATCTGAAAAGTAGTTCCCTGGGGTGATTCCACTCTTTGGTGTCAGAATATAAGTATTCCAGTTCAATGCAAACATGAAACACAAATCAGTATCAGCAGCACCACCCAGCAGAAACAGCAAGGCCCTGACTAATAGCATGACTTCAGTAGATGTAACCAGAATAAGCCAGAATGCAACAAGAAGTTCTTTGGCACACTTTTCCCTACAAAGTAAAGACAAAGATCAGTGAAGACCAGTGGAGCAAAGTTTGTGGGGTTTCATTATATTCTTTGTAAACATCGCATGCCTTCTCACAAGACAGCTTCTAGAAGAACATCACATGATACAACTGAGTCGATAAGAAACCAGAAATTTCCTCTTCATACATGTAACAATAGTTAAATGTCTCTATTGTTTAAATTTTCTATTAGGAATTATGTGGAAGATGTGATATTCTGGCATGTTCAATTTTACCTTCATAAGAACTGTCATGAAGGAAAAAACTTCTTAGAAGGACCACTTTGTCAAATACTAGAAAAGCCTTCCAGAGTGTTTTTGTCATATGGATAGTTTATTTTTGTCATTGAAGATTAATCAAGGCGTTTTCCAGAGCTTTTGTGATCTCTGCTTTCCTTCTCAGGAGATATGAAGTATAAAATGATCATAGATCATTGCCTTTTCAGATTTCACCACTGGGCAGGCAGTTCCTGCTTAAGTTCATCACAAAACAGAATCCAGGTACATGATAGAGCCAGGATTCAGCCATCAACCAAGGCTGCCTATGGTTCCAACCAAAAGTGTGGCAGAGGAATGCCTCATTGGGCATCAGTGGGAGAAAAGATCCTTGGTCCTATGAAGGCTAGATAGATGCCCCAGCATGGGGAAATCAAGGGGTGATAGGTGGGAGTGGGTTGGATAGAGGGGTATATTCTTGGAGGCAGGGGTGGGAAGATGGGTTGCAGGTTTTATGGGTAGGAAGAAACCAGGAAAGGGTATACCATTTGAAATGTAAATGAAGAATATATTAAATAAAATCATTTAAAAAACCATTGACATTACATTCATCTATTGACTCATTCTTGGGGAAAATCCAGTAACTGTATTTCATTTGCACGAGCACCCTTGTGCCTGGGTCCATATGGTGGGAAGCTGAGGAATCATGCCAACATCCAGTTTAGTTTATTATATCTGTAATGAATACACCATAAGACAGATCTTTCAGCAGCTTGCAATTTTTCAAATGATTGAAACAACACCCAAAGTCTTGACTGTAACCTTGTAAGATATTTAAGGCAGAGCTGTGCACCTGGGCCAAGTCAGTATACATCAACCATTAAAACTGTCTGAGTTAGTGTTGCCAGTTTTAAGCTACATAGCACTGGATAATTTATTGTTGTGTTATATAATCATTTTTAATACTAAAAAATATAATTCAAGCTGAATATTGTCATATTTCCCTCCCGTTCTATAGACAGTTATTCAAGTAAAGTATTATTTTTGTAAATGCTACAAAACATTATGCTACATGGTAGAAAAGTTTCTAATGAGAGATGAGTTTCCGCTAATTCTTTATTTTCCTTCAGAAATATATCTGAGAGTTTCATATGTGTAATCAGAGAAGCCACACATGCCATTACTAATAGCATTCATTATAGTCTAGTTTGATCAGTAAAAATTTTAATTATTTACATATGATAAAAAGCTAGAAGGTCACGTGTTATGTGACAAATTATTCTTATTGAGAAGAAAGCATGAGTTCTCATGAGTTAACATATATTTTAGCAGAAACTCTGTACCCAAAAGATTGTAATTTTGGCAGCTTTCACCCAAAACTTTAGTACTGATAAATGTTAGAAACTGCAATCTCCCACATTATAATTTCAACATGGTGCCTGTCCTTTTATGTCACTATTTCAAGTTGAAAAATCCAAGCAGGTGTTGCCAATTCTAGAAGTAAATGTCACATGATAGTATTTCAACCATACAGTGTTTAATTGAAAGCAACAAAGTTAATGCAATTTTATCCTGCTTACAAATTCATAAATGAGCTAGCCAGAGAAAAACAAGCTATATATTGCTTTGAATACCTTCTGTGGTCTGTCATGATAGTAGTCACTGTATGGAATACATATCTTTAGTACATTAACACAGTACAAATGACCTCTTATGCAAGGGGAAAAACATTTATGCCTCTTGTTTTAATTGTCTGCACCACTGATACACACAGACAACATGGCAAGAAACAGATGTTAGCTGCCACAACAATAGATTATAGCACAGGAATAACAATTTCACAGATAGAAAATCTAATTACATTTGCACCTGCTTATAACCTGTCCCTCAAAACAGAAATAAAAAGAATGTTGCATTGATTGTGGACTGTAGTCAAATACCTCAACAACCAAACAAAAGAATTTTTCATATCTATCACACAGGGATGTAAACAAATATAGTTTCTAAAGAAGGAAAAAAATGTAGTACTTTAATATCCTCAAAAAATTGAAATGGGCTTCAGGTGATTTTGTTGAGAGTCCTCAGAGTTAACAGAAATTTGAGAAATCTGTAGGAAAGTGTTCTGCAACATCTGAGAAGGCTCAGAGAGTGAGTATAAGATATTGTCAGTCTTGATATTGAGTTTCTGACTTCTTCAACGTTAGGAAATGTTTTAAACACAGCAAGTTAAATGCTGGAGGGATTCATAATCACCATTGAAGCCCAACTCCAATACTGGCTCCACAAACAGAAATTTACCTTCATTTGTCTAATCTACTAGTTTCTACTGAGTCCAACATCAGGATATTAACAACACAGTAATAGTGTGCACATAATCACGTACATTAAATTAATGAGACCATCATTCGTACTAGCAGTAATACCAATGTTCACATGTGCATTATTTAACTTTGAGAGGCTGTTTTTTCTCATGACTCTATTTTAAAGATGATACGCTCTTGAAGCATTCTAAGAAGGATTCACTTTTAGCTTTTTGGGCTAGAACTGGAATGGCTGTCTTCATCTCACACTGCCAGTAGATTAAGGCATTATCGGAATAAGAAATGTTATTAATCAATTAAGGTAAATTTGGAAATGAGCACGAGGGGGCGCAATAAGAATGGGTTCAGACCCAGGTTTGGTGGAGGCAGCAATATCTTCCAATGGCAAACTTGACTGACAGGTTGAGAAGAACTTTGCAGTTGAGCGACCAATGAAAAGTGTTCTCGGTAGAAAATGCATCTGCCCAAAAGAGCGAGCAGTTATAGAGAAACACAAGCAAAGAAAATTGTATCAATGGATCATTGATTTCAATAGCTTAGTTACAAGTAATAAAAGAAAAATGGCCAGATGGAACTTAACTACTACTAACTGTAAATAATAATAATAATTAGAAAGTTCTGGCAGAATTTTATTTCTATACTGTAGTGTAGAACAACTTCAAGGTAGTTGATTCATTCACTTTCTATAACCCTGAAAAATATTTTGTTCAAAATTTTAATATCTTTCTTCAAATATATTTGCTTATTATATGAGATAGTTCTTATTCCCCTAACTAGTAGCATTTGTTCTTCTCACTATATGTTTAGAGACCATGAATTTTATATGAATCCAATGATATTTAAGAGGATTACACACACTAAACATCATAGGACAAAATTTTTGAGAAGGGTAAAAACAGCAGTTCTGGAAGAAATCTGATGGCTGTTATTTACAAACATCCTTCTTTTCTCCACTCTTTTTGAGGATGAGGATTATTGACACGTGTATTCTGAATCTGCATTGTGTTAATTTTCATTGAATTGTAGAGTGCTGCTGGTAAAATGCTTCTTAATCTTATGCGAAGGTATATTTATTTTTCTGTCTTCACAACTCTGTGAAATATGTGGAAGACAAATGATTGACTCAGAGTGCCCCCAGCTAGAACAGTGTTAAATGAAAGTTTACGGTAAATGAAAACTCTTCCTTCAAAACCACACTACCTCACAGAGAAGCAGTAAAGTAGGGGAATGCTTGGACCAAACAAATGTAATATTTTTGCAATATATAATGACCATTGAGAAATATGAAGTGAATACAATTAAACAATATAAATGAGATCTCTGAACTACAAAACTTTACTCACTAAGAAAAAGATGTATTTAGCTGATGGTTGAATAGAGGAAATAAGAATGACTTGTGGGGTGGGACAGTAGCATAATCACAATTTCCTTGTAGATTAGATCAAAAGGATCTTATCCCATTATGCAGAAATATACTTAAAATGCATAAGCTGTTGGAGTCAAAAATGTGTTTACATTTTAGAAGTGCATTAACCCTAAGAATAATGATAAATATTACTAATATTTAATTTATAATTAATGATAATTACAAATGACTTCATTTTGAATTTCTGAGATTCATATGGTGGAATGGGAGAATTGACTTCAGAAATTTCTCCTTATACGATCTGTGGCATATGTGATCCCACTCCCAGAAATAAGTAATATATATATATTTCTGTAATATTTATATATTATACTTAAAATAATATATACAATATATATCATATATAATATATCATATATCACATGCATTATACTATACATTACATACTATGTGTTATATGTCATATATCATATATTATATATTGTAATATTATATATAAATCTTAAAGAGGAGCATTAATATTTGAAAATGATCATTTTTAAAGTTTAATATTCATGGTAACATTTATTTCAAAATATGTATTTTGAAATAAAACTTGTAGCTGGTTCTGAAGCTTAGAGATGATTTACCAAGCTAAAAATATTATCCAAAAACAATATAAATGAAATAGACAAAGCTTATTTCCATAATATTATTGTTATAATAGTCTAGTGCATAAAGCTATTAATTTTATTTGTAAATAATACAAAAATTTAGGTAAATTATGTTTGAGTTTTTTATTATAAGATCAATTAGTTTCAGAGATTATGTTACTAATATTTACTGGAAAATAATATATCTAGTATATTTTTAATGAAAATTTTTTTAGAGTATAGAAAATTAGTCATGATTTTTTTTTGTTTTTTGTCTTTGCTTTTTATTGGTTATTTTATTTATTTACATTTCAAATGCTGTCCCCTTTCCCAGTTTCCTGTCCACAAACCCCCTATCCAGTCCTGTCACTGCTGCTTCCATGGGGGTGCTCTTCCACCCACCTACCCACTCCCACCTCACAGCCATGGCATTCCCCTACATTGGGGCATTGAGCCTTCACAGGACCAAGGACCACCCCTTGCACTGATGCCAGATAAGGCCATCCTCTGCTACATATCTATCTGGAGCCATGGGTCCCTCCATGTGTACTCCGTGGTTGGTGGTGTAGTCCCTGGAATCTCTGGGCAGTCCAGTTAGTTGACGTTGTTGTTCTTCCTAGGGCGTTGCCAATCCCTTCAGCATCTTCAGTCCCTAAACTCCTCCATTGGGGTAATCATTCAATTGTAAAGCATGTTATATAGAATCTCTGCATCCCAGTAAACAAGTGTTTGGTTGATTGGAGGTATTTTTACCTATGAGCTTTAACTAAATATATATTAAAATGTTAAACTTTAAGACTTTTGTGATACAAACCTATAAACTTGATTTGTTCATATTTGTCAACAGTCTATGGTCACTGTATGTGTTCCATAATCCTATTTTGTATACTTTTGAAATATTTTATCTATAACCTTCAGTACACTGGATTCTCAATAATTAATAGTTATGTTTCCATACATATTTTAAACATTCATAACTCTATATATGTCTTTGTTTCAAGATATACTCTATGTGTAACAGTGGCACTGGCTTCTAATGCATTTGAAGTAGTGCTTTTAGATAGGAAAGGGGATGACATTTGAAATGCGAGCAAATAAAATATCCAATTAAAAACAGAAAAAACATTTTTCATATGCTTCTTTTGATTTATGTTGGGTGTTTGATGGATTATGAGTGTGGGCCAAGATGTGAACGTGGACATCAGAGGACAACTTGCTCGGGTAAAATCTCTCTGTACTCTATGTGTGTCCCAAGGATCAGACTGAGATCCTCAAGCTTGCTGCAAATGCTTTTATGTGTTGAGACAATCTACTGACCCTTGAAGTATGGTAAGATCACAAAATAGTTCTCATGTGTTGTAAATACTTTTTGAATAAAAGAAAGTTTCTCTTACAACTTGTAATATTTAGGAGTTAATTCTGTAAGCTGCAATAACCTGCAAGGTTTATCTGAACCCACAAAGAAGACTGTCAGTTAAACAGGGGAAAACTGAATGATGTGATATTCTGTAAAAGGCAAAATTGTATGAAGAGTAAGTAAGGTCTGCGGTTACCAAACATTTAATAAGCGAGAATGAAGGGTGAAAAGGAATAGAAGAATGGAATTTGAGGTTTTTGCAACTCATGGAGTTTATATCTCATGCATTTTCTTTTTCAATACTCTGAACACTGTAAGCAGTAGGTCCTAGTGTGAATTGTGGATATTAATACATAATAGGTCAATTCTAAAAAAAAATAAAAAATAAAACATCACACACTAATTCAAAGACACTGGAAAATTATTTCTTTACAGCACAATTGTCCCATTTGCTATCTCACAATCCATGAGAAGGCAGAGAAGGCTGAGTTCCTGAGAAGGCTGCTTTGTAATGAGATTATTAAGGTGTGGTAGTTTGAATGAGAATGCCCCCCCCCTGGACTCACAGGGTGTGGTACTTGTGGGAGGTGTGAGACTTTTGGAGGATGTGTTCCAATTAGGGTGGGCTTTGTGGTTTCAGACACTCAAGCCAGACCCAGCATCATTTTCACTAGAGCAAGCACCTGCTCATCCAGATCTAGAACTCTCAGCTACCTCTCCAGCATGTCTGCCGCTGTGCTACCATGCTTCCTGCCCTGCTGACAATGGACTGAACCTCTGAACTGTAAGCCAGCCCCAATTAAATGCTTTTCTTTATACAAGTTGCTATGGTCATGGTGTCTCTTCACCGCAATAGAAGCCCTAATTAAGACATGCAGCACTTTTTCTGAAATAGAAAAGTCGAAATACTTAGGGAGTCTTTGTGGGTGATCAATAGTACAGAGAGCTGCAAAGTTGTACATGCTCTTCCAGGTCTTCACCGACCAGAGTGCAGCCCTCTCAGATAAGACAAATCTGTATTTTCAGGACATGCAAACTTGTAGGCTATGGTGTCCTATGATACTCTATGATGACTGACACAGAAATAGCAAAAAGAAACCCAGAGGATGATATCCGGTCTATCTGTATTCCTTCTGGCTCTTGTGTTTTCGCAGTCCACGTTTTCTCATGAGAGCTGGAATTAATTGCAAAGAAGAATGATGAATCCTTTTGTTGCCGGAGCCTTTACTATTGGATAGAAGGCAAGTGACTTAGCAGCATGGTAAGATTTCTCGTAATTAAAATACTCAGCAAGGTTCCATTAGCTTCAAGTGAGTCTTGATTAAAGGTTCTGTGCGTCTAGGCTTTGAACATGGAAACTGGACACAGATCGTAAATTGTTTACTCTAAAATCCAAATTAAGTGGGTAGCAATGATAAACATAAAATTCTAAGAGATGATCCACAGATGCGAGCACATTCTAGCCCACACCATCCTCTTCCCAGATGAGTTGACTCCAGTAAACAAGTCCAAGCCCTGCCAGCATTGGAAAGGATAAAATGTTCAAAGATAATCGAAATTACCCTCATGCCATCTAGAGCCAAGTATGATTAAATCATCTTTTAAAAATGATGTAGAGACTTTATAATTAAGATTGTGTAAAAGAATAAACTAATGATTACATGTAAAGTGAAATAATTTACCAGCAATGTGTAATCCTAATATTAAAATGAATAGTGAAATTATTACTGTGACTCATTCCTCTATTATAAGCAAACGGCCAGCTAAATAATATCTAGGTATTACTAGGAAGACAAAAATATCATAAGAAAATTATATGGACCATATATTGTAGTAGGATGAAATGTTCTCTAGAACCTTAAATATTTAGACTTGTTTTGTTTTTGTTTTTGTTTTTACATAAAATAAAAATTAAAGTGATTCTGTAGGTTCAATTCGGTTTCTCTAAAATAAATGCAAGCTTGGTTTAAAAAGTATTAATGGGGCAAAAGATTGCCCCATTAATTGATTCTAGTGAAAAAAGGTGAATATTCCAACTGAGAAAGGAAAAGAAACCCTTGTCTACATAAGAAATTCTGCAAGGGACCAGAATCAGAGCAGTATACAACCACTGCCCATTGTTCACCTTGACTAGTAGTTCTTGAAAAAATAATTCTTGTTCTAGAGAATTGTGGATTTCATCTTTGTAAGGTATATTTAATATTTTGAAAATAGTAAGAAAGAATGATCTGTACCCTCCTGAATTGCATCATTTCTTTGTTTTATAGTTAAAAATTCATAATATATCTTCTAAATAAAACAAACATGAGAGTTAGGTTTTTTTTCTTTCTAATTATTTCTATATGGTTGGCTATGTTTTCTATTCTCCCAATTATAAATGTAAAAACAGATCTAAGATAATTATGAATGATATTTTCTTTGATGGTGCTGTCCTACAGTAATCCTGAACTTGTATTATGTATGTGCCATTCACAATGAGGTGCAAAATACTCACTTTCTTGAGGAACTAAAATTATGAAAGGAATCTGCTTTGCTAGAATTTTTTTAATCTATTGCTTAGTTTTTCATAACACAATTCTGAAATAAGAAGATATTTCTATAAGTAGACTTTATACCATACAGAAGTCCAATCAACATGGAGAATTTCATGATGCATTTTACATGCAGGAATTATTGCTGTCAGACAGGATAGCTGGGAAGTATGACCTGGTTGTTGGAGTCACAGTGTCAAACATTGATTTTAATAAATTCTAATGGAAATAAATGTCTGGGATTGTAAATGAAGACTCTAGCAAGCTTTTGTTCTGTACCCTGTTGGTAAATCCTACCATATTACATTTCATAGAAACCTTGTATTGTTTAAAATACCCTTCACATATTACTAAAGAAAGCTATTATTCTATTTAAAATACTTAGTAATTGATGTTCTATTTTGCTTGATCACCTTGTGTTTCTTTGTTTACATTACTAAAAAACTTCTAATTAAAAACCATGAGTTCTCATTTAATAAATTAAATAAGATAACTATACAAGGTTATGGCCTCTGCTTTTTCAAAACAGAGTGCTAAATAAATAATATATAAAACATAAGTCATATTCATGTAAAAATAATATTCTTCCTCTAAGTTGTCTAAATGCAGTTTTCTCTTTTTCATGGATGCTGTTTTTGTATACTCATTATTAGACATCATGTCACTCCCATGCTCCAGCAATGTTACAATAATAATCCCTGTTTTCCTTTTAAAACCTTCTGAAAGAAGGAGTAGTACTTGTGATGTCACTGTGTATTGAATGAGTAATTCATGTAGGTTAATATGAATGTAAAATAATCATTGAGCCAGTGAGATGAGTCAACAGGTAAAAGCCTTTGCCCTCAAGCCTGATGATTTAATTTTCCTAGATCTCTGCACCCCAAATTAAGGAACAAAATAATTTATTTTTGAAAGTTTTCTCAAGATTTCCACATATGTGTAGTGTAACACTACTGTCCCCACCCATAAATGGAAATAACAATAATACAATTCTAAAGAAAATTTTAAAAGAAAATGTATTTAACTTTCTTGATACCAAGTAGGCTTTTTAGTTATTGATGGCTTTTGTGAAAAGAAAAAAGATGTTACTAGAATTGTATAACTTTGTATAAACATATAGTGTTTATATATTAGAGAATATATACATAAAAAAGTCACGTATGAATATATCATATGTATATAATTATTTGTAGCATAGATACATTTTGTGCTGACCAAATATGTTCATATATATATATATATATATATATATGTATGTATATATATATATACATTCATATATACATAGATGTGGCATGTAGGTGATTATCCATATATTTATAATATTTAATGAACTTACAAATTCAAATAATTTTGATTTTTCACTGAATTATGTCACCTTTCTTCCACAAATAAATTATACTCTGGGTATCTTAGAATGTTACGTTATTGAAAAACAGTAGATAGTTTCTTTAATTTAAGATATATCATTGCCAGCATGATATAATTATATCATGTGCCATTCTTACATAGATCTCAAAACCTCTTCCTTTCAGCCATCTTACATGCTCAAGCCTGCTTTTGGAAGAAAAAAATACTAGTTCTCAAGTTAGCCAAGTAGCAAGGTGGTCAGCACATACAGAGCTCACCTGAGTGGGCTAGAACAAACAGAGCTCACCTGTGGTTAGGTTACCATAGCAACTCATTTCTACTTCACCTCCTCTTGATAATTTTACCTAGCCAACTTCCTGTAGTAATAGCCAGCTTTTCCATGAGATTCTCAGTGAAAATTCTGAGAAACTGTTTCCGAGAGACAATGTTTGCCCCCTGAAATTATTCCCTAAAGACAATGTCTTGCCCCCTTTACCCCCTCCCTTTACCTTGCTTGCTTTCCTTTATATTGCAGTGTGTAAACAATACAATTTGACAACTTGATCAGAATCCTGTCTTGCTGTCTATCTCTTGTATTTCTTGTCCTCCATTCTCTCCTAGGTGGTCCAGGGAACCCCGCTGACTGCCCTGCAGGTCAGGACATATATCATCACCCTTTTTATCTTTTCCCACTTTCACATCCATTATGCTGGCCATTCCTCTCTCCAGATTTTATGGTCTCTTCTTCTTTAGTCATAGTTGTTAAATACAAATGTAAATAAATAAACATGTAAATGTAACCTGCTGTATTCGCATATTACATCCATGTGTATGTTTCAAGGGTTGGCCACTCTGTATTACATAACCAATTGGGGGTTCATCACCAAAGAAGACTAATTATTCCTCTTTCAGAAACTCTCCATTGCTTGTAGCTCCTCTTATAGGGGTCAGACCTTTGTGAGACTTTCTTTATCTATACAGGGATATCAGTTGTTGGAAAGGATCTGATGAAGACTTTTTTTAGGTAGTCATGTTGTTGAAATTCCATGTGTGTGACTTGCCTATCATGGCTAGAAAACACGATCTTGCAGCAGACCTATGGCATTCTATGTCTAACCATGTTTCATCACCTCCTCCTTAAGATGTGAGTATTGAGTGAAGGAGAGTTTGAACAATAAGCCTGAAAGTAGGCCTTTTTCAGAACCTGTCATGTTAAAATGCCATGATTTGGATGTATGCAAACAGACAATGACTAGTAACTTTATAAAAGAAGAAAATTGAGAGATAATAGCATATACATACACCATGAAACTGATGACACCGCACAAATCTCCCATATGACTGATTCATCTCTAACAGTAAAAGTGGATGTACTGGTTTGAATAAGAATGGCTCAATACATTCATATATTGGATTCCAGTTGTGAAAAGTTTAAGAAAGATTAGGAGGTATAGCCTAGTGGGAGAAGGTGTTTCACTGGGGGATGAGCTTTGAGGTCTCATGCCAGACAGACCAAGTCTTATTCTTTGCTTATTTCTTTGCTTCATCATTCTGACAAGATGGACGTTTTCACCTACTCTTCCTGCACCACAAATACCTGCCTGTGGACATGCTTCCTGGCATGATGATCATGGAATCATTCCCCAAATCTATAAGCAAGTTGCAAGTTAGATGCTTTTGTCTTATAAGTTATCTCGGTATTAGTGTCTTTTTCTAGATAAGTAACAGAAGGGACATTAGGTACCAGCAATGGGAAGTTGGAAAGGGGAATTATTTCCTATTGCATCAAATTTAGCAGCAAACCTACCAATACCATCGGTTTCAATAATAATAAATACCTTTCATTATAAGCCACCAAATTTTATTTTTCTAGTAATGCTCCCTGGGAAACTAATGTACTTTATTAGGTATTAGAGAATAAACCTGTAACTAAAATAAAATGTTGCATTGAATTATTTTCAGCACGTGAGGCTTTGTTTTTTTTTTTTTTTTGGATACTCATTTGTATGTAATTTTAGTAACATCTTGGAAATGTTTATAAATATGTGTATTTTATAACCCCAACAATCTTTGATGATGTATTTATCCCTTTCTTAGGTTTTTTTTTTTTAATTTTTATTTTCTATATTCTATGTTTACATTCCAAGGGCTTTCCCCTTTCCCAGTTCCCACCCACCATAGTTCCCATAGTTCCTCTCCCCCCAACTATTCCCCAATCATTCCCCCTCCCCCCTCAGTTTCTTTACTAAACTGGATGCAATCTTTACATGCCCAGGGTCCTCTCCTTTCTTCTTCTTGGGAATCATTTGACTTGCTATTCGTGTCTTGAGTATTTAGTGCTTCTGGGCTCATTAATATCCACTTATCAGTGATTGCATTTCATGTGCATTCTTTTGTGATTGGGTTAGCTCACTCAGGATGATATTTTCCAGGTCTAACCATTTACCTACAAATTGCATGAATTCATTATTTTTAATTGCTGAGTAGTATTCCATTGTATAAATATACCACATTTTCTGTATCCATTCCTCCTTTGAGGGATATTTGGGCTCCTTCCAATTTCTGGCTATTATAAACAAGGCTGCTATAAACATAGTGGAGCATGTGTCTTTATTGCATGCAGGGGAATCCTCTGGGTATATGCCCAGGAGTGGTATGCCAGGGTCCTCTGGGAGTGACATGCCCAATTTTCTGAGGAACCTCCAAACTGATTTCCAGAGCGGTTTTACCATTTTGCAATCCCACCAACAATGGAGGAGTGTTCCTCTTTCTCCACATCCTCGCCAGCACTTGTTGTCTCTTGAGTTTTTAATCTTAGCCATTCTGACTGGTGTGAGGTGGAATCTCAGGGTTGTTTTGATTTGCATTTCCCTGATGACTAATGATGTTGAACATCTTTTAAGGTGTTTCTCGGCCATCCGAATTTCTTCTGGTGAAAATTCTTTGTTTAGCTCTGTGCCCCATTTTTTGATAGGGTTATTTGGTTCTTTGTGGTCTAACTTCTTGAGTTCTTTGTATATATTGGATATTAGCCCTCTGTCGGATGTGGGGTTGGTGAAGATCTTTTCCCACTTTGTTGGTTGCCGTTTTGTCCTTCTGACAGTGTCCTTTGCTTTGCAGAAACTTTGTAATTTTATGAGGTCCCATTTGTCGATCCTTGATCTTAGTGCATACTCGGTTGGTGTTCTGTTCAGGAACTTTTCCCCTGTGCCCAAGTCCTCCAGGGTCTTCCCAAGTTTCTTTTCTAATAGTTTCCGTGTGTCTGGTTTTATGTGGAGGTCCTTGATCCACTTGGAGTTGATCTTAGTGCAAAGAGATAAGAGTGGGTCAATTCGCATTCTTCTGCATGTTGACCTCCAGTTGAACCAGCACCATTTGTTGAAAAGGCTATCTTTATTCCACCGGATGGTTGTGGCTCCTTTATCAAAGATCAAGTGACCATAAGTCTGTGGGTTAATTTCTGGGTCTTCAATCCTGTTCCATTGATCTGCTTGCCTGTTGCTATACCAATACCATGCAGTTTTTAACACAATTGCTCTGTAGTATTGCTTGAGGTCAGGGATATTGATTCCCCCAGAAGTCCTTTTATTGTTGAGAATAGTTTTAGCTATCCTGGGTTTTTTGTTGCTCCAGATGAATTTGAGAATTGCTCTTTCTAGATCTATGAAGAATTGAGTTGGGATTTTGATGGGGATTGCATTGAATCTGTATATTGCTTTTGGCAAGATGGCCATTTTTACTATATTGATCCTGCCAATCCAGGAGCAAGAAATATTTTTCCATCTTCTGAGGTCTTCTTCGATTTCTTTCTTCAAGGACTTGAAGTTCCTGTTGTACAGATCTTTCGCTTGTTTGGTTAGAGTTACGCCAAGATACTTTATGTTGTTTGTGGCTATTGTGAAGGGTGTTATTTCCCTAATTTCTTTCTCAGCCTGCTTGTCCTTTGAGTACAAGAAGGACACTGACTTGCTTGAGTTAATTTTATAACCTGCCACTTTGCTGAAGTTGTTTATCAGCTGTAGAAGTTCTCTGGTGGAGTTTTTTGGGTCGCTTAGGTAAACTATCATATCGTCTGCAAATAATGATAGTTTCACTTCTTCCTTTCCAATTTGTATCCCTTTGACTTCCTTATGTTGTCTAATTGCTCTTGCTAGAACTTCAAGTACTATATTGAAAAGATATGGAGAGAGAGGGCAGCCTTGTCTTGTCCCTGATTTTAGTGGGAATGCTTCAAGTTTCTCTCCATTTATTTTGATGTTGGCTACTGGTTTGCTGTAGATTGCTTTTACTATGTTTAGGTATGGGCCTTGAATTCCTGCTCTTTCCAAGACTTTTAGCATGAAAGGATGCTGAATTTTGTCGAATGCTTTTTCAGCATCTAATGAGATGACCATGTGGTTTTTTTCTTTCAGTTTGTTTATGTAGTGGATTACATTGATGGATTTCCTTATATTGAACCATCCCTGCATCCCTGGGATGAAGCCTACTTGATCATGGTGGATGATCATTTTGATGTGCTCTTGGATTCGGTTAGCAAGAATTTTATTTAGTATTTTTGCATCTATATTCATAAGAGAAATTGGCCTGAAGTTCTCTTTCTTTGTTGGATCTTTTTGTGGTTTAGGTATTAGCGTAATTGTGGCTTCGAAGAATGAGTTGGGCAGTGTCCCTTCTGTCTCTATTTTGTGGAATAGTTTGAAGAGTATTGGTGTTAAGTCTTCTTTGAAGGTCTGGTAGAATTCTGCACTAAAACCATCTGGTCCCGTACATTTTTTGGTTGGGAGGCTTTCTATAACCCCTTCTATTTCTTTAGGGGTTATGGGACTATTTAGCTGGTCTACTTGATGCTGATTTAATTTTGGTATTTGATATCTGTCTAGGAAATCGTCCATTTCCTCCAGATTCTCCAGTTGTTTTGAGTATAGACCTTTGTAGTAGGATCTGATGATCTTTTGAATTTCCTCAGTTTCTGTTGTTATGTCTCCCTTTTCATTTCTAATTTTGTTAATTTGTATACTGTCTCTGTGTCCTTTGGTTAGTCTGGCTAAGGGTTTATCTATCTTGTTGATTTTCTCAAAGAACCAGCTCCTGGTCCTGTTGATTCTTTGTATGGTTCTCTTTGTTTCTATTTGATTGATTTCAGCCCTGAGTTTGATGATTTCTTGTTTTCTACTCCTCCTGGGTGAGTTAACTTGTTTTTCTTCTAGCACTTTAAGGTGTGCTGTTAAGCTGCTAGTGTATGCTCTCTCCAGTTTCTTTTTGGATGCACTTAGAGCTATGAGTTTTCCTCTTAGCACTGCTTTCATTGTGTCCCATAGATTTGGGTAGGTTGTACCTTCATTTTCATTGAATTCTAAAAAGTCTTTGATTTCTTTTTTTATTTCTTCCTTGACCAAGGTGTCATTGAGTAGAGTATTGTTCAGTTTCCATGTGTATGTGGGCTTTCTGTTGTTTTTGTTGCTATTGAAGACCACTCTTACTCCATGGTGATCTGATAGGAGGCATGGGATTAGCTCGATCTTCTTGTATTTATTGACATCTGTCTTGTGACCGATTATATGGTCTATTTTGGAGAAGGTACCATGTGGAGCTGAGAAAAAGGTATATTCTTTAGCTTTAGGATGAAATGTTCTATATATATCTGTTAAATCCAATTGGTCCAGAGTTTCAATTAGTTTCACTGTGTCCCTGTTTAGTTTCTGCTTTCCTGATCGGTCCATTGAGGAGAGTGGGGTGTTGAAGTCACCCACAATTATTGTGTTAGGTGTAATGTGTGCTTTAAGCTTTAGTAAGGTTTCTTTTACAAAT
Organism: Apodemus agrarius; assembly: GCA_964023405.1. Classification (NCBI taxonomy): domain Eukaryota; kingdom Metazoa; phylum Chordata; class Mammalia; order Rodentia; family Muridae; genus Apodemus; species Apodemus agrarius. The sequence continues at coordinate 17,376,733 of OZ030018.1, forward strand.
GAGGGTGCCCTTGCATTTGGAGCATAGATGTTCAGTATTGAGAGCTCTTCCTGGTGGATTTTCCCTTTGGCCAGCAAGAAGTGACCTTCTGGGTCTCTTTTGATGATTTTAGGTTGAAAGTCAATTTTATCTGATATTAGAATGGCTACTCCAGCTTGTTTCCTGAGACCATTTGCTTGTAAAATTGTCCTCCAGCCTTTTACTCTAAGGCAGTGTTTGTCTTTAACACTGAGATGTGTTTCCTGTATGCAGCAAAATGTAGGGTCCTGTTTCCGTATCCAGTCTGTTAGTCTATGTCTTTTTATTGGGGAATTGAGTCCATTGACGTTAAGAGATATTAAGGAATAGTAATTATTACCTCCAGACATTTTTGAAATTATATTTATTTATCTTATTTATTTTTTATATTCAAGAGGTTATCTTCTTTTGGGTTTGATGAGAGGAGGTTTCTATCTTGCTTCTTCCCGGGTGTAGTTTCCGTCCTTGTCTTGGTGTTTTCCCCCTATTATCCTTTGTAGGGCTGGATTTGTGGAGAGATATCTTGCAAATTTGGTTTTGTCATGGAATACCTTGATGTCTCCATCAATGGCAATTGAGATTTTTGCTGGGTAAAGTAGTTTTGGCTGAAGTTTGTGTTCTCTTAGGGTTTGCATGATATCTGCCCAGGATCTTCTAGCTTTCATGGTCTCAGGTGAGAAGTCTGGTGTTATTCTGATAGGTTTTCCTTTATATGTTACTTGGCCTTTTTCTCTTGCTGCCTTTAGTATTCTTTCTTTGTTTATTACATTTGGAGTTTTGATTATTGTGTGACAGGATGTATTTCTGTTCTGTTTGGGGTTCTATAGGCTTCTTGTATATTCATGGGCATCTCTCTCCTTAGGTTGGGGAAGTTTTCTTCCATAATTTTATAGAAGATATTAGCTGGCCCTTTAACTTGTAAATCTTCACTCTCGTCTATACCTATAATCCTTAGGTTTGGTCTTCTCATAGTGTCTTGGATTTCCTGGATGTTTTCGGTTACCACCTTTTTGCATTTAGTGTTTTCTTTGACTGTTGAATCAATGGTTCCTATGGTATCTTCGGCTTCTGAGATTCTGTCTTCTATCTCTTGTATTCTATTGTTGATACTTGCGTCTAGGGCCCCTGATTTCTTCCCCAGGTTTTCTATCTCCAATGTTGTCTCCCTCTGTGATTTCTTAGTTGTTTCTACTTCTGTTTTTAGTATCTGGATGGATGTGCTCAGATCTTTCGTTTGCTTGATTGTGTTTTCATGTATTTCTTTAATAGATTTTTGTGCTTCCTCTTTCATAGCTTCTACTTGTTGGCCCACGTTCTTCTGTAGTTCTTTAAGTGACTTTTGTCTTTCTTCCTTATTGTCTTCTTCTCTTTGATCCATCTTCTCCTGAATTTCTTGAAGTGATTTTTGTATTTGCCTCGTAAAGGCTTCTAACTTTTGATCCATTTTCTCCTCTATTTCTTTACGAGATTTTTCTATGTGTTCAGCTACCAGCATCCTGACCAGTGATTTTATATCCAAGTCTTGTTTTTCTGGTGTTTTAGGGTATCCAGGGATTCCTGTTGTTGGAGAACTGGGTTCAGATGCTGTCATGTTGCCTTGATTTTTGTTAGTAACGTTCCTTTGTTTTCCTTTTGCCATCTGGTTATTTCTGGTTTTAGTTGGCCTTGTTGTTAGTGGCTGGTGTTTGAATCTCCTGTAAGGCTGGGCTCACCTGTTGTTTCTCTACTGGTAAATATGTGTGACTGCTGCTTTAAGGGATCATAAGCTGGCTGCCACCCATGCAATTGTAGCCCCTGTTGGAGTCTGTCTACCTGGGCTTCTCCAGCTGTGTCCTGGTTGCAAGGAACTCGGCCTGCTTGGTTCCGAGACCCTAGCAGATCCCCCTGTGCGGGTAGCCCTGGAAGGGGTGTTTACCTGGGCCTTTCCAGCTATGTCCTGGTTGCAATATGGAGGCCCGCAGCTACCGCTGGTCCAGGGGCCGGTGAGCTGGTTGCAGAATGCAGCCTAGGTGCTCGCCAGAGGGCGCGGGGATGTCCCACAGAGCCTGGGCCTTTCCAGCTATGTCCTGGTTGCAATATGGAGGCCCGCCGCTTCTGCTGGTCCAGGAGCCGGCGAGCTGGTTGCAGAAAGCAGCCTAGGTGCTCGCCAGAGGGTGCGGGGAAGTCCCACAGAGCCTGGGCCTTTCCAGCTGTGTTCTGGTTGCAATATGGAGGCCCGCAGCGCTGGTCCAGGGGCCAGCGAGCTGGTTACAGAAAGCAGCCTCGGTGCTCACCAGAGGGCACGGGGATGCCCCGCAGAGCCTAGGCGGAACTCAGCCTGCTTGGGTCTGAGACCCTAGCAGATCCCCCCGTGAGGGCAGCCCTGGAAGGGGTGTTTACCTGGGCCTTTCCAGCTATGTCCTGGTTGCAATATGGAGGCCCGCCGCTTCTGCTGGTCCAGAGGCCGGCGAGCTGGTTGCAGAAAGCAGCCTAGGTGCTCGCCAGAGGGTGCGGGGAAGTCCCACAGAGCCTGGGCCTTTCCAGCTGTGTCCTGGTTGCAATATGGAGGCCCGCTGTGCTGGTCCAGGGGCCGGCGAGCTGGTTGCAGAAAGCAGCCTAGGTGCTCGCCAGAGGGTGCGGGGAACTGAAACTAATGTTTAACATCATGTTTGTCAGAATCAAATTTTAGTATTTTCCCCAAATTCTAAAATTATGAGTATAAACTACCAGCTATCACTTTAATCATGACATATGAATTGCTATAACATACAAACTCCAAATGTTATTAAAACTTTAACACTGGAAAACCATAGTAGGAGAAATGACATAAATTGCTAATGAAAAATAATATAATTTAAGAAGACAAAAGTTATTACATTGGGAAGTGGGAAAGTATATGGAATAATATATAGAATCATGACTAATTCTAAATGTCATATTATACCTGAATTTATGCAGTTCTTAGGTTTTCTTAGAGAAGCTGCATTGTATAAAGTAAACCAAAATTAGCATTAGCTAAAATTTTCTATTTTATTATAAACATGGAAATATGTAAATTTTTTAAAATATTTTTTTTAGTTCAGGATGAATGAAAATGTTATAACTCTGCATATCAAGAATACATTATTAATTTCACTTAACCATTTTTTTCTGATTATTTAAGATTCGAGATTCCTGGATACAGTCCTTCAAAAGGAAATACCTACTATGTTCTAAGAACTACTACATGTGAGACAGATTCAAATCAGTTGCATCTTACATGGAAATTAGTTTGATATACATAGGGGATAATGAATAAGTAAGAATTACAAATGTAATTTAGAATTTAGGAGTTGGCTCAGTGGGAAAATAGTTTGCTGTGCAGCCATGAGAACCTGACTTAAATAATAGCACTTATTTCAAAAGCCAGATGTGGGCCAGTGTCCCTGTAATTCCAGTACTTATAGGGAGAAGCAAATGGGATTGGGAACCTTAGACAGTCATTGAACCCTGGGTTCAGAACTACTTTACAATAATCCCATGGACACTGAGAGAGACTGATTACTTGAACCAACTTCTGACCTACATATGTGCACACCCTCATATATATGTGAATGATCACTTATATCCCAAAAAAAACACCACACACACACACACATACATACACACACACACACACACACACACACACACACACACACACACACAAATAAAACATGCCAGCACATAGAAAGTAATAAATAATTCATTTAGGTGTCAGTACTGGACAGAAATGAAAGATGTATTTCACCAAAGAATTAGTTCTTGTCACTTTGTTGATTAGTAGGACAGCAGGACATATTGGATCGTTGCACGAAGTATACCTGTATTGAAACTTCACGCTATATTTCATTATTTCATACACAGATGTTCATAATTATTATTTCTCAACTAGAGAAGTTGTAACTTGCTTTTAATAAAGGCAATATAACCAAGGGTTTTCAAGCAGAGATATCTAAAACATGAAAAAGCACCTTGTCTTTTGTCTTTGAGCAATTGTCCTTGCTGCTGCAGGGTATCAGTGAACTCTCTACCCTGACAACTCATTGAAAAGGGTTGCAATAATAAATACAGGTTGAAAATAATGCAATTTTTGCTTTACCTAAATCACTCATTAATAGCATTTCAAAATATCAATTTAAAAAATTATGATTAAAATTTAAAAACAGTTATACTTTGAAGTTTGGAATTATTTTGTAGTGCAGTAACTTATTTAAAACAAAATTGTTGGCATTTAGTCTTGGTTTTATCTCTGGAAGCTTGGAAGCATTTCTTACTTTTCTATCAGCTCAGCAGTCCCTTTATAAATGGATACAATTTTAAAAGAGACTCCATAGGCGATGTTACATTAGTGTATTTTCACATGGTACAATGAGATTTTTAGCTTACTGCCTCATTTTAAAAAAAAAAAATCATCCTAAGAATATCTTAATGGCACCCTGGTATTGTTTAGTAAAATTAAAGTGCCATCTGTGTCCGGGCAATTTCTCAGAATTAAGTAGATAAGTGAACTTGGACCAGACATTTAAAATCAAGGGTTTTACATATTCTTTTGATGAGTTGTAATTAGAAAGAGAAGAGTAATTGTTTACAAAGAGTGGGCTCAACTAATGGAAGAAGTGAGAAAATTTGCCTTGGTTTCTTGGAGAAAATTGTGTCTGTGTGTCTATGAAGATACTGACTCTGATTCTCTGTCTTAGTGTATCTGTGTCTGTCTCTGTCTCTGTCTCTGTCTTTCTCTGTCTCTCTGTCTCTCTCTGTCTCTCTCTGTCTCTCTCTGTCTCTCTCTCTCTCTCTCTCTCTCTCTCTCTCTCTCTCTCTCTCTGTGTGTGTGTGTGTGTGTGTGTATGTGTGTGTAAAATAATAATAATCAAAGAAGCCAGGAAGTAGTGGCACTGGACTTTAATTTAAATACGTAGGAGATGGAGATAGATCTCTCGGTTCAGGAACCATTATTGACTACAGAGTGAATTCTAGGACAAACAGTGCTACACAGTGAAACTCTGTCAAAAAAAGAACAACATTAAAAAAAAGAAAGACTGAAACATATACAGTAGAGAACTTCCAAGTCTGTGTTCATTCAGAGATGATGCACCTAACCCTCAAGAGACTAGAAGCCCCAGGGAGTTTAGAGGTCAGGTAGGGTGAGGGGTGGGGACATCCATGTGGAGACAGGGATGGGAAGGAGGTACTGGATGTGGAACAGTCAGCGGGTGGACAGGGGTGGGAGAGAATAAAATATGGGGTGAATAAATAAATAAATAAATAAACAAACAGACTGAAAATCATCATCATCATCAAAGAAGAGGCTTTCGATTTCAGAATAAGGGGTGCATGAGGGGTGAAGCAGAAGAGAGGAGTTGGGGAGATGAAACATGGGAGGTGGCTGCAGAGAAGAGGGGAAGAGCTGTAATTACTTTTTAGTACACAAAAAGAAATAGTAAGCTGTTGAAGACAGAAGCTGGCCCCAATCCATGACAAAATTACATGGTCTAAATTGCAGCAAGGAGTGGGGAAGATGACTCAGTCCATAAAGTCTGCACCTCAGAATGCATGTTAGTATACCAGGTATAGCATATAATCACAACCACAACACTGTGAATGCATTATGGGGTGCTCATTGCCCAGTCTAGCTTATTAATTTATTTATAATTTTTTATGTTATCGGATGGCTTTTCTTTCTTTTTTTAAAATTTTATTTAGTCTTTTTTACAGTCCAGATTTTATCTCCCTCCTGGTCCACCCTATGATTGTTCCACATCCCATACCTGCCCCCCAACCCCACTTTCCATGATGATATCCCTACCTCCCCACCTCAGACCCCACCATACCTCACCACTTCTCTGACTGAGTCCAGACCCAGCAGTGCTCTGTTGTATATGTGTTGGGGGTCTCATATCAACTGCTGTATGCTGCATGGTTGGTGGCCCAGTGTCTGAGAGACTTCGGGGCTTCTAGGTTAGTTGAGACTGCTGGTCCTTCTACAGGGTCTCCCTCCTCCTCAGCTTCTTCCAGCTTTTCCGTAATTTAACCATAGGAGTCAGCAGCTTTTGCCCATTGGTTGAGTGTAAGTATCTGCATCTGACTATGTCAGCCACTTACTGGGTCTTTCGGGGGGGGGCAGTCATGATATGCCCCTTTTGTGAGCGCTCCATAGCTTCAGTAATAGTGTCAGGCCTTGGGGCCTTCCCTTAAGCTGGATCCCCCTTTGGACCTTTTGCTGGACCTTTCCTTTCTTCAGGCTCCTCTCAATTTCCATCCCTGCAGTTCTTTCAGACAGGAACAATTATGGGTCAGAGATGTGACTGTGGGATTGGCAATCCCATGCCTTCCTTGATGTCCTGTCTTTCTACTGGAGATGGGGTCTTCAAGTTCCCAATCGCAGTTGTCATCTGACCTCAGAAAATCACACCTACACACACACACACACACACACACACACACAATCACATGCACTATGTACTCTGAAAATTCTCAGAAGAATAAAATTATAAAGGACTTTTAATTGGATCCAAGCAGCCAATGACAAAAGATGGAGAAGATGTCGTGACAAGCAACCCCTCATTTAATCATGGTAGCACTGCAAACTGTTATGAGCACTTGGGAAATCATGGTGGGGAATTCCCCCCCCAAAAAAAGCTAAAAATAAATCTACCATATGACCCATATGTTCTCAAGGTATATCTAAAGGATTTTTAATTTTTTTTAAATTTTTTAATTGGATATATTCTATATTTACATTTCATTTCCCTTTTCCTGGTTCCCTTAATACCTATTCTACAGATATTGTTCCAACATTTTCAGTATTGCTCTAGTCATAGTAGCTAGGAAATAGAAGAAACCTAAATGTCCTTCAACGATGAGTATGTAATGAAGATGTCCCACATGCACAATATGAGACAATGTCCAGGCTGAAAGAAAAGTGAGACCATTAAGTTTAAAGTTAAGTAGATGGAATAGAAATGATTATGTTGAGTAAGGTAACCCAGATCCAGAAATACAAATGCCACATGTTCTCATATGCCTGAAGATCCTGCTTCCAATTCTTCCAATTTGAGTTTATAGCTTAGATTAGCTACAGAAACTAGACAAGTAAAAAGAGACCATTGTGGAGGGGGTGGGGGAAAACAGAATAATGAAGAGGAGAGTAAAGTATCCTGACAGGGAAGATAATAAAAAATGTGATGAAAGCTTTAACTAAGGACGAGAGAGTGAGATAAATACAGAAGGAGAGAATATAAATGAACAGTAAGGATGTCTGAAAAAGTCATAAAACATCCATACTACTAACGAGATTGTTAATGAATCTACCCAAGAAATACCTATAATACTTGTAATTCTTTAGATATGATACATATGCATACACATAACCTACAAACATACACAAAAAAATACACATGCATGGACACATACATATACCTAGAGTTTAAATAATGTCCCGTTTGGGCTGAAAACGCTTCCTCCAAGAACCACAGAATGTCTAAGAAAAACTTCAACAAATTCATGAGATACATTCTTTTGAGTTGTTTCTAAGGCTTCTCCAAAAAATTTGCAAACATTGTAGGCTATTGCAATTGCCCTGGTTTGGTTCCCAGAGGTTACTCTCTATTGCTGAATATACCAGGCACTTCAGACACAGTAAGCAGAGGACCCTGAACTGTTCCTGCTCTGAAAGCCTTTGCTTTTTCTTTTGTTTTGTTTTGTTTTGCTTTGCTTTGCTTTGTTTTGTTTTACTGACTAGGTTTTACTTACTAGGTTTCATAGTTCAGAAGGCACCATACAAGCTTCTAGAGATTATAACCAGCTATCATTTATTAACATATGCCTATTAATAACAATAATGATTAGCATGGAATGATGTATCTCCTTCTCTGGGTATTTTGTTCCCCCTTCTAAGAAGGACCAGTGTATCTATACTTTGTTCTTCCTTCTTCTTGGGCATCATTTGATATGTGAATTGTGTCTTGGGTATTCTGACCTTCTGGGCTAATATCCACTTATCAGTGAGTGCATATCATGTGTGTTCTTTTGTTATTGGGGTACCTCACTTAGAATGATATTTTCCAGTTCCACCCATTTGCATAAGAATTTCATGAATTTGTTGTTTCTAATAGCTGAGTAGTATCCCACTGTGTAAATATACCACATTTTCTGTATCCATTCCTACGTTGAGGGACATCTGTGTTCTTTCCAGCTTCTGGCTATTATAAATAGGGCTGCTATGAACACAGTGGAGCATGTGTCCTTATTACATGCTGGGGATCCTCTGAGTATATGCCCAGGAGTGTCCTCCAGTAGTATCATGTCCAGTTTTCTGAGGAATGGCGAGATTGATTTACAGAGTGGTTGTACCAGCTTGCCATCCCACCTCGGTGGAGGAGTGTTCTTCTTTCTCCACATCCTCACCAGTACCTGTTGTCTCATGAGTTTTTGATCTTAGACATTCTGACTGGTGTGAGGTGAAATCTGAGGAAAGACCAAGACCATCCAGAGATGACCCCACCTATAGTGATCCATCCTATATACAGTTACAAAACCCAGACACTATTATTGATGCCCACAAGTACTTGCGGACTGAACCTGGATATAGCTGTCACCTGGGAGGTTCTGCTAGTGCATAACAAATACAGAAGGGGGACACTCTCATCCAACCATTGAATTGAGCACAGGGTCCTCAATGGGGGAGATAGAGAAAGGACCCAAGTAGCTGAAGGGATTTGCAGAGTCATAGAAGGAACAATGATATGAGCCACCCAGTACTCCCAGAGCTCCCAGGGACAAAAACTTCAACCAGATAGTACACATGGGGTTACCTATGGCTCCAGACACATAGGCAGCAGAGGATGGGCTTGTTGGACACCAGCAGAAATAGAGGCCCCTGGTCCTAGAAAGGCTCAATGCAGCAGTGTAGGGAAATACTAGGACAGGGAAGCAGGAGGGGGTTGATTGGGGAACAGGGGTAGAGGAGATGGCTTATGGGACTTTTGGGTTTGGGGAAGCAGGTAAGGGGAAATCATTTGAAATGTAAATTAAGAATATATCTAATAAAAAAAAGAATTTAATACTGATGCATATACCTTGGTCATAACCAAGATCTCTCCATTTAGACTAAATGCCTGCACAAAATGAAAGAATGTATCCCTGATATTTGGAATCTAGTAAACTACTCAAGATTAGTGTAGCCATAGATCCTGAAAGAGAACCTGAAAGTGCCACTTTACTAAACCAGCACAACCCCTAACTATATTCTAAATATTATCATTATACTAACAGGTAAATGTAAATTTTATCAAGAAAACTTCTCTTTGAAACAGATGGAGAACTTTGCAGAATGCTACATTTGATTAACTCTGATGCCACACATTTGGGCATAATTTCAGTAGAAATGGTGGAAAGATTAAAAGAGTACATAAAGCAGGAGTATTCTGGGATATTGGGTTTCCTAACATATACCAGAGAAGCCAATCCCATGAGGTCTCACTAGCATGGCTGCCTAAACATGACCTTAATAAAAATGCCACCAATAGACATGCTAACATGTAATGGGATAGTTCACAATCCTCAATCCTAGAGAAAGAACTACTGGCAAATAAGGTGCTAATATCAGGAAAATTTTTCTTCCTCAGGATGAACACATCAATTAGTTATTTAATCTCAAATGTTCAACCTCAAAAGCATGTACATATGAATAATATTATATTGACAGAGCAAGGTTTGTAAATATATATCAACAGATAAAGTAAAGCAAGATACAAGAGATGGGTTTGAGGGGAAAATAGAAGAGAGAATTCATGTAATTATATCCACAAAACTAGACTTTGTGAATTATTGGCATTAAACTATAAGACTGAAGGCTTCATTGCAGTAGGTAGACTACATTATAAAGGTAGAGATAGCAGAGGTATTGATAAGGTAGGCTAGGTTTTATCTCAGCATGATTTCTGCCTATTCTTAAACCCTGAATAAATATAACACATATGATATCCTGCTATCTTTAACATGAGACATTCACTAGCTTATGAGTTATATTCTCATTAAGAAAACAAATGTAAGCCTGCGAGCTTAGGCCGTGCACCAAGGCAGCCGGAGCCACCCAGCTCCCCAGGACCCCGGACCAGCGATAGCGGCAGGCCTCCATATTGCAACCAGGACACAGCTGGAAAGGTCCAGGTACACAGACTCCTTCTGGGGCTAGAGCAGGGAGATCTGCTAAGCTCTTGCCACCAGGCGGGCCCAGTGGAGGGTGCCTAGGCTCTGCCACACGTCCCTGTGAGCTTAGGCCATGCACTGAGGCAGCCGGAGCCACCCAGCTCCCCAGGACCCCAGACCAGCAATAGCAGCAGGCCTCCATATTGCAACCAGGACACAGCTGGAAAGGTGCAGGTACACAGACTCCTTCTGGGGCTAGAGCAGGGAGATCTGCTAAGCTCTCGCCCCCAGGCAGGCCCAGTGGTGGGTGCCTAGGCTCTGCTGCATGTCCCTGCAAGCTTAGGCCATGCACCGAGGCAGCCTGAGCCACCCAGCTCCCCAGGACCCCGGACCAGCAATAGCAGCAGGCCTCCATACTGCAACCAGGACACAGCTGGAAAGGTGCAGGTACACAGACTCCATCTGGGGCTACCAAGCAGGGAGATCTGCTAGGCTCTCACACCCAGGCAGGCCCAGAGGTGCCCGCCTAGCTCTGCTGCACTTCCCAGCGACCTTAGGCTGTGCACCCAGGCAGCCAGAGGCAACCAGTTCCCAGGACCTTGGACCAGGGATAGCGGCAGGCCTGCATATTGCAACCAGGACACAGCTGGAAAGGCACAGGTAGACAGATTCCATCAGGGGCTACCGTGTGGGGGGATCTGCTAGGCTCTCGCTACTAGGCAGGCCCAGCAGCACACTCCAAGGCTCTGCTGCACTCCCCTGCACTTCCCCGAGACCTCAGGCCGTGCACAAAGTCAGCGGGTGGCAGCCAGCTCATGATCCCATTGAGCAGCAATCACAAATAACCACCAGTAGAGAAACAACAGGTAAGCCCAGCCTCACGGGAGATTCAAACACCAGCCAGTGACAACAAGGTCAACTAACACCAGAAATAACCAGATGGCAAAAGGTAAATGAAGGAACGTCACTAACAGAAATGAAGGCAACATGACAGCATCTGAACCCAGTTTGCCAACAACAGGAAGCCCTGGATACCTCAAAACACCAGAAAAACAAGACTTGGATATAAAATCACTGGTCAGGATGCTGGTAGCTGAACACATAGAAAAATCTCGTAAAGAAATAGAGGAGAAAATGGATCAAAAGTTAGAAGCCTTTACAAGGCAAATACAAAAATCACTTCAAGAAATGCAGGAGAAGATGGATCAAAAAGAAGAAGACAATAAGGAAGAAAGACAAAAATCACTTAAAGAAATACAGAACGTGGGCCAACAAGTAGAAGCTATGAAAGAGGAAACACAAAAATCTATTAAAGAAAGACACAAAAACACAATCAAGCAAGCAAAAGATCTGAGCATATCCATCCAGGTACTAAAAACAGAAGTAGAAACAACTAAGAAATCGCAGAGGGAGACAACATTGGAGATAGAAAACCTTGGGAAGAAATCAGGGGCCATAGATGCAGATATCAACAATAGAATACAAGAGATAGAAGACAGAATTTCAGAAGCCGAAGATAACATAGGAACCATAGATTCAACAGTGAAAGAAAATGGTAAATGCAAAAAGGCAGTAACCCAAAACATCCAGGAAATCCAGGACACAATGAGAAGACCAAACCTAAGGATTATAGGTATAGATGAGAGTGAAGATTTACAAGTTAAAGGGCCAGCAAATATCTTCTACAAAATTATGGAAGAAAACTTCCCCAACCTAAAGAGAGAGATGCCCATGAATATACAAGAAGCATATAGAACCCCAAACAGACTGGATCAGAACAGAAATACATCCTGTCACAAAATAATCAAAACTCCAAATGTACTAAACAAAGAAAGAATATTAAAGGCAGCAAGAGAAAAAGGCCAAGTAACATATAAAGGAAGACCTATCAGAATAACACCAGACTTCTCACCTGAGACCATGAAAGCTAGAAGATCCTGGGCAGATATAATGCAAACTCTAAGAGAACACAAACTTCAGCTGAAACTACTTTACCCAGCAAAGCTCTCAATCACCATAGATGGAGACATCAAGGTATTCCAAGACAAAACCAAATTTGCACGATATCATCCCACAAATCCAGCCCTACAAAGGATAATAGGGGGAAAACACCAAGACAAGAACGGAAACTACACCTGGGAAGAAGCGAGATAGAAACCTCTCATCAAACCCAAAAGAAGATAACCTCTCAAATATAAAAAAATAAATAAAATAAATAAATATAATTTCAAAAATGTCTGGAGGTAATAATTAGTATTCCTTAATATCTCTTAACATCAATGGACTCAATTCCCCAATAAAAAGACATAGATTAACAGACTGGATACAGAAACAGGACCCTACATTTTGCTGCATACAGGAAACACATCTCAGTGTTAAAGACAAACACTGCCTTAGAGTAAAAGGCTGGAAGACAATTTTACAAGCAAATGGTCTCAGGAAACAAGCTGGAGTAGCCATTCTCACATCAGATAAAATTGACTTCCAACCTAAAATCATCAAAAGAGACTCAGAAGGTCACTTCTTGCTGGCCAAAGGGAAAATCCACCAAGAAGAGCTCTCAATACTGAACATCTATGCTCCAAATGCAAGGGCACCCTCATTCGTAAAAGAAACCTTACTAAAGCTTAAAGCACACATTACACCTAACACAATAATTGTGGGTGACTTCAACACTCCACTCTCCTCAATGGACCGATCAGGAAAGCAGAAAATAAACATGGACACAGTGAAACTAATTGAAACTCTGGACCAATTGGATTTAACAGATATATATAGAACATTTCATCCTAAAGCTAAAGAATGTACCTTTTTCTCAGCACCACATGGTACCTTCTCCAAAATAGACCATATAATTGGTCACAAGACAGATGTCAACCAATACAAGAAGATTGAGCTAATCCCATGCCTCCTATCAGATCACCATGGAGTAAGAGTGGTCTTCAATAGCAACAAAAACAACAGAAAGGCCACATACACATGGAAACTGAACAATACTCTACTCAATGACACCTTGGTCAAGGAAGAAATAAAAAAAGAAATCAAAGACTTTTTAGAATTCAATGAAAATGAAGGTACAACCTACCCAAATCTATGGGACACAATGAAAACAGTGCTAAGAGGAAAACTCATAGCTCTAAGTGCATCCAAAAAGAAACTGGAGAGAGCATACACTAGCAGCTTAACGGCACACCTTAAAGCCCTGGAAGAAAAACAAGTTAATTCACCCAGGAGGAGTAGAAGACAAGAAATCATCAAACTCAGGGCTGAAATCAATCAAATAGAAACAAAGGAAACCATACAAAGAATCAACAAGACCAGGAGCTGGTTCTTTGGGAAAATCAACAAGATAGATAAACCCCTAGCCAGACTAACCAAAGGACACAGAGACAGTATCCAAATTAACAAAATTAGAAATGAAAAGGGAGACATAACAACAGAAACTGAGGAAATTCAAAAGATCATCAGATCCTACTACAAAGGTCTATACTCAAAACAACTGGAGAATCTAGAGGAAATGGACAATTTCCTAGACAGATACCAAATACCAAAATTAAATCAGCATCAAATAGATCAGCTAAATAGTCCCATAACCCCTAAAGAAATAGAAGGGGTTATAGAAAGCCTCCCAACCATGAAAAGTACGGGACCAGATGGTTTTAGTGCAGAATTTTACCAGACCTTCAAAGAAGACTTAACACCAATACTTTTCAAACTATTCCACAAAATAGAGACAGAAGGGATACTGCCCAACTCATTCTTTGAAGCCACAATCACGCTCATACCTAAACCACAAAAAGATCCAACAAAGAAAGAGAACTACAGGCCAATTTCTCTTTTGAGTATCAATGCAAAAATACTAAATAAAATTCTTGCTAACCGAATCCAAGAGCACATCAAAACGATCATTCACCATGATCAAGTAGGCTTCATCCCAGGGATGCAGGGATGGTTCAACATACGGAAATCCATCAATGTAATCCAATACATAAACAAACTAAAAGAACCACATGGTCATCTCATTAGATGCTGAAAAAGCATTCAACAAAATTCAGCATCCTTTCATGCTAAAAGTCTTGGAAAGAGCAGGAATTCATGGCCCATACCTAAACATAGTAAAAGCAATCTACAGCAAACCAGTAGCCAACATCAAAATAAATGGAAATAAACTTGAAGCAATCCCACTAAAATCAGGGACTAGACAAGGCTGCCCTCTCTCTCCATATCTTTTCAATATAGTACTTGAAGTGCTAGCGAGAGCAATTAGACAACATAAGGAAGTCGAAGGGATACAAATTGGAAAGGAAGAAGTCAAACTATCATTATTTGCAGATGATATGATAATTTACTTAAGTGACCCAAAAAACTCCACCAGAGAACTTCTACAGCTGATAAACAACTTCAGCAAAGTGGCTGGCTATAAAATTAACTCAAGCAAATCAGTAGCCATCTTGTACTCAAAGGACAAGCAGGCTGAGAAAGAAGTTAGGGAAATAACACCCTTCACAATAGCCACAAACAACATAAAGTACCTTGGCGTAACTTTAACCAAACAAGCGAAAGATATGTAGGACAGGAACTTCAAGTCCTTGAAGAAAGAAGTCAAAGAAGACCTCAGAAGATGGAAAAATATTTCTTGCTCCTGGATTGGCAGGCTCAATATAGTAAAAAATGGCCATCTTACCAAAAGCAATATACTGATTCAATGCAATCCCCATCAAAGTCCCAACTCAATTCTTTATAGATCTAGAAAGAGCAATTCTCAAATTCATCTGGAGCAACAAAAAACCCAGGATAGCTAAAACTATTCTCAACAATAAAAGGACTTCTGGGGGAATCAATATCCCTGACCTTAAACAGTACTACAGAGCAATTGTGTTAAAAACTGCACGGTATTGGTACAGCAACAGGCAAGTGGATCAATGGAATAGGATTGAAGACCCACAAATTAACCCACAGACTTATGGACACTTGATCTTTGATAAAGGAGCCACAACCATCCAGTGGAAAAAAGATAGTCTTTTCAACAAATGGTGCTGTTTCAACTGGAGGTCAACATGCAGAAGAATGCAAATTGACCCACTCTCTTTTTTTTTTTTTTACAAATTAATTTTTTTATTTTCTATATTCTATGTTTACATTCCAAAGGCTTTCCCCTTTCCCAGTTCCCCCCTCCCTATGTCCCATAGTTCCTCTCCCCCCCCCAACTATTCCCCAATCATTGATCCACTCTTATCTCCTTGCACTAAGATCAACTCCAAGTGGATCAAGGACCTCCACATAAAACCAGACACACTGAAACTATTCGAAAAGAAACTTGGGAAGACCCTGGAGGACATGGGCACAGGGGGAAAGTTCCTGAACAGAACACCAATAGCTTATGCTCTAAGATCAAGAATCGACAAATGGGACCTCATAAAATTACAAAGTTTCTGCAAGGCAAAGGACACTGTCAGAAGAACAAAACGACAACCAACAAAGTGGGAAAAGATCTTCACCAACCCCACATCCGACAGAGGGCTAATATCCAATATATACAAAGAACTCAAGAAGTTAGACCCCAAAGAACCAAATAACTCTATCAAAAAATGGGGTACAGAACTAAACAAAGAATTTTCACCAGAAGAAATTCGGATGGCTGTGAAACACCTTAAGAGATGTTCAACATCATTAGTCATCAGAGAAATGCAAATCAAAACAACCCTGAGATTCCACCTCACACCAGTCAGAATGGCTAAGATTAAAAACTCAAGAGACAACAAATGCTGGCGAGGATGTGGAGAAAGAGGAACACTCCTCCACTGTTGGTGGGATTGCAAAATGGTAAAACCACTCTGGAAATCAGTGTGGCGGTTCCTCAGAAAATTGGGCATGTCCCTTCCAGAGGACCCTGGCATACCACTCCTGGGCATATACCCAGAGGATTCCCCTGCATACAATAAAGACACATGCTCCACTATGTTTATAGCAGCCTTGTTTATAATAGCCAGAAATTGGAAGGAGCCCAAATATCCCTCAAAGGAGGAATGGATACAGAAAATGTGGTATATTTATACAATGGAATACTACTCAGCAATTAAAAATAATGAATTCATGCAATTTGTAGGTAAATGGTTAGACCTGGAAAATATCATCCTGAGTGAGCTAACCCAATCACAAAAGAATACACATGAAATGCAGTCACTGATAAGTGGATATTAATGAGCCCAGAAGCCCTAAATACTCAAGGCACAATTAGCAAGTCAAATGATTCCCAAGAAGAAAGGAGAGGACCCTGGGCCTGGAAAGATTGGATCCAGTTTTATAGAGAAACTGTGGGGGGGAGGGGGAATGATTGGGGAATTGTTTGGGGGGAGAGGACCTATGGGACATAGGGAGGGGGGGAACTGGGAAAGGGGAAAGCCTTTGGAATGTAAACATTGAATATAGAAAATAAAAATTAAAAAAATATATCTAACGAAAAAAAAAGAGAAAAAAAAAAGAAAACAAATGTAAGTGGGACAAACTTCCAGAAGTATGAACAGATTTGTATAAGGCACAATTATGACGAGAATATTTGGTTAATTTTAGAGTTATTTTATTTGTCAATCATTTACAAACTTCACAGTCAATTTATAATTGAATAATAGCCATTGTTAAGGTCAAAAGAAATGAAAGACAAGATGGGGAGGCAAAAAAGAAAAAGGAGGAGGGAGGGAAATGGAGGAGAGGAGAAAGGAGGGCAGGGAGGAAAGGGAAGAGAGGAGAGAAGAGAAAAACATCACCAACCAAAAAGTAAGTTTACATATAGCAATTGGGTATAATCACTGTTAAAATATAACACTTCTGAACAGGTGTCTAGTTCTAATTCAATAATGGATTTGTTTTTTCTCTTTTTTCTTTCTTTCTTAGGGGGTTGTATAACTCTACATTTAATATATTTGATGCTGAATAAAAGTTAAGGTGAAGAATACATCTTCCATTTCAAATGTCAAATCTAACTCTATAAAAGTTCATACAGGCAGTCCTCTGCTGTATATGTATCTGGGGCCTAGGACTAGCTAGTGTATCCTGACTGGTTAGTGTCTCAGTGTCTGAGAGATCTCAGTGGTCTGGGTTAGTTGAGAATGATAGTTTTCCTAAGGTGGTGCCATTCTCTTCAGCTTCTACTGAGTCAGAGATTTGACTGTGGGATGGCAACCCCATACCTCCACTTCATGCCCTGTATATCTACTAGAGATGGACTCTACAAGTTCCCTCTCCCCACTGTTGGTCATTTCTTCTAAGGTCCTTTGAGTCCTGAGAGTCTTTTACCTTACAGGTCTCCAGTACATTCTAGAGCCACCCCCCACCTGCCTTTCACACCCCACTCCCGAGATTGCATATTTTCATTTTTTTCTGTTGGCCCTTGTGGCTTCTTTCTCGTTCCTACCCCTAATACCTGATCATGTTCCCTTTTTCCTTTCTCCCTCCCCTCTCCTACCCATTCCTCTCCCTCTGCCCCAATGCTTGATTGCTCCTAAGAGGGATTGATGCATCCTCACTTGGGCCCTTCAGCATGTTAACATTCTTGAGTTCTGTGGATTGTATCCTGGTATTCTGTACATTCTGACTAATTTCCACTTACTAGTGAGAACATACTATTAATGTCCTTTTGAGTCATAGTTACCTCACTCAGAATGATATTTTCTAGTTCTATCTATTTGCCTGCAAAACTCATGATGTCTTATTTTTTAATAGGGGAATGGTATTACATTGTATAAATCAACCACATTTTTTGTATCTATTCTTCCATAGTGGGACATCTGGATTGTTTTCAGCTTCTGGCTATAACAGAGAAGGCCACTATCTTAGCCAAAGCTTCTATTCCTGCACAAACATAATGAAAAAGATGCAAGTTGGGGAGGAAAGGGTTTATTGAGCTTACACTTCCACACAGATGTTCATCACCAAAGGAGTCAGGCCTGGAACTCAAGCAGGATAGAAAGCAGGAGCTTTTACAGAGGCCATAGGGAGATGTTACTTACTGACTTGCTTCCCCTGTCTTGCTCAGCCTGCTCTCTTATGGAACCCAAGAATACCAACCCAGAAATGGTACCACCTACAAGGGGCCCTCCCTGCCTTGATCACTAATTGAGAAAATGTTCCACAGCTGAATCTCATGGAGGCACTTTCCCAACGTGAGCTCCTTTCTCTGTGATAATTCCAGCCTGTGTCAATTTGACACACAAAACAAACCAGCCAGTACAATTGACCCCTTGTCAGCTTGACACACAAACACATCACTATTAAGCCTCAAACCTTAGTTTCTTATTCATCTCCAAGTTCTAAATAACTTTAAAAGTTCTATTGTCCTTACATATTAAAAGTTCAATCCTGCCGGGCGGTGGTGGTGCACGCCTTTAATCCCAGCACTTGGGAGGCAGAGGCAGGCAGATTTCTGAGTTCAAGGCCAGCCTGGTCTACCAAGTGAGTTCCAGGACAGCCAGGGCTACACAGAAAAACTGTGTCTCGAAAAACCAAAAAAAAAAAAAAAAAAAAGTTCAATTATTTTAAAATATCCCATATCTTTTAAAATTCAAATTCTTTTAATAATTCCAAGTCTCTTAACTGTGCACTCCACTAAAATACTTTCTTCCTTCAAGAGGGAAAAAATATTAGGGCACAGTCACAATCAGAAGCAAAACTCAAACTCCAATCGTTCAATATCTGGGATCCAACTCATGATATTCTGGGCTCCTCCAAGGGCTTGGGTGACTCTCCAGCTCTACCCTGTGTAGCACACATCTTGTCTTCTAGGTTCTAGCTACCTATACTCCACTGCTGCTGCTGTTCTTGGTGGTCATCTCATAGTACTGGCATCTCCAAAACACTGCTGTCTTCTGCTGTAACTAGGCTTCCCCAATAGCCTCTCATAGGCTCTTTTCATGGTGCCAACTCTCAAGTCCTTTGCATGACCCCTTCAGTCCTGGGTCATCAATTGCAACTGAGGTTGTAGCTTCACCAATAGCCTCTCATAGGCTCTTTTCGTGGTGCCAAGCCTCAGCTGCTCTTCATAACCCCTTCATGCCTTCAAAACCTGTACCTCCTGGGTGACTCTTACACAGTACCAAGTCCAGCTACATCACAAAGTACAACCGTGGCTACCTGTGGAACACAGCCTCTGTGCTCTCAGAAAACACTTCCCAGAATATTTCACCTAAGTGATGCTAGTCTCTTCTTAATCACCACTAATTTCTTAGCTCCAGCTAACCAGCATCAATAGTCCCAGTAACACAAAGGTTTGCTTTAGTGGTTCTGGTATCTTTTAAATCACAGCTGATTCTTCAGTCCCAGATAACCAAAACCACAGAATTTTCACAATCAAAACATGGCCCTGATAAGAGTCTTTAATTTTCCCTCTGAAATTTCACAAGCTAGGCCTCCATTTTTTGCACTGTTCTTAACATTATCTTCCAAGCTCCTACAGAACTTTCCACAGAGCTCTTAACATCCTAATAGCTCTTCCAGCTCACAGTTCCAAAGTCCTTCTACAGTCTGCCTCAAAACATGGTCAGGTTGTCACAGGAATATCCCACTATGCTGGTACCAATTTGTCTTAGTCAGGATATCTATTCCTGCACAAACATCATGACCAAGAAGCAAGTTGTGGAGGAAAGAGTTTATTGAGCTTACACTTCTACACAGATGTTCATCACCAAAGGAAGTCAGAACTAGAACTCAAGAAGGTCAGGAAGCATGAGCTGATGCAGAGGCCATGGGGGGGATGTTACTTACTGGCTTCCTTTCCCTGGCTTGCTCAGCCTGCTCTCTTATAGAACCTAAGAATACCAACACAGAGATGGTGCCACAAACAAGGGGCCCTTCCCCCCTTGATCACTAATTGAAAAAGTTCACCACAGCTGGATCTCATGCAGGCACTTGCCCAACTGAAGCTCCTATCTCTGTGATAACTCCAGCCTGTGTCAAGTGGACACCTAAAACCAGAGAGTACAGCCACTATGAACATAACAGAGCATGTGTTCCTGTAGCATGGTGGGACATTTTGGGGGGATATGCCCAAGAGAGGTCATGCTGGGTCTTCAGGTAGAACTATTTCCAATTTTCTGAAGAATATTCAGATTGATTTACAGAATTGTTTTAACAGTTTGCAATCACACCAGTGATAGAGGAGTATTCCTCTTTCTCCACATCTTCACCAACATGTGTTGTTACCTGTGATTTTGATCATAGCCATTCTGATTGATGCAAGGTGGAACCTCAGGGTCATTTTGATTTGCATTTCCATGATCACTGAGGATTGAACATTCCTGTAAGCAGTTATTGGCCATTCAAGATCCATCTGTTGTAAATTCTCTCTTTAACTCTGTACCTCATTTTTTGATTAGGTTGTTTGGTTTTTTGGAGGTTAGTTCCTTGAGTTCATTATATGTTGTGGATATTAGCTCTTTATCTGAATCCCCCTATCTGTAGGTTGCTGATTTGTCCTATGGACTGTGTTCTTTGCCTTACAGAAGCTTTCCAGTTTCATGAGGTCCCATTTATCAATTCTTGATCTTAGAGTCTCAGCCATTGGAGTTCTGTTTAGAAAATCCCCCCCCATACCCAGTGTCAATGAGTTTGAGGCTCTTTCTCAGTTTCAGTTCTATTAGATTTCAGTGTATCAGATTTTATGTTGAGGTCTTTGATCCACTCTCATGAGAGCTTTGTGTAAGTTGACAAATATGGATCTATTTTCATTTTTCTACATACAAACAGCCAGTTAGACCAGCACCATTTATTGAAGGTGCTTCCTCCCCCCACTATATATTTTTGTCTTCTTTGTTCAAGATCAAGTGTCCATAAGCATGTGGTATCCATAAGCAGAGGACTGCTTGGTCTGGCTTCAGTGAGAGAAGAAGTGCCTAACCCTCCAGAATCTTGTGGCCGCAGAAAGTGAGGAGACTTGGCAGGAACATGAGGTTGGAGTAGTAGAGACATCCTTTTGATGACTGGTTGGAGGCGAAATGGGGTGAGGAACTGTCAATGGGTGGACCTGGAGGGGAATAACAACTGGACTGTAAAAAATAAAAGTAATAAAAATAGATAGATAGATAGATAGATAGATAGAGGTAGGTAGGTAGAGTTCAGACAGTTGTGTTGTCTTGTATATGTGTAATGCTCAATTTTTGGTGTTTTATTTGTAATATTTTTATTTATAATGTTTAAGGAATATATATCAAGGGGTGAAGTCATGTATCATCACTGGAAATTAAATAGTGCTAAAAGTCCTTATTTTCATTGCTGAACCACTTTAAAAATGCGATGAGCCTCACTATCTGCTAAATTATTGTTGAATTTCTGTAACCAGTCCTTATTCTTTTAAAAGGAAAGAAGCAAGCCTGTATATCACACCTCACTTTCACATTAATGCTAGGAGAGTTTGAAGTTGGAACTTCTCTATAATTCTTTATTTTAATGCACCAATATTGTTTTGAGTGCATCATTTTAGGAGACATCATTGGACCATTAATTTTTTACAGAGTCCTATATTACCATATTTGTTGCCATGAAATTCAAACCAATGTAGCTTGGAAATAAAAATTACTTCCTGGCCCAAAAATAAAAAAAAGGAACATTGTATTTAGAAATCGCTCCTTCTTCATTCTAGGGGACTGTGAATGCTATTGCCTTTGTAATTATAATAAAACTATAAAAAGGCATTTGACCTCAATATTGTATCTTACTGAGTTCTCAGTTAACCTTGATTAATATGTTTTCAATGTATCATTTTTTAAAGAAATAAAAATTGTTTTCATGTCTGTACACAAATTCACAAAAATACCTATACACATCATGTAAGTTTTGATAATTAAAACTAATTTTATTTGCTAGGAAGCAATTATCAAAATTGAACAAGGAAAGGCATGAACTAGTATATAATATTCCTATTTGTACAAGATCATTCCAATTGATACATATGTCCTAGAAGGTCAGATGTCTTTTGAATTACTTAACTTACTTCATTATGTATATATAAATTTTCTATCTATGAATATGAATGATGGTAGCCAGGGAGGCCAGAGACTTTGGATTCCCCTGCACTGGAATCTTGTTATCCAAACTCGTGATGTCTACAGGATCAGTACCGCACATGGTCTTCATCATATAACCATTTTTCAAAATCCCATAATCAGTATCTCAACTGAAGTTATTGAACTTTGACATGCACTAAGTATTCACAGAGTTGCTTATATAATTTGCAGCACATGAACTATATAAAAACAACAGAATACATTGCATCCTACCTGACATATGAAAAATATGGAAAATATTACACAGAGACTATAAAACAATAATAGTAACTGAACATATTATAAGGAACTCTGTTTTATTAGTAGATCAGTTTATAAGCTTCTTCATTAAAGAGAGTGCACAGTGTTTGAATTTTAAACATATAACTTAGCACTTTTAGAGGAATAGAATCTATTATTAAAGGATTTTTAGCATATTTATTTTACATTACTATGCATATTAAAGTGTAACCATGTAGAACAATAATCAATAGCATGGTGGAATTCATATTTTTAATTCATGCTAGGCTGCCTGGAAATGGTTTATATTTAATATTGCATAGAAGTTAATAATGGATGATATGCATAAATATGTTCATCTGGGAATTATTTTTAGCTAGAGCTTGAATTTCAACACAATCAAGTAGCTTAACTTTGAAAATGTATGATTCTCTAAGGATTTTGCAATGAGATATCTAACCAACACCCTTCTTATAGGAGCTGCGTGAGGATAAGAAAGACAGGTAAGAGTCTAAAAAATGGCTCAGTCTTGCTATTTTCCTCTGTTCTTTCTTCCCTTAGCTTATTTAAAAATCACCGTTATACTGAATCCTACTCATTATGTTCCTTTTTCTTTATTTTTTATTATTTTATTTATTTACATTGCAGTCATTGTCCATCATTCTCAGTTCCTCATCCCACAGTTCCTCATTCCATTCCTCCACCCTCTTTCCTCCAAAAGAATACTCCTTCCCCTTACCAGGCCACGCTCTTCTTTGTGGCTTCAAGCCTCTTGAGGATTAAGCACATCTTCTCCCACTAAGGCCAGACCAGGCAAACCTTTTCTACTCTGCCTCAAACTCTCCTGTGCATGCTCCTGGTTGATGACTCAGTCTCTGGGAGCTCCCTGAGATCTGGGTAAATTGAAACTGCTGGCCTTCCAATAGGGTTGTTTTCATCTTCAGCTTCTTCAGTCCTTCCCCGAATTCAATTATACTAGTCCCTGACTTTAGTTCAATGGTTGGATGTAAATATATGTTTTGGTCTCAGTCAACTGCTGGTAGGGATTCTCAGAGGGCAGTCTTGCTAGGCTCTCATCTATAAACACATCATAGCATCAATAAGAGTGTCAGGCTTTGGTGACCTGCCATAATGTGAATCCAAATTTGGGATGGTCATTGGACCAGTCATTAGACCACCTTTCCTTCAGTAACTTCTCCATTTGGGGCCCTGCAGTTCTCTGAGACAGGAACGGTTTTGGATCAGAAATTTTAACTTGAGGTTAATTACTCTGTCCCTATCTATCTACTAGAGGTGCACTCTTTGAGTTCCCTTTCTCCAATTTTGGACATTTTGGCAAAGGTCACCCCCATTGAATCCTTAGAGTCTCTCACCTCTCAGGTCTCTGATACTTTCTAGAGGAATGCCCTTGCCCCTTCTGCTACTTATCTCCATTTAGTCTCTTGGCTCTCTGGGCTTCTATCCTGTACTCTCCCCCAATACCTAATTCTGTTCTCCCTTTCCTTTCTCAGTCCCCTCTCCCATGCAGGTCCCTCCCTCCCTCTGCATCCCATGATTATTTTTCCTCTTTCTATGTGAAATTGAAACATCCTCATTTGGGCCTTTCTACTTGTTATACTTTTTATGGTATGCAGCTTGTATTCTAGAAATTCTATACTTTTTGGCTAATATCTACTAATCAGTGAGTGAGTACATGCTATGTATATCCTTTGGGGTCTGGATTACCTCACTCAGAATGGTATTTTCTAGTTCTATCCACTTGCCTGCAAAATTCATGGTATCATAGTTTTTATTAGTCAAACAGTATTTTATTGAATAAATGAATAACTTGTCCTTGAGGTATGATATGGGCATCTTTTAGATACATGTGCAATGGTAGTTTAGCTGGGTCTTCAGGTAGAACTATTTCCAGTTTTCTGAGGAATCTCCAGATTGATTTCCAGAATGCTTATACTAGCTTGCAATCCCACCAGCAATGGAGGAGTGTTCCTCTTTCTCCACATCCTCGCCAACATGTGCTGTTGTCTGACTTTTTGATCTTAGCCATTCTGAAAGATGTTAGGTAGGATCTCAGGATCATTTTGATTTGCATTTCTCTGATGACTAAGGACTTTGAACATTTCCTTAAGTGCTTCTTGGCCATTTGAGATTCTTCTGTTGTGAATTCTCTGTTTATTTTGAATATGAGCTCTCTGTTGAATGTAGGGTTAGTGAAGGTTTTTCCATGATCTGTAGGCTACCAATTTGTCCTATTGATGGTATATTTTGGCTTATAGACGATTTCAGTTCCATGAGGTCCCATTTATTGATAATTGATCGTAGAACCTGAGCCATTGGTGTTCTGTTGAGGAAATTTCTGTGACAATGAGTTTGAGGCTCTTCCCCACTTTCTCTGCTACTATATTCAATATATTTGGTTTTATTTTGAGGTCATTGATCCACTTCGACTTGAGCTTTGTAAAAGGTGACAAACATGAATCTATTTTCATTCTCCTACATATAGTCTGCCAGTTAGACTAGCATCATTTATTGAAGATGCTTTCTTTTTTCCACTGTATGTTTTTGGTTTCTTTGCCAAAGATCAAAGTGTCCATAGGTGTGTGGGTTTACTTCTGGGTCTTGGATTCTATTCCATGGATATAGACCTGTCTGTTTCTGTACCAATATTGTGTGGTTTTTTATCACTATTGCTTTGTAGTACAGCTTGAGGTCAGAGATGGTGATTCTCCTGGAAGTTCCATTATTGTTGTTGTTGAGAATTGTTTTGGCTATCCTGGTTTTTCTCTTTTTCCATATGAAGTTGAGAATTGCTCTTTCCATGTCTGTGAAGAATTGTATTGGAATTTTGATGGAGATTGCATTGAATCTGTAAATCCTACCAATCAATCCATGAGCATGTGAGATCTTTCCATCTTCTGAAGGTATTTTCAGGGGTTATCTTTGTGTTATCTAGGATAATCTTCAATTTGTGGCTGCCCTACCAATTGTGCCTTAGCCTGACAATTGTTTTGATCACAAGGAGAGCCCTAGCCTGGAGAAGTTTATATTTTAGTAACATATGAGTTGAAAGAAAGAAAGCTTTAAAAATTATAAGTAAGCAAATTGAAACAGATTATGAGGAAAGTTTCTTAGAACATTTCTGAAAGCATAGCTAAAGAGTGGATCAGGTTTTTCTTCATTTAATTATGTCAATGCATTTAGTCACCCTCTACACAAATACACGCAGAGAAATGCATATCACTACATACATGACACTTGTATTCACCTTTATCCAAATTATCCTTTCAAAGTTTTAAATTCCCTTTCCTTCAGCCATAACTGTCTTTCGGCATTGACTCACATTATGTAGTTGACTAGGAATGTGTGGCTTTCACAATGAAAAACTTGACAAAATTTTAATTATCTTACTTGATTTGAGTGCCACTATAGTTAATTCTCTTGTTGCCTGATAATGAAAGGAATAGTAATTTGTGATATGAAGCCAAGATGTGTTTGTTAACTCCCCGCACACTTTGGATATTTCGTTATAGATTTGACACCATATTGTTCTCAATTCTCCTGAACTCAATCTTGATTTACTTTACTGCATCCAGAGATGATAATTTACATTTAAATTTATTATTTTTGTTCCTTTTATGGAGACCTTGTATTTTTCATTAGCTTAATAACGGCATTATGTTTAAATCAATGAGTGATTTATTTAGTTAAGGTTCTCAATTAATCCCAGTGATTATGCTGATATTTCATGATTATTTCTTACAAGGAAGAAAGCAATATATCTCACCATTAATATCATCAGTTTGAAAGTGTTTAATTATGGATTTAAAGTCAAAGTGTTTAATTAAATATCAAACATCCACTATCAATCTATTAAAGAATTCTGTCTTTAAATTAGCTTCAACAAAATTCAAAGTGTGCATGCAATATTTATACTGGAGCATTGTCGCAAGCTTCACCCCAAAGTTATGTTAAAGACCATGTTTCCTTTTAATATTCACAGGGCTAAAGCAAATTTGATTTCTTGAAGAATGGGAGAATGACTTCAGCTGAATGCACACAGTGACCTCAAAGCCTGAGTTTGATAGGGACTCCAAGTAATTATTTTGCTTTAGTTACAGAAATTGCTCATCATTAGGGTATTTCAATTACTCTCCCGTTTTCTCTTTTCTTGTATTGTTATCTCATTAACCGCCTTCAACTCTGACCATAGTTATTCGGAAATTTCCCTGTTACTTCCAGAACAATGTACACATTTTCAAGCATGGAGCACGGTCATAATAGTTACCAGCTTTGCAGTCTAGCCCCTGCTTCCCTGCTTCCTACTATCCTAACAAAATGCATGCAAGGGTCATCATAGAAGAATGTTTTCCTTCATTCCATTAGTGTGTGTGTGTGTGTGTGTGTGTGTGTGTGTGTGTGTGTGTGTTTTAGGTAATGAGGCAAAGCTCTGAGTAATGAATGGGAAAGTCTAACAGATTGAGGCTTCAACACCAACTCCTCCAACAACCTTCCCTTACAACTCAAATATGCCTGTCTTTTATTTTAAGTCTCACAATGATTACAACATACCGTTCAGGTGCTAGTCATGGATCTTTAAGCACATTGTTCCTTTTCTTGATATTTTCTCCATAAATCTGAGATATGGTAATGTTTGATTATCTAATTTTGAAATTGAAATCCAACATGAAAAGATTTTTCCTTGCTTGTCTTTCCATCAAAATGCTATGAGAATAGCCAACTTTTTACTCATTTAGAAATAAAAGTGACTTCAATCAATATTTTCTAGTTTAACATACATTCATGCATTGAGTAATTTGCACATTTTTCACAATAATTTCTATCTAATTTTGAGTTGGACTGATACATGCTGCAAAAATCTAAAAATTAGACTTTTGTTTTCTTGATAATTATATTTAAATAAATACTTAAGTCCTTAAATAAATATTTAAGATCTAGCCTAACAATGAAATAACGGCAAATCTATCCTATCTTAATGACATTATCCAAGCAGACACATACTCTTTGTTGCCCTGCCTTTCTAGAGAGTGCACATGGAATAAAAAAATGGATGACTTATTTACTCAGACTCTGTCAAGAAATCTTGTCTGAGTAACAAACACAATGGGAAAGAAATTTAATATAATAACAAAGAGATTTGATCTCAAAATTTTTAATGGAAAATAGAACAGGCAGGAAAAGATCTCCCACATTAAAGACTGAGTGAAAAGTGAAAAAGCCAAAAGACTAAGTGGTGGAAGGTTTAGTAGCTAAAGTCATCTTCCTCTCCCATTTAGGTCATGAAGCTCAGTAGAATTCTAGTTGAAAGTTCTGTTTTAAACCATTTTCAATATCCTCTTTTGTCATACTGAAAGCTTTTTCTGTTTTTCTCATATCATGCAAACAAAATTTATATTGAGCCTTTCCAAATTCACACATATTATTCAACCTATAAATTGGACATTGGGGGAATCTAAAGTGGTTCCCGATTACCCAAAAATACCAATATGACATATGGTATTTTAAAACCGAGGGACTATATGACATTTATCCTCTTCATCCAAAGAGTTGAGCATTTAGCTCCATAATTAGAGAACCAGAGCATCCTAAATGCAGAGGCAGATGGAGCACATAAAATAGAAACATCCAACTTCTTCCCAAGAACTTACAATTCAGAGCACCCAGCAGCACAGCTCAACTTTGATAATCTTCTGAGGCAATTTGCATATATTCTCAGATTCACTTCCTCATCAGGTGTGTTAGCCTGTGGAAGCTAACATACATTTTAAATTTTTTCTATAGAATAACTACCTGGTTTATCAAGCAGACACATTGCCATTCTCAAATCTTGTTTGTATGTTGGAAACCTGAGATCAAGAGGGCTATACTATAATATCTACTTAGGTCTGTACCCATGGATTCTCGTTGTCCTTCCTAATACCATGTCGTGTTATTTTTCATATTGGGTAGAGGAGTGGAGGTCTGCTGTTGCTTTCTCTTCAAATAACGATGAAATTATTATAGGACTAAGATCTTGTCTAACCTTAAAGGCCACAATAATGTTCCTTTTATAGGGCTTATTTTCAAATCTGCTTATTCTTTAGGCTAAGTATTCAACATGTTTGAGGAAACAGTTGGATCCAGAACATGAGAGAAAATATCACTGAATTTGTTGAGAATTTGAGTGCTTTTAAGATTTCATTAGTCATATTGATAAGCCACGAAAATCTAGTGCCATAAAAAATGGCATGGTTTGAGCAAATTGACTTAAGTTATAGTAGATATGTAATTTCACATCTAATCAGAGCTGTGTGAGTAGCAAAATATCACTATTTAATTCAAATTTAATAGAGAAAAAGAAAGAATGTTCTAGGGAAATCTACTGTATAAGTTAATTATTGTTTGTAGCTGCCAGCAGTTTCTCTCAACTGGGTCCTGGAAGGGAAGCAGAGGGATGGAGGGGGAGGCAGCGAGAAGGAATGAAGGCCAGGAAGAAGTTTTCTGATCGAGGCCCCAAGTTTAATGGAGGTCACACAATATAACAGCTTGGGTGAACCCCACCCCCCCGAGGCTCCAGGCTGGATTTCAGGAACTGGTCCCACTGTTCACTGGGCGTTGACTCCACTGCTCAGGTGGCTGGGCGGGTCACGTGCTTAATTCAGGTATTTGCAGGCCAGGTGGAACTACATTTACTCTGAGCACTCTGCCCTAGGTGGAGTTGAATTCTGTATAGCACAGGAATCCCTGCTCAACGAAAGCTGGAGGAAGATCACCTTGACCAATGTTAAGTTCCTACCACATGGCAAGACACCCCAATATGGCTCTGTACAATAGTTCATTGATAAATCTTTAATATATTTTGCCATATTGCATTACTGAGGCATTCCCTTAAATCTAGCTATAACTTCTTCCTTATCCTACTTAGGATATTGTTGTCATCTTATCTAAGTGCATTACTCAGTTTATCTTATTACTAACTAAAATTGAAGTGCCATATGGAGAGACTTTTGGGAAGAACTGATGTGAAAATACTAAATAACCAGTCTATTATCCACAAAGTATAGTACAAATGTCCAGATGTCTGAAGAAACAAGAAACAGAAGCAGAAGCAGGAAGGAAAGAAGGAGGAGAAGGAGGGTGAAGAGAATGGGGGTGGGGGGGAGAGAAGGAGAACAAAGAAGAAGACAGAAGAAGAAGACCATTTTCTTGAAATTTTAGTTTGAAGTCATTCTGTCACCAAACAGTAATACAGGGATTGGCTTTTGAGTCCTTTTCCCTTCATTTTGTTGTTATTGTTTGGAAACAATGTCATTTTGGGTCAGTTACAGAATCTTACTCTGTCTGAGCTCCATCTCTGAATACTAGCTTCTCTCTCTCTCTCTGTCTCTCTGTCTCTGTCTCTGTCTCTGTCTCTGTCTCTGTCTCTCTCTCTCTCTCTCTCTCTCTCTCTCTCTCTCTCTCTCTCATTGAGGACTCATAACTCATAATGGCTACAATGGAAATAGTTTGCCACTGCCGCTGAGGGGAGGGAGGTAATTAGGGTAGCATCATTTTATTTATCACATTCACAAATACTTCTCAAATTCTTGTGAATGCCTAAATCTGAAACCTACAGGGTAAGTCTTACATAGGCAATTCCATGTGGCTAGTGTCTAAGATTTCAGGCAAAATGTACAAAATCAGGCTTATTTTTAAAAAAGACACACCCTACCTCTGACCATACATTAACCAATAAACCTTGCTTGTACATACATAATGAACATGTTACCAAAGATTTCATGCTACCAGGAGCTGCTTATTACAACTTTAAGATTATTAGTAGTCATAGGACAGACATATGGTAGGTTGGATGGATGGTAATAACAAGTTTCACATCCAAATTTGTTTATTATCCATTACAAGTAAGACCCTTCATTCAATTTCTTTCTTCTTAGGCTGGTATTATGATTTTGAAATAATTTTCCATGTTCATCAGTTGTGCTTCTTTGTATTCAAACAAGCACCAACCAATCAAACCTGGAAAATAATTATACATGCTATAAAGGCATATATCTGTTTTCTTATTCCCATAGTCCATATAATTCATTGGAAAAACTATGCATAAAATGTTTACAATGTAGTTGATGATACACACACATGTATATATATATATGTATATATATACATATATGCATATGTATATATATACATATATATATACCTGTGTAAGTGCTTATTTTCAAGGAATCCATGAGTATTAAATTATCTTCAAATTTTCAGTTATATACATACACACACATATGTGTATATATATATATATATATATATATATGTATATACAGAGAGAGAGACAGAGAGAGAGAGAGAGAGAGAGAGAGAGAGAGGATAGCTATAATTAAACCTGTTTAACCTATATGAAAATACCATGTCTCACTAGAGTAGGTGAGACATCAAGAATTACTTGTTTTTGATGCACCCAGAAGTCCTAGAACTAGCAGTCAATAGTTAGTCATACAAGATGGTTCTTTAAGAGACATCAAAGCCTTTGATTCATCTTAGCCTTTCCTTGACGCGGTTCCCTTAGTAAAATTCATTTCGAGGCTTGTACAAATATCCAAAGACTTGCATATGATAAGCAAACCATTTACTTATCTTCATTATTTGATAGGGAGTCTTATTTACGAGATCAAAATATACACAGATGTTATAATAATATTAACCATAAAAATTAAAGAGAAACATATATATACAATCCACTCCCCTAGTTATAAAAATACATGACAGATTTTATTTTCACTAATGTAAGAAAAATGTTCACTGAATGAATGTAATGGGACTTTTTTTATAGCCACCTTGGAAAGCTTGTGTTTACAATTGTGAGGTACAGGGCTTTAAAAAAGTTTATCTATGAGTTTAAGAATATATAATTTATGTATTTATTTTCAAGACTAATTTTTCAAGCCCAAATTATACTGACATTTTAAAGATAATTTAACTCTCATGGACCCCTTGATAATAAGCACTTACAGGGGTTAAAATCTTAGCAGTTCCCTCTTGAGGTACCAAACCAGCCCTCCTGTTCATTTTCTCCATTTCTTGTTCATATTAACTTGCAGATAATAGCATAGGAAACAAAATCTTCAATTATTGATGGACAATACTGATATATGCCTGCTGAAACTCGATCAAGCTGAACTTAATAAAAACATGAATCTCAATATCTGGGTTGAATTAAAAAAGCATTAGATTGTAAGGAGAAATCTTTTCTGTTTCATTAATTTTAAAGTGAATGGCAATTTCCCACACATCTTACTGAATAAATGTGTTCATTAGCAGAAATTCACACAATGCTCATCTAGTTGACTACCCAATTCTGTGGGCAATCATGGTGCATGTAAAACGTGGAATATTTTTTACATATTTCAACCCGATCTTTAAATTTCCCTATGAAATACAATTAATTTATAGAAAAGGTAAGTTCTATGAATCCTAAGAAGAATAAATAAATACTCAACATGAAAGAAGATATACTTGGCCTATTATTTTATATTATTTATATTATTTTTATATGTACAAACATATATGCATGCATTCGCACATGTTATACATGCAGATATAAAACATGCATAAGTGTGCATTGACCATGAAATTCAATAATTAAGTGCATGAAAAACATAACAATATTAGAGAGAAAAGAATCACTATTAATTCTAAAATTCAGTGTATCATAAAACTGTCCACAATTCTGATAAGTTACTAATAATTAAGAATATTTTGCTATTTTGAAGTTTTGAATTTTAGAGAACTTTCTTCATGACTGAAATTATTAAACATATTATTTGTAGAGAGCCTTATTGAGGTGCCATGCCACCTGGCAGGAACTTGATATTGACCAATGTGAAGTTCCTCACCCAGCCTTTGAGTGGAAACTCCTGTGTTAACCATAATCCCTTCTACCTAGGGGGGAGTGCTCAGACAAAGGTGAAGCCTATTGTTCTTCAAGGACCCACAGACTCCTGAGAAACACTAGCCACCTGTGGAGCAACTGAATTGGTTCTGCTGAGAAGCTTCCAGACTTTCCCCCTGCCTCTCTCTATATTGGGAGTTCTCCATTAAACTTTGAGACCTTGAATAGCAGGTGTTATCTTGGTCTCTGTGTCTTTTTTGCCTCCTTCCCATGTATCCTCATCTTTGCTTCCAGGTAACCCATTCTATGTAACTGCGGGCAGTTACACCATATTAGAGAGAAAGCATCATAAAGCTGTACACAATCCTGATAAGTTACTAATAATTAAGAATATTTTGCTATGTTTAATTTTTGAATTTTAGAGAACTTTCTTCATAACTAAAATTTTTAACCATATTATTTATAAATAATGCTTATTATTAACTCAGTCTGATGCAAGAGAGAATGAAGGAGATAACAGATTTAAAGCCAGTAATGTTGGCTTGAGTTTGTAAGTAGAAGAAAGAAATATGCATCTCACATATTTCAACATTGATAGGACATGGTCAGTGTAGAAAGAGTCACCAAGGGCTTCAAATACACTTGGAGAGAACTACACAAGCTTCTTCTCTCTATTTTAATTCTTCCAACAACAGTTTGATGATATGGTTAAAAGAAGAATTGTCTGTCAAATTAAAAATAAAATAAGAAAAAAATCAATAAAAACCAATAAGCATTTTAACAAATGGTGCTGGTTCAACTGGAAGTCAACATGCAGAAGAATGCGAATTGATCCAATCTTATCTCTTTGCACTAAGATCAACTCCAAGTGGATCAAGGACCTCCACATAAAACCAGACACACTGAAACTATTAGAAAAGAAACTTGGGAAGACCCTGGAGGACTTGGGCACAGGGGAAAAGTTCCTGAACAGAACACCAATAGCTTATGCTCTAAGATCAAGAATCGACAAATGGGACCTCATAAAATTACAAAGTTTCTGCAAAGCAAAGGACAAAACGGCAACCAACAAAGTGGGAAAAGATCTTCACCAACCCCACATCCGACAGAGGGCTAATATCCAATATATACAAAGAACTCAAGAAGTTAGACCGCAAAGAAACAAATAACCCTATCAAAAAATGGAGCACAGAGCTAAACAAAGAATTTACACCAGAAGAAATTCGGATGGCCGAGAAACACCTTAAAAGATGTTCAACATCATTAGTCATCAGGGAAATGCAAATCAAAACAACCCTGAGATTCCACCTCACACCAGTCAGAATGGCTAAGATTAAAAACTCAAGAGACAACAAGTGCTGGCGAGGATGTGGAGAAAGAGGAACACTCCTCCACTGTTGGTGGGATTGCAAAATGGTAAAACCGCTCTGGAAATCAGTTTGGCAGTTCCTCAGAAAATTGGGCATGTTACTTCCAGAGGACCCTGGCATACCACTCCTGGGCATATACCCAGAGGATTCCCCTGCATGCAATAAGGACACATGCTCCACTATGTTTATAGCAGCCTTGTTTATAATAGCCAGAAATTGGAAGCAGCCCAAATATCCCTCAAAGGAGGAATGGATACAGAAAATGTGGTATATTTATACAATGGAATACTACTCAGCAATTAAAAATAATGAATTCATGCAATTTGTAGGTAAATGGTTAGACCTGGAAAATATCATCCTGAGTGAATTAACCCAATCACAAAAGAATGCACATGAAATGCAATCACTGATAAGTGGATATTAATGAGCCCAGAAGCCCTAAATACTCAAGACACAAATAGCAAGTCAAATGATTCCCAAGAAGAAGAAAGGAGAGGACCCTGGGCCTGTAAAGATTGCACCCAGTTTAGTAAAGAAACCGAGGGGGGAGGGGGAATTATTGGGGAACAGATGGGGGGGAGAGGAACTATGGGAACTATGGTGGGTGGGAACTGGGAAAGGGGAAAGCCTTTGGAATGTAAACATAGAATATAGAAAATAAAATAATAAAAAAAAAGAAAAAAAATAAAAACCAATAAGCAAACTGAATGTGAAGTGGAGAGAATGAAAAAAAATTTTTAATTAAGAACAATGTCATTCTTCAACTGGCATTTTTATCTATGAATATACCACGGCTGTTAAGGCTAATGAAGTGTGTTTTAAGAAAGCATGTCTTCCAAATACATTTGTCACTGAAAAGCTTTTAATGATAGAAATGAAATAATAGCTCATATCATGCAAATGCTTAGTATATTAAAAATAAACATGAACTTTGGGTTGAATATTAAGTTGTATTAAAAATAACATGATAAGCTATGTTCTAATTATTTCTCCCTTTCTTTTGTTTCCATATATATTAGCCTTGCAATTACTAATCCAATGGTAAATAAATATGAATATTTTTATATGAAAAAAAAGAAAGCATGTCTTTTGCTTTAAGTAAGAAATTCCGCAATCAAGAAAATTAACTGGTAAAACTATGAATTTAATAATTTTTTGTGGTTTTCCGAATGACAAGTATAAGAAAAACCTCCCTTCAAGTCATTGGTCAGAAAACAGCAAAGGTTTTCCAAAACAATATGTGCTATTGCTGTTGTATTTGGTAGGCCCCATGAAGGCGAAGGCAGCATCCTAATGCTGAAAGGAGCATGTATATGAGACAAAGTACTTGGAGTAATGGGACTCAGACTGACCTGGAGGCCTCTTTCCTGAGGACTAGTTCTCTCACGCTATCTAAAGGTACTGTGCAAACAGCGAAATAAAAAAGCAATCGCTATCCCTAATCAGATTAAAGAAAAGTCTGTGGAGCACAGCAATGACCAGCTCAGCAAGATTTTCCAATGTAAATGTGGAACTGGACATAATGAGATTTCAAAAGGAGGGAAATCATGTTCCCTACTTTAATCCTAAGCCAAATACTCCCTGCATTGGAAAACACAGATTCTGGAAGAGAACCTTCTGCCATTTTTCCTACCCAATATAATGTCTGACTGTATTTAAAAACACTTATCCTTCTATTCACAGATAAGTGTAGTGCACCCCTCAGTTAGGAAGTTTCCCTTTGTTGAAGATGGAGACTATAGCAGATATGCATTGTTATGTCTTTGCTTAACTCCAGAGATTTGGCCAGAGTAGATAAAGAAAAATAGAGTGAATGAATAATAGACAGACACACAGACATTTAGAAAAGTTGGGAATTGGATAGGCTTCTGTCTGTGCTTCAGAGAAGGCATGATTGTAAACACCTGAAGACCTACATTGTTTATAGTACCAAACATGAATCCTTTTCTTTTCAGTGAACTGAAGGATGTTTCCTAGGCGTTCATGCCTTTTGAACATTATAGGGAAACTATTGCCATAAAACCAATTCTAAGGGAGACAGTGCTTTCCTAGAACATTAAGGATACTCCTCCCTGCATGTGAGAAACTGTGATGACCAGCTGTAATGATTTGAATAGTTTTGGACCCTATAGTCTCATATGTTTGAATGTTTGGCCCGTGGGGAATGGCACTATTAGGAGGGCTGGCCTTGTTTAAACTGGTGTGGTCTTTTTGGAGAAAGTGTGTCACAACTGGGGGTAAGCTTTGGTGTCTCCTATTGCTCAATCTCCTCTCAGTGGGGAAAGCCTCCTGCTGGCTGCTTGCACAGGAAAAGATTTCTCCTAGTTTCCATTCTGATACAGATCATGAACTCTTGGTTCCTCCCATGACATGCCTGTCTGCGTGTTGCAATGCTTCCCACCGGGATCATAATGGATTGAACCTCTGAAACTGCAAGCCAGCTCCAATTAAAAGTTTGTCTTTATAAGCATTGCCTTGATCATGGTGTCTCTTCACAGCAACAAAACCCTAAAACACCAGCTACACATTTTTTCCTACGCTGCCTTTTTGAATGACTGATGATACTCAGTTGGACCTCTTTAGCAAACTCTGTGTTCTTTCTTACAAGTGTGAAACACCAGTTGTGTGAGGATACTCTAACAATAGTTTGCTGTCCTATGGTTTAGTTGCTTTAGGTTCCCAAGCTGTGGTTCAGGCAAGAGCTGGTCTCTGTGCCAGAATTTCAGTCCCCTTAAAGTTCTAGTGAGGGCCACTTGGGTGGAAGGCCTGTGTACCATTGTACCTGTGCTTTGAAGATACAAATATCAAATCATCTTCCTTTACTCAGATCATCCATTATAATCATATATTGTACTCAGATCATACATATTTTACATTATGCCATGCCACTGTGTATGCTTATTTATAGGAAAGAACTATGGAATAATATTTATTGTATAATATAATACATCTTTTTTTCACTTGAAAATTCTGGCTTTTTCATAATGATGCCATTTCTACTTCACATAATTTTATCAAATGAGTGGAGATATTAGTTGGCACTCAACTAGTCCTGGGAATATAGTTATGGTGCTCATAAATAACTGATTTGGTAGTTTACACTCTCATATTTTAGAAATTAACATAAAAGTCAGACTTCATATTTTCTTTTCTGTTCTTACCTATGGATTTAATCATAGTTATAGACAAAGGTGGTGCTTATACTATTCAAAAAAATCAAGTATTCATTGAGAAATTGTCTTTATTATTTTGAAAGCTTATTTCTACTGTACTGAAGTGTACTGAAAATTACTGTAATTTCACAGGATGAAGGCATTTTCTTGATATTGATTCATATTCAGAAAGCTTCATCCTTCAAATAATATTTAGTTTACATATATACTTTTTTGTTTGTTTGTTTGTTTTTTGGATTTGGTTTTTTCGAGACAGGGTTTCTCTGTGTAGCCCTGGCTGTCCTGGAACTCACTCTGTAGGCCAGGCTGGCCTAAAACTCAGAAATCTGCCTGCCACTGCCTCCCGGAGTGCTGGGATTACAGGCGTGCGCCACCACCGCCCGGCTACATTATATACTTAATCTATCTTTCTATTACTCATTTGTTCTAAAGAGATTATCATCACTTTTTGCTTTAGAGGTTTCTCAAAATTTAAACTTCCTTTATAAACTTTGGGATAGATTGTTCGGCTACAGTGAGAATAAGTGATCAGACTAGAGGAATTCCAGTGATTTATGCTTTGTGCTTTCTATTTTGTGACAATTGGCTCATTTTGAATTTTATTTTAAAAATAAAATACATTTGATCCGTATTTAATTTCCTGCTTTAGAATTGTCCTTGAGTGTCTCATATTCTGAATTTTTGAGTTACCTTGCACAATATGAAATATTGTTCACTTAATGAATACTTATATTTCAAAAATCAATTATTACAATATGAACTTAATTTTAATGCTGAGTTGAACTTATCTTTGCTAAAATCTCTGACCTTCATTTTTATATCTGTATCAGGTTTGTAGAGTTCAGTGATTAAAAGCAAGTATAGACAGAGAGCGAGGGATGTGCTATTTGCTTGTTGAGATAATGTACTAGCTTCAAGGCCTTAAATAAATTACATAGGGTCACAGAAATGTTTATGCCACAATGTGATAACAAAGTTTATTTGTGTGAAGATTACATTTTAACACAAGGCAAAAATAACTGTTAAGTAGAGACTCCATACCTATGGTGTTTTAAAATCAATCATAACCATTAGCAAATTTTATATTCTTAGAAGACTTCTCAAATGCACATAAAATATTTTAGGATGGGCACATATATCATCAATAATTTAAAAAGAACAGTAGCTTTTCTACATTTTAGCAGATCTCATTGGACATTCCTGTTATATCAGATACACTTTTGCAGACATTCATTCTTCTCTTCATGTTTCTTTTTTCTTTCCTTCTTTTTGCCATCAGAAAGTGTTTATTTGCCACCTGGAGGGTTACAGGGGAAACTTGTCCAAATTATGTAGCCCCAAACCTCCATCATTCTTTCCCTTTTATTTACAAAATTCACATCCTGGTCAACACACTGGTTAGGAAGAATGGTTAGTGAGAAACAAAAACTACAGAAGTCAAAAAAAAAAAGATGAGGTTAGTACATTTGGGGGCTCTCCCAGTTCCTGAAACTATGGAGCAGGTCTCTGTTCCCATTTTGGCAGGGGTACTGGGTTTTAACATCAGAATGGTGCTTCTACTAAGACATCAGTTGTATTAAGGGCTTGGGGTCTACGAAGGTCTTAGATCCTGTTATACAATTAGATCAAAATAACCCAAATCCAGCAGGTCACATTCCAAAACGTGTGGGTCTAATGTCTAGTATCTGAAGCTCCTCATGGAATTTTTGCTCCAAAGGACTTAGAAAATCCCACCGATCCAGCTCTGCCACCCTCACTGCAGCTCCTCTCTTAGGCTTTGAGTGGCTCCACTGTACACTTGCCGATTTACATGGTCTTAGCATCTCCAGTACTCCAGAGTCTCCAATGGCAATGAATTATTTACACAGATAATTACCTGATGAGGTGGTCTCACTCATTTGACATTGAAAGGATTTCCAAAATACTTAATGATTTTTAAACTACCTTTGTTTTTTTTATAGATTCTTACATGTTCACTGTAATCATATTATTTCCAATATCCCTTTTCCAATTTATCCTGTCTCAATCTCAAATTCATGACGTCTTCTTTTAAAATCATTTCTGTCTTATCTATCATCTATCTATCTACTTATCTCTCTATAATTTATCTCTCTCTCCCAGACACACACACACACACACACACACACACACACACACTCACACCTCACCTTGCCTAGTTCATTTAGTGTTCCCTTCAAGTAGATGTATGGCTGACTACTTCAGATTAGATAGACTCTGAGGATGCCTGCCCCTTGAAGAAAACTGATTATCTCATTTTCTCCAGTACCCTGTAGCTGCATGTTAAATCTTCATCTGTGGATTAGACCTTGAAAATTTTATTCCTATCTATGTTGGTATGTTAATTGGTACATTCAGGTCTTGGTTAGGTTTTCCATTGCTATGAAGAGACACCATGATCAAGGCAAGTCTTAGAAAGGTCAACATTTAATTGATGCTGGCTTTGAGTTCAGAGGTTCAGTCTATTATCATCATATCAGGAAGCATGGCAGCATCCAGGCAGACACAGTGTCAGGATCAGACTGTCTCTAGGTAGCTAGAAGTAGGATCACAAAGCCCACCTCCTCAATGACATGCTTACTCTAACAAGGCCACACCTCCTAATAGTGCCACTCCATGGGTCAAATATATTCAAACCACCACAGCAACCATATTTAAAAAAATACAGCTTCCTTGTCATGTAGAGAAGACACTGTCTTTCAATAGATATCCTAATACCTAAATCAAGAATCAAGAAAACATCTTATGGAATTAGTGGTATTCAATATTACTGATGTTATATACATAAGCAGTTAATATGTACATACCATGTATACAGTTATTATTATGTCATTGTTATAATTATTATTGTCATACAAAGGATTGAACATGCACTCTGAGTATCCAAGCACTGGGCTGAGCTATACTCATAGCCCATTTCAAATTTATCCTCTTAGAAATTATTGAAATTCTACTTTCACACAATCTGAACATTTCTGAAAATACAATCATTTCTTCTTTAAAATATTTTATTTTTTAAAAAGTTCCTGGAAATAGAGTCTTTCCTCATAAAACATATCCCTACCTCAGTTTCCCCTCTTTCCAGTCCTTCTGCTACCTGCTACCCTTCAACTCCTCTTTCCTACAGATCCAGTCTCCACAGGTTCCTCTTCTAAAAAAGAGCAGGACTCCAAGAAAATATAGCTGAACAAATAGGACAAAACAAGATTACAAGAATCTGTTTCATTGGAGATTGTATCTGTGCCTTGTATTTCAAAACATTTTTCTTATTAATGTATGTACACATGCTATGTCTGTGTGCCCACAGGTCTCAATACATGTATGGAGCTCAGGGGGCAACTTTTTCGAGTCAGTTCTCTTTCTCTACCTTTATATGTGTTCTTTGGTCCAGGTTGCCAGGTTTGAGCAAGCACCTTTACCACCCCGTCATCTCATTGGCCTTTTATTCTCGTTTTATTTTCAATATTAACATAATGCATTTCTGCTAGGACAGCAACTAGTTTGATCATCCCCTGCATATAACACAAGTGCTGATTATGTGGGAACATGTCTTGATATTTAGGAGTCTGAATTCTAAGAAAGGTTGCTAATAATCAATTGATTCCTTGTTTCATCAGTAGATATTCTTGTAGGAGGGGTTTCAAAGGAAGTTTCTAGACCAGTGTCCTATCCTGCTCTGACTTACATAATCAGTTGATAAAGACAGTTTGAAATACCTTAGCCTGCTTGAGTTCTATAGGAGCCAAGGTCGGTCTTGACATCTTGGCTTGGTATCACAGGAATGCATGCCTAGCATCCTACATATAATAGGTCATTTTCTCATATTATCACATTTCCAACTAAAATAATTAATTTTCTCGAAAGGATAATAATTAGTTTCATTTTCAACTCTATGGCAATTCACATATTTTGAGATTGTATTTAAGAAAATTCTAATTTCAACCTTAGTAATCAGCGGGCACCATCATC
The DNA here is from genome assembly GCA_964023405.1 of Apodemus agrarius. Taxonomy (NCBI): domain Eukaryota; kingdom Metazoa; phylum Chordata; class Mammalia; order Rodentia; family Muridae; genus Apodemus; species Apodemus agrarius. Next base: position 17,417,582 of record OZ030018.1, read on the forward strand.
CACAGGCCTTTATCTCCACTTCAGTGAAGCTGACAGCAAGCAGAATTACTGTTACTCAAAAAAAAAAAAAAAAAAAAAAAAAAAAAAAAAAAAAAAAAAAAAAAACAAGGAAGAAGGGGCCTAGAGAGATCAATAAGAGACTTGAAGGAGAAAAGAATGGATAAAACAGGAACAAAAACAAAAGTACCTAAAAGACTGTTTGAAAATCTGAAGATCTGAGAAGGTGGCAAAGCACATGTCAGGGGGGAGGATAGTATGGAGACAAAAAAAAAAAAAGAGAGGCTTTAAATACAAAAGATAAAAGAATTAAAGGAGTGTGTGTGTGTGTGTGTGTGTGTGTGTGTGTATGTGTATGTGTGTGGGGGAGGAGGGCGAGGGAGAGGGAGGGGGAGAAAGAGAAAGAGGCAGAGAGAGACAAAGAGACAGAGAGACAGATGCAGAGAGACAGAGAGAGAGAGGTAAGGAAACACAGAGGAGACAGATTTACCTATAGAGAGACAGGGAGATAGAGATAATCATCCAGAGAGACAGAGACAGACACACAGACATGAAGATAGAGAGGTAAATGAACATAAAGTCCTGGCACTTCCGGGCTGTGTAACATGTGAGCACATCTGCCCCTTCTGCAGGGAGAGAAACAAGTGAGTGTAGTGGAGGTCATCAAGTGAGCATATTGAGTACTGTTTCCTCTTCATCATAATCTCAGTGACATGTTTGGGGGCCATTTCAAACCCCATTTTATTATTAAAAAAACATGAAATGTTGTTGAAACTTCACACAAATTACCAAACATCCTGGGAATTACATGTAGGATAAACTTCAACTATTTTGGCTGAGGACTTTGAAGTTTTATATAGACCAGCATAGTATCGATCGTAATAAGGTTTATTTTTATTGAAATTGTAAATTTATATTCAGGAAAGCGAAGGCATGTGACTTTGGATTATATTATGGCTTAAGCATTTTGAGATGCAAATTTTTAGTATAATAAAAACAATTAGAAAGTTTTACACAGTTCACATACTTCCGGGTTTGTAACCACCTTGTACTAACAATGTTAAATATGTGTGACATATGGAGATATTCTTAAGAGCACTGCTAATATTAACAACACACCCATAGCATGATTAAAAGGAACTTCTATTATTCCAGTTTGGTTGATTTTCAAATATGAAAATTCCCCCTGAGGTACCTGATAGAAACCTTTCCAATCTCTACATGAATAATTTAAGGAAATCAGAAATATTCAGTGGACTGAAAAGCTCAGAAGCTCAAATTAAAAGAATCATTTTTGCTTTTTATCTTTCAAAACCGGGAGCACAAAGGAGACTGAAGAATAGCCTTCAGAGAAACATAAACGCATTTGGATTCAGGAAGAACCACAGAGGGGTTCAGAAATCTTTTAACCCCTTAGCAAGAAGAATCTTTTATTAATTCATCTTCTTAGGTTAGTTGTGCTGACTAGGAAACAAGTAATGAAAAGTAATAACATCACTTAAAATTGCCACAATTTTCATGTTCATGTCCAAACAAATATAATTAAAAGCAAAATTTGATCGAATTTTTGCTACTGTTAGAAGAGGAATAGAAAAACTTGCTTTGCATTTATTTGTGTCTGTGGTACTTGTAGAAATGTGATCCTGCCTGCCATCATCTCTAATCAAATAATGAGAGTATGTATTCTTTTATTGATTATTCTATTCATTTACATCTCAAATGATATCCCCCTTCTCAGTTGCCCCTCCACAAACTCCCCATCCCATATCTGTCCTCCCCCCTCCCCTTTGCCTTTATGAGGGTGCTCCTCACCCACCCACCCTCTCCTATCACACTGTTCCAGCATCCCCGTACACTGGGGTATCAAACTTCCACATGACCAAGGGCCTCCCCTGCCATTGCTGTCAGACAAGGCCATCCCTTGCTACATATGTATCTGGAGCCATGGATCCCTCCCTATACTCTCCTTGGTTGGTGGTCTAGTCCTTGGGAGCACTGGGTGGTCCAGCGAGCAGAAATGAAGTCTAGGAATTGATAGACAATATCCCTAGTTATCACCAATGAGTCATAAAGCAAGAGGAAGAGTAATGAAAATGGAAAAAAATGGTTTTTTGGGGGAAGGGGGAGGAGTTGACAGAGAGTATAGAGAACTGCAGTTGTAAGCAGACAGCACATATCACATGTGAGAAATCGCCTAAAATTATTCTTATTAAAACAATTCAAACGTGAAAATATTTGTATTTATTTGGCTTATAAATAAAAATCTATATTGTTAGTTATAGCATATTCTCAAGCAGAATGCAAGTACAGCTACTCTCTCTACTGCCAAGAAGGTTTAAGTTTCAGATTATTAGCTTTGATTCATGCACTAGGTCTGAAAATACATAAAGTCCACACAGAATCCTTATGAGTACAATTCATGAAAGAACATCAACATTTCCTCCAAATAAAAGGATGATAGAATGGGAATGCAGTCCACATGAAAAGGAACACCACATGAGGACAATTTCCTTAAAAGAAATTTTATTTCACCATTAACAAAATGAAATGGTTTGTTACCAAAAGCAAAACTCTAGTGAAGATGAATAAATTCTCTGAAAAAATATGTATGGATATGTTTCTGTCATAATGATAATATCTAAGGCTCCTAATGCTTTGGAAAATGACAGACAAGTTATCTTTATGTTAGAGAATGTGTGTTTACAGCAAATAGAAAGCATTTACATTATATTTTCCTTAATATTTCATATTAACTTGATATTTCAATTCAGTCACCAAACATAATCAATGTTTTGTTTCTCTAAACCTCTAACACACAATTTGTGAAAATATAAATGAAACAGGCTAGTCATGACAGGAAAACTATTATTTAAATTTATCTCATTGAAACAGGGACAATATTGAGAAGTACTTCTGTGACAGATACAGATACCAGAATCTGTGCTTACACATTCCCTGATTGCTACTCTTTTCTCCTCTTTCTAAGATTTATTATCTATTAATTTATTATTTCGCAAACTCAGTGAGATACTTTGAATGAAATATCCCTCTGTGATCCATATATTAAAATATGTAAGATCTTTTCCCCAATTTGTTGGTTGCCATTTTATCCTATTGACTGTCTTTGCCTTACAGAGGTCCTGTTTGTCAATTTTTCTTAGAGCATGAGCCATTGGTGTTCTATTCAGGAAATTGTCCTCTGTGCCCATATGTTCAAGATTCTTCCCCCACTCTCTCTTCTATAAGCTTCAGTGTGTCTTGTTGTACATGTAGGTCCTTGATCCACTTGGACTTGAGCTTTGTACAAGGAGATAAGAATGGATTGATTTGCATTTTTCTGCATGCGGACCTCCAGTTGATGCAGCACCATTTGTTAAAAATGCTGTCTTTTTTTCTACTGGATGTTTTTAGCTCCTTTGTCAAATATCAAGTGATCATAGGTGTGTGGGTTCTTTTCTGGGTCTTCAATTATATTCCATTGATCTTCCTGCCTGTCCCATACCAATACCAAACAGTTTTTATCACTATTGCTCTGAAGTAGAGCTTGAGGTCAGGGATGGTGATTCCCCCAGGAGATCTTTTGTTGTGGAGAATAGTTTTTGCTATCCTGGGTTTTTTGTTATTCCAGATGAATTTGAGAGTTGCTCTTTCTATATCTATGAAGAATTGATTTGGGAATTTGATGGGGATTGCATTGACTCTGTAGATTGCTTTAGGAAAGATGGCCATTTTTACTCTATTAATTCTGCCAATCCATGAGTATGGGAGATCTTTCCATCTTCTGGGATCTTCTTTGAGTTTTTTCTTCAGATGCTTGAAGTTCTTGTCATACAGATCTTTCACTTGCTTGGTTAGAGTCGTACCAAGGTATGTAATATTATTTGTGACTATTGTGAAGGGTGTCATGTACCTAATTTCTTTCTCAGCTTGTTTATCCAAATATGTGGTTCTAGTAGTAGAGCTGTCTGGCAAGGATTCTGAGGTAATGGTTTGGAGGAAGTAATTCCCTAAGGTGAGACTTTGAGCAGTTTCAGCTGTCAAAAGACTAGCCATTTGCGCGCTCTCTCTCTCTCTCTCTCTCTCTCTCTCTCTCTCTCTCTCTCACACACACACACACACACACACACACACACACATACACACACACACTTTGTTGATCAAGGACAACTGTGACCGAGAGAATCTTTCTTCTATCTGAAAAGTTCCAAAATTGTGTGTGTGTGTGTGTGTGTGTGTTACTTGTCCCTGATATGTTACATTTTTAAAAACAAAAGCACAAGACTGCCTTTTTTGTCTAATACCAAACAATGTGAAAATAACAGTATTTGTTTATACCACCATTTTTATTTCAGGTTTTGGCATTTCCTTACTTTCTATAATGAAACTTTCCCTGATTTCACTTAAATTGCACCTGTTATGTTTCAGAGAAGCATAAAATGGAATCATTTAAATCTGATACTCAAAAGTCAGAAAAATATAAAACATTCATTTCCCTGTTTTGAGAATAGAGACATTTGACAGTAGTGGCGTGCTTATAGTAAGCATTTGTCTATCTGCATAAATGTCTGATAAACCATGATCAAAAGAGTGAAAGATGGGAGGCCAAAGAGACAGCTCAGTCATTAAGATGCTCGTCTCTCCAGCATGAAGACTTGTGTTTGATACCAAGCAACTGTATTTAAAAAAATAAAGATAAAATTCTGGCTTTGTAGCAAGAGTTTATATATCTAGTACTAAGAAATTGACAACAGGAGGAGGACAGATCTATGTTGGCCAATCAATCTAGCTGAGCTCTTGAGCTCCAAGTTTAGTGAGTTATACTCTTTCAGTAAAGATTATTTTCATTCACAATAAAGGCTCTAATTGTTTCAAGTTTTAAACATAAGTTTTAAACATAAGTTAAAAAATTAAAGAAAAAGGGAAAATCTAGTTTTCCTCTATAATTGAGAAAGCAATGCCTTTAGAGGGTGATTCAGTACAGAGAAAGGAAAGCTTACCAATGGGACTAGTTACCAGATAACATAGAAGCTATAGAGTTGCTTGCTCAGAATTTCTTTGTGAAGACATCATCTTTGAGAGGAGAGAATGTCTTCATTAGAAACAAAATCTATTGACGACTTTATCTTAGAACTCACAGGGCTCAGAAAAGCAGAGAAGAAATTTCTTGTTTTTAGGGTTTTTTTGTTTTGTTTTGTTTTTGTTTGTTTGTTTGGTTGTTTTTTTTTTTTGTTTTGTTTTGTTTTGGAGACAGGGTTTTTCTGTGTAGTCCTAGCTGTCCTGGAACTCACTCTGTAGACCAGGCTGACCTACAACTCAGAAATCCGCCTGCCTCTGCCTCCCAAGTGCTAGGATTACAGGTGTGCACCACCACGCCCGGCTTCTTGTTTTTATACATTACCCAGTTTAACATATTTTGAAACAGTAAGTAGATAGTACTAATGTTAATCTATTTTTAGGGACTTCAAATCAGGTTAGATCAGCTCTTGATCATACAGAGTGCCTATTTATCAGTGGTTTAAAAGAAGGTCAGCTTTTACTCCTATAAAAGTAAAAATGTGCGTTTGCAGGAATTTCAGCTTTTAGCAGCAATACAGGGCCTGTGTTTTTGCTGTTTCGGGCTACACTAGCCCTAAAGCCTGGTTCACAAGTTCACAGGTGTGAAAGGCAAGGATAATCGTTCAAACATGTGAAGCACATGAATCTTCCTCCCATTATCTACTTCTTAGTGCATTGTTTCTTATATCAATGAAAGAGAGAAAATGTGACTTAGATATTCTCCAGAAAAAAAAAACTGAAAAGAAACATGTTTGATAGTTAGCACACATGTTTTGCTACATGACAATAGAATCAAAATCCCTTTTGACATCATATTATTTGGTAGCTGCTCAATTGCTGTCATGTATGAGACATTTTATATTTCTTGAATCAACTTTATTAAGTGGTAATATCAAAAGTGAATCAACTTTATAAAGTGGTAATATCAAAAGTGAAATATTAATTTTTTTCTCAGTCAAAACATTTCAAATTAATCCTTGACAGTAGGCACTGGATGAACAATGTTATGGTATGCTCTCAACTGTGTGAAACAACACTTTAAAGGAAGAATTGCAAACTGTAAAAAGAAAGATCTATGAGTATCATCCCATTGTCTTAATAAGTGTTTTGATATCAGAAACATTGTTTTATTTCATCTTTCTTTCCTCCTAAAAAAAGGAACATATGTTGTTGTTATTGAGTGTATTAGTCTGGGTTCTCTAGAGTCACAGAACGTATGGACAGTCTCTATGTAGTTAGGGAATTTGTTGATGACTTACAGTCTGTAGTCCAACTCCCCAACAGTAGTCAGCAGCAGCTGTGGATGGAAGTCCAAGGATCTTGCAGTTGCTCAGTCCCACGAGGCAAGCCGGCAAGGAAGAATGAGTCTTCCTTCTTTCAATGTCCTTACATATGTCTCCAGTAGAAGGTGTAGCCCATATTAAAGGTGTGTGTATCCATGCCTTTAATCCCAGATTATCTTCAACTAGAATCCATAGCCATAATCTGGGATTAAAGGTGTATGTCTCCATGCCTTTAATCCCAGATGATCTTGAACTGGAAACCATGCTTCAAGATCTCCATGCTAAGTCCAAGTCAGAAACTTATATCTCTGAGCCTCCAGATTAGGATCATAGGTGAGCCTTCCAATTCTAGATTGTAGTTCATTCCACATATAGTCAAGTTGACAACCAGGAATAGCCACTACATTGAGTATCCATTTAGTACATGTAAATGTTGGTTTTAGTATTTCAGATGAAAGGATACAATGAGAGAAGTACTGAAGTTGTGGGAATATGTGGCTTGAGCTGAGCACAGAGTATTTCTTTCTCTGTTCTATCAACATTCCCTACATCTAGCTCTGAAAGCTTCTAACCTCCATACAACCTAATCTTCCAACTGATTCAATCCAACTTCTTCAGCTTCTCCCTGGATTGTTCTGCTTGGCCTCATGCTAACTTCGGTAATATATTGTAGTCTGTTTATACATCCAGTACTAAGAAATGAAAACAGGAGGAGGCCAGATCTGTACTGGCCAATTAATGTAGCTGAATCAGGTTAGATCAGTATACTTTATCATACAAAGTGCATACTTATCAGTGGCTTAAGAGAAAGTCAACTTTTACTCCTGTAAAAGTAAAAATGCATGCTTGTAGGAATTTCAGCTTTTAGCAGCAATGCAGGGTTCTTTCATTCTTTTCATTACCTGGCACATTCTGTCTTCATCTGTGTCTAGGTTGTTCTATCTCCAACCTGTCTCTGTAAAACTGTGCCTGTCAAACTTCCATACACACTTACTTAAAGTAATCCTTTGAGGATTTATTTGAAATGAGAGGAAGATAGAATTATTTATATAATGCTAATAATTTCCATATAAAACACTTTCTGATAGTTCTTAGGATCGTAGCAATTAAAAATGATACTAAGCTCAAAACTTCAGAATGACATTAGGGAAGTGTATTAGTTTATTGTTTTGTTGGCATATTCTGTGACCACTTGAAGTTTAGCAATCCTTGCAAGTAGATTTTTATAATGTCCTATTATTGCTTATTTTTTTTCCTTTCACTTTCCCACTTTGCATGTTCCCAATGAAAACTGGATACACTTCTATGCCAGCTTTTGGAAATATCGCTGGAAACAGCCTTCTTGCGGCTGAATGGTGAGTTTATAGTGTATTATTACTTATGACCTTCAGGATTTATCAGTTCATTCTGTTACTTTTATGCTTAGCAATATGGGTTAGACTTGTCTCCTTGCAAGCAGATATACATACTGCAGTAGTCACACTTGTTTGTCACATCCTAGTTACCTTTATTTCTCATATTATCTTCATCACACATTTTCATTTTCGTTGAGTTTTCTAAGATTTTTTGCAAGATATAGCCATGTATTCATCCCCTCAGAGTCTGTTGTATAGGGTAATACTACAGATATATATTACATTTACAAGTACAACAGATTACATAAATACAAATGTATGTCATTTACCACTCACACACTTTATTATGATAGTAGAATTCATGCTGTTAAATGGCTAATATATTAGATAGGATGTAGGACATACGGCATTATTAAAATTCAACAAATTTCATAGAGATAATTGAAATTATGTGTTCAGTAATATAAATGTGTTCATTTTTTTCTAAGCTAAATAGCATACTTTGACTAATAATTCATGAAAACCTGTGCTTTTATTCTGCATTAACACCTTAAGATCACAACATTACAATGATATTAGTTAAGTATAATCATTAAGTTCCTCAAAATGCAGTATATTTGTAGAAATTATAATGAGCAAAACAACTAACTCTTAATATTAGTGTATCTATAAAGAGTTCATCAAGAGCAAATAAGATGATTTAGAATTTTTAATAGCTTTATCTCTACCTTAAAGAAATTGTCAAAAAAATATGAAGTATAATGTTAATTTCTGTTTATTTGCTTGGCAAATAAGAAGGTACATTGTATAGAAATGATGACTCCAAAGATAATGGGAAAAAAATAACATTAGCAAAATTAAACATGGCCATGTTATAGCTCTTGAACGAAAATATAAACCCTAAAAGGATAATATAAATATACATAAATATGCATATGATAACTATATGAAATTTCAGGAAAATCTGAGAGAAAAATTAAAATGTGATATTGAAAGCCAGATGTTTTTGAGCATATACATTATCAACTCATTTGTGTCTTTTAAGACAAATTTATTTATTTTTATTTATGTGTATGGGTTCCTTGTATGTATTTGTATGTAACATGTCTAATGCCCATACAACTCAAAGAAGCTTATGTTTGAGTACCAGCAACTGGAACTGTGGGCACTTGTGAACTGCCAAGTGGATACTGATAAATGGATCAGGTCTTCTGAAAAAGGTAGTAAGTGTGCTTAATCAATTATTGCTTTTTCTAATTTCCAATCACTTGTGCATTTTGATTGTTATGCCGGGTTTATTTGTATTTTCAAGAATTCAATAATGGCATTTTTAAAAGCATATAACAATTACTGTTGATACACTAGAAATAGAAGATCTCAAGCATTAAAAATTACTTGGTAGAATAACTTTGATATATGAATAACAAGAATTCAAAGACCAGGATAATTAAAGTGAATTGCCAACATACAAAAACCTAGAATTGTGTAGGATCCTGGTGTAGAAGTTACTTGTCTTTTAGTATGATGAAGCAACATAGCAAAGGACATTTATATAAGAAAGATTTTATTTAGCTTTATGATTACAGAGACATTAAAAAGTGGTGATAGTACAGAAGCATAGAAGTAAGCTATAAGCGTGGTAATTAGAGTATCCATACTTTGTTCTTCCTTCTTGGGCATCATTTTATATGTGAATTTTGTCTTGGGTATTCTGAGCTTCTGGGCTAATATCCACTTGTCAGTGAGCACATACTATGTGTGTTCTTTTGTAAGTGGGTTACCTCACTTAGGATGATATTTTCCAGTTCTACCCATTTGCCTAAGAATTTAATGAATTCATTGTTTTTAAAAGCTGGTCCTTCTTAGAAGGGGGAACAAAATACCCACAGAAGGAGATACAGAGACAAAGTGTGGAGCAGAGACTGAGAGAAAGACCATCCAGAGACTGTCCCACCTAGTGATTCATTCCATATACAGTTGCAAAACCCAGACAACTATTATTGATGCCCACAAGTACTTGATGTCTGGAGCCGGATAGAGCTGTCACCTGGGAGGCTTTGCTAGTGCATGACGAATACAAAGGGGGACACTCTCAGCCAGCCATTGAACTGAGCACAGGGTCCCCAATGGGGGAGCTAGAGAAAGGACCCAAGGAGCTGAAGGTGTTTGTAGCATCATAGGAGGAACAACAATATAAGCCACCCAGTTCTCCCAAAGCTTCCAGGGACAAAAACATCAACCAGATAGTACACATGGTGTTATCCATGGCTCCAGACTCATAGGCAGCAGAAGATGGCCTTGTTAAACAACAAAGGGAGGAGAGGCCCCTGGTCCTGGAAAGGCTCAATGCAGCAGTGTAGGGGAATACCAGGACAGGGAAGCAGGAGGGGGTTGATTGGGGAAGAAGGGGAGGTGATATGGCTTATGGGACTTGTGTGTGTGTGTGTGTGTGTGTGTGTGTGTGTGTGTGTGCCAGTAAAGGGGAAATCATTTGAAATGTAAATGAAGAATATATCTTTTTTATCCTCATTTTTTTTATTGGATATATTCTATATTTACATTTCATTTCCCTGCCTCCCAAAGGTCCCACATGCCCTTTTCCCTCCCCATGTTCCCCCATCCACCCTTTCCCACTTCCCTGTTCTGGTATTGGAGGACCCAGCCATACCACTCCTGGGCATATACCCAGAAGATTCCCCAACATGCAATAAAGATACATGCTCCACTATGTTCATAGTAGCCTTATTTATAATAGCCAGAAGCTGGAAAGAACCCAGATGTCCCTCAACAGAGGAATGGATACAAAAAAAAATGTGGTATATATACACAATGGAGTACTATTCAGCCATTAGGAACAATGAATTCATGAAATTCTTAGAGAAATGGATGGAGCTGGAGAACATCATACTAAGTGAGGTAACCCAGTCTCAAAAGAATACCCATGGTATGCACTCACTGATAAGTGGATATTAGCCTAGAATCTTGGGACACCAAAGAATATATCTAATAAAATAAAAAAGAGTGGTAATTAGATAAGGAAGCTTAGAGCTCACAACCTGTACCAGGAATAAAAGCATAGAGAGTGAACAGGAAGCGGCACCAATCTTTGTTTTTTTTTTTTTTGTTTTGTCTTTGTTTTTTGTTTTTTGTTTTCATTCTTTGTTTACATTCCAAATGATTTCTCCTTTCCCAGTTCCTCCCTCCCCAAAAGTCCCAAAAGCCCTCTTCCCTCTGACAATTCTCCAATAGCCCCCTCCCACTTCTCTGTCCTGGTAATCCCCTAATCAAGCCTTTCCAGGACCAGGGCCCTCTCCTTCCTTTTTCTTGGGAAACATTTGATTTGTGAATTGTGTCTTGGGTATTCAGAGCTTCTGGACTAATATCCACTTATCAGTGACTGCATTCCATGTGTGTTCTTTTGTGACTGGGTTACCCTATTTAGGATGATATTTTCCAGTTCCAACCATTTGCCTAAGAATTTCATGAATTCATTGTTTTTTGTTGCTGAATAGTATTCCATTGTGTAAATATACCACATTTTCTGTATCTATTCCTCCATTAAGTGACATCTGGATGCTTTCCATCTTCTGGCTTTTATAAATAAGGCTACTATGAACTTAGTGGAGCATGTGTCCTTATTGCATGCTGGGGAATCCTCTGGGTATATGCCCAGGAGTGTCTTTAAAGCCCAAACTGCCCACTGATTTACCCCATCAAGGTAGGCTGCAACATTTAAAGTTCATCCAACAGCTCTACCAACTGGACACTAAGTCTCCAAATACTACAGCCTATGGAGTACATTTTAAATTTAAGGGACCATATTCTGCTCCCATGTCCTCATAAGTCCCATAACCATATCATAATCCAAAAAACTTAGCACAACTCCAAAAGTCTCCATAGCCCTTCACAGTTTTAATGCCGTTCCAAAGTCCAAACATCAACAGATTCTTCTGAAAATTAAGACAGTCTCTTAATCATAATATGCTATAAAATTATAGGTGTGTGGATTCATTTCTGTGTCTTCAAAAGTTTATTCCATTCATCTTCTTGTTTGTCACTGTACCAATATGATGAAGGTTTTTTTTTTATTTATTTTTTTTATTTATTGAAAAGGGAAGCAAAGGGAAGTAAAAACCCTTTATGATAACATTAAAGGTTTACATGGAAAAGATTTCAGATAAACACGTTAAAATTGACGATTTTCATGGAAAATTAAAGAGTAAAGTGGTAGACATGTAAAACATTGCTAAATTTAATTGAAATATGGGATAGAAACATTTTATAATAAAATTGAAGATTTACATGAACAAGATTTCTGGTAAAATTGTAGAAAATGTAGAAAAACATGTTATAATTGAAGATTATCATGGAAAATTTTATATAGATATAAGAATGATAGGTATAAACGTATTCCTCAGCCAGATGGTGGTGGCGCACGCCTTTAATCCCAGCACATGGGAGGCATAGGCAGGTGGATTTCTGAGTTCAAGGTAGGCCTGGTATACAGAGTGAGTTCCAGGACATCCAGGGCTACATAGAGAAACTCTGTCTCGAAAAACAAAACAAAACACAAAAAAAGTATTCCTTAATTGATTGAAAGTAGAGTTATAAACATTTTCCGATAAACTTGAAGATTTACATAGAAAATATTTTTGATAAAATTGAAGAAATATATAAAAAAACATATTCAAGTTAAAGATTATCATGGAAATTATATAGATAAAATGATAGGCATAAAGATAATTCTAAGTTGATGGAAGGTGGAATTATAAACATTTTCAGATAACATTGAAGATTTACATGGAAAATATTTCTGGTAAAATTCAAGAAATAAATAGACAAACATGTTAAAATTGACTATTTCATGGAAAATTGTACATATAAAATGGTCGATATAAAACTCTAAATCAATTGAAGGTGGAATTAGAAACATCCGTGATAAAATCAAAGATTTACATTGAAAAGATTTCACCACAAATATTCCTAACAGTTTCAGCCTCTTTCATCACCTGTCTTGGCTGTGACACTAAGGTCCCTACGTTCCCACTTTTCTTGGCAGTGTTTCTTCTCTCTCCAAACTGAACATTTTGGTTTTCTTTCTGTCCCTGATGCTCCTTTTTATTAAAACCTGCACAAATGCAATGGGTAAAAAAACCAAGCCATACATTCAATAATATGCGGACTCAAAATTTCTTCTGCCAGGTAAATTAGCCTTTAGCTTTTCAATTTAGCCTCAGGCATGTTCTTAGCACACGAACAGAAGACAGCCATATTCTTTGCCAAAATATTACAGGAATGTGCTCTCATTCCATTACTAAGACTGGTCCCATATGAAATCTGCCTTCTAAATTTCTAGACCACTCGTTTAATCTCAAATTAGAGTATATGCTTGCTTTTCTATTCTAACATTGTGAATTCTTCCAAAAGCTTCCATACTGATACAATGCAGTATGGTCAGTTTATCCATGTGTTCTGGTACCGACTTCTGCATTGGTTACTTTTCTGTTGCAGTGGTACAGTTTCACAACCACCGTAATAAATAGAAAAAAAAGCATTTATTTAGGTTATTATTCCAGAGGAATTAGAGTCAGCCATAGTAGTAAAGCACGGGAGAAACTGCAAATCATACATTGATGTGATAAAGCTTCTACTGAACTTGCTTAGGAAATATTACACAAAGTAGTATTTAGTGAAACAGAACTTGGGGAAAGAAAAGTTTGTACCTCTAACATAAGCATGTCTCTATATGGTAATGAGTGGGAAAGGCACTGGGTGAAATCTGCCATTCATTCTTTGTTGTTCAGTCCAAAGCACTCCCATTCCTCAAATGGAAATGCTGGTGACAATGACAGTAACATAAGGAATTTGGCAGGCTCAACAGAAAAAAATTGGTAAATGGAAGCCCAAAGGTGGCTTATTGTAACCAGAAACCTCCCTTAAACCAACAGAATCATCTCTTAGTCTGCCCTCAATGGTCAACTACCTCTACCAATGTTTACCTAGTACAGTCAGTTTAAACCATTTGTCCCAGCTCAAAGACTCTCACCCTGGTGCCTGTCATACAGAATCTGCTTCTTTAAAATAATTTTTGCTTTGTTCTTCCTCTATCACCTTTAAGAGCTTGATCACATTGATCCTCAATAAGACTTTATTTCTACCTATGTTGTATATATGTGGCCGGGGGATCTATAGAAACATCATGGCAGGGAGAAAAACAAACTGTGAAGAGGAGAACATGGAAATGTGGTTCAGCCTGACCAGATCAGCCGGGATGGATCAAACTTTGAGAGTGTCTAATGTCTGGCATTTTATTTTACGCATATGACAGTGCAATTTGGAAAAAAAGGTTTCCAGATAACAATAATTCCCATTCTAGGTTTCCAGGCAACAGTCATTGCAATTCCAGTTGCTTAATATCACCTAAGGTGTGACTATATAGAAACTCTTTTGCAAAGTCTATATGATTTTGAAGATGGGTTCTATACCCCAGAATTTGGGGTAGTCTCTGAGACAGCACATAAGTCAGCGGGCAATGTACCCTAATGATGGACTCTATTACCTGGGACCTAAAGCTAAAAGTCTGGAGAGAGAAAGTTTGGGATAATTGTTCTGGAGGATTTAGGTGAAGTTTGACTCTATTGATAGCAAAAGGTCACCGGATTATCAACCACATTCACTTTCAACTTTTGGGGTGGAAAGCAACTATTTTATCTCCTTTACAGAGGAGACATCACTACTTAGTTCACATATCTGGTTTCCCTAGTAATTGAGCACAGTGACCTTTGTGCTGCCAACATACAGTCATAGAGTGGTATAGTTGGGCGGGTGCTTTCACTGCACCTTCACTTACACTGATGCATTATTAAGTCCTATTCTCATAGCAGAAGGAGCATAAACATGGCAGGCAAGCAGGCCAGCCTTGAGGAAGGCTGCCTCCAAAAATCAACCATGGTTTGTTCCCAGACAGCTATAATAATATTTTTACCTTGCAGATCTTCCTATAAGTCCAAACATCCAACACTTGGAAATTCTGAGACATAATTGCTCAAAATGTAACTTGAGGATAAGAAACTGTGGATGATAATGAGGATTTCTGTTTAGGGATGGTTTGCTTTTATGTATGTGCCAGAACCAGTAACCGTGTATTATTAGAGATGTGGTCCTTTATTCATCTCTAAGTGCTTACTGTGATATTTTCTGAGAAGGCATTTTTACTCCCTAATACTGTGGCTGCAGAAATAGAAAACTGAGGGAGAAAAGGGAAGAGGCATGCTGCTTTAAACTCACGAAGCTGCACTTCAAATTACATACATTCTCCAATACAGCTGTACCACCTAATTCTCTCCAGACATCTCCTGGTTCCCAGGAAACAAGGATTCAAATGCAGAAGTCAGTAGATGACATTTCTCATGTATACCACCACATCTGGCCTCTGGCATTATCTGTAGGGAATTATTTTGAATGCTTTAACTGAGGTGGGGAACCAGACATATCCCATGGCTGAGATAATAGGAGTCAGAATAAATCTTTACTCCACTACATCATTTATTAGGGTATTTATTTATGAGCAGCAGGAAAAATAAGACACAAACCACTGTGCAAACATTCTGATATTACATAGTAAGCTTGAGGCTTCAAGTTGTATTTCATGATCAGGATAATAAGCAAACTGTATCCAATCATAGATTAATACACTATATAAAAGCATGTGTTACATTTAAAACATTTGATTATGTTTTTCTAAGAATGATATGTAAATAGGCAAAATTATAAAGGATATAAAGAATACAAGATGAAACATAAGATATTTAGAAAGTACGGATTAGGTTTAATGTAACATATTAATAACAACCACCTTATTAGGAATATTTGAAAAGTTCATACTTTTCTACCTTATAGGTGGACCATTCAAATCTCTTGAACTTTTTCAAATATTCCTGTTAGATATTTTTCATTAGGATTAATTACTGTGTTTGTATTTTCTAATAAGGAAACAAACCAACCAATTAGAATTAGCAAATAACTAATTACTAAAAAAAAAATTATAATTGTTTTTTCTCAGTGGCAAAAAAAGGAAAGAAATGAAACAAAATAAACTCCCAAACCTCCATGAATGATAATGCTGCTTCCTTGTTAAAACTCCACACTAGATATTTTACATACAGTTTGTTTTTCTCACTTCTATTTTGGTCATAAGCTTTTGTCCTGCTTAATTGTTTGTTCAAGAGTTAAATATTTTTGTCCAAAAGTTACAACAATCTTTACCATTTTGTCCAGTCTAATAGTTTTCAAGCACTTAAATAAGAAAATACTTGTCACCCCAAGGAATTAGTTGATCTCATCATTTTAAACATAGGTTCTAACATTTCCTTCATATTACAAGGGTGGCAGGAATGAAGGATGGTAAGACCTTCACATGTGGCCTGACCATTACGTAGTAAACTTGCTACCTTTTCCTTTCATTGAAGATAAAAAGTGGAACCACCGGGGTAGGAGTATGTGAAGAGCATCCACTGTTTTTAAAGTGCCGAATTACAGATTTAAGCAGAGATAAAGTTTTATCTGAAGATTTCTTGAAAGGTTAATCATATATTGGTGCTTGTAAAAATTTACAAGCTTTAAAAGGAGAGGTTCAGCTTTTATTCTTTAAAGGCATATATTCACTGTTGAATTAAAATGAGGTGATAACGTCAGTACTTAAGAAATAGTTCTTTATGAAATGCAGGATAATGTCATTAGTGGAAAACTAGCAATTACACACCACAACAGATACATTACTGTGCTTCTTCACAAGAAAACCCTCATCAAACAGGCCAGTCCTCATACACACTCCAATCACTGAACCTTCAGATACCCATGACAGCTAAACAAGAATGCTAGTGGGCAATGTGAAAGAGAGAATTATAACTCTTGTTGAAGTAATAAAATCTATATTTAGACACTAGCATTGATAGAGTCCAAAGCAAAGCTCTAATTGTTGCCTTTAAGACAAAGAACCCAACACATAATATATGCAATGTATATATTATAATGTATTCATAATGTATATAATGCATTTTGATCACATATGTAACTCATTAATTTACATCTTATCTCCAATGCCCACTAAAATTCTTCCCAATAAGTTCTTTTTCTACTTTCATGTATTTTGGGAGTGGGTGTGCATTCATGTGTAACCCACTGAGTCTAATTGGGGTTCTTGACATGAGTATTGGTTGAGTTATTTACTGGAGGAAAACATAGAGCAGTATAAGAATAGGGTATAAAAAGTGGATGGAAATAAGACTTATAGTTAGTGATCATGGCAATATTATCAAGAATATTCGGAGCAGCAAAAACTAAAGTTGGAGCATAAAGTAAAATATATTTTTCCACTCTACGTTTTCTCCATTGAAAGTATTATAGTGTCATACAATATCTGCATGCTACCAGTTTCAAAGTTTTGTAGGACGGCAATAAATAATTGACATGTGTCACAAACACAGAGTCTTCAGATGCAACTAGGATATTACATTCTGATTGAATTGTATTCAGCCTTCCCCAAGTTTTTTTTTTTCAATGGGAAGCATTTATTGTACAGCTCTGTATTATGTGCTCTTATGAAAATCTGAATAAAAAGGCTTTGAAATTTTAGAAGTTTTGCCTTACTCCACAAAAATCTACTCCAGACAGGGCTGAAAATATTCCATTCAAAATGCAGATGGGTTGGTGAAGGATTATTGTGTCCTGAGGAGCCATTTCAGATTAATGCCTGTGAGGGAAAAGGAAGCTCTATTCTTCAGCTGTGTGGGCACTGGTTACTTACCCTTAATCCAGCAAATAACTCAACCAATACTCATGTCAAGAACCCTAATTAAATCCAGTGGCTTATACATGAGTGCACACCACTCCTTAAGTACATGGATTTTGTAGGCAAATGGTTGGATCTGGAAAATATCATCGTAAGTGAGCTAACCCAATCACAAAAGAATACACATGAAATGCAATCACTGATAAGTGGGTATTAATGAGCCTAGAAGCTCTGAATACTCAAAGCACAATTAGCAAATCAAAAGATTCCCAAGAAGAAGGAAGGAGAGGATCCTAGTCCCAAAAAGACTGGATCCAGTTTTGTAGGAGAGTATCAGAACAGAGAAATGGGGGGGGGGGTGATTGAGGAATGGGAGGGAAGAGGACTTATGGGACATATGGTGAGGGGGGAACTGGGAAAGGGGAAAGCCTTTGGAATGTAAACAAAGAATATAGAAAATAAAAAAAACAAACACACACAAAAAAAGAAATGTGAAGATATGTTAAGTATGTTAAGTGTTTAAAACCAATCTAACTGTCTCTGTAAATTACAATGAAGGAACATACCATTAGCATTTTGTATATGATATGATGTTAAATCTAGTTGTATAAATGTGGAAAAAAAACTTCTGACAACAAACATTCTCAAAGAATTCAGTGAATCTCTGTTTTATTATTTTCCTTACTAGCAAGATAATATTATTGATTTTATGCCTTAGATAAACATAGCTAGCAATTGTCCATTTAAAATATGAACTTCTGAAACAAACAACAGTGAAATCAGTAGTGTGACAGAAATTCCCTCACAGCTGAAACCAGTGTTAAATCAGAAAATAATGCAAAATCGATAAAATGCCTTTTTACTTGTTATCAGCATAAATTTGAGAGAAATATATTCTTTTCATTTGTAAACCAGTAGATTTTATTAAATGTTAGAGAACATATTAATAAAGTACACTAGGATAAATTGTTTAGACATAGATATAGACATGGTATAGACAGTAAAGATGAGATTTTTCATTATTGTCACAAGTACTATTAATCTTGCTGTATTTGTAATTTATAAGCAATTTTACTTATCTGCTTATATTCTTGTGGCATAGATATGCATTACTTTTAGTTTCTATTGTGGAATAAAATTCTTTTTCATTAAAGTATTTTATTTATTTACATTCCAAATTTTGCCCCTCATCCCCAAGTTCTTCACCTCATCCCTCTTCCCTTTTGCTTCTGAGAGGGTGCTCCCCACCCACGTACATCACCCCCAATTCACCCCCACCAGCATCGCTCTTAACCTGTGGCATTAAGTTTCTACAGTATTAGGTGCATACTCTACCACTGAGGCCAGACTAGGCTGTACTCTAGTACAAATTTGCCATGGAGGGTGGACCAGCCCGTGTATGCTCTTTGATTGGTGACACAATCTCTGGAAGTGACCAGGGATTCAGGTTAGATGAAACTGTTGGTCTTCCTATGGAGTTGCTATCCCCTTCAGCTCCTTCAATCTTTGACCTAACTCTTCCATAGGAGACCCGGATATCAGTCCAGTATTTGGTTAAGTATCTGCATCTGTCTCAGTCAGCTGCTGGTAGAACCTCTCAGTAGACAGCCATGCCAGAAATCAGTAATAATGTTGGGGTTTGTTGTCTGTCCATAGGATGGATCCCAAGTTGGGCTGGTCAATGAAGGACCTTTCCTTCAAACTCTACTCCATTTTTGCCCCTGTATATCTTTTAATCCATACTGGATTAAAAATTTTGAAGGTAGGTTGGTGGCTCCATCCCTCCACTGGGTACCAGGTCTATCTAATCGGGGTGGTCTCTTCAGGTCCATACCCCTCTGTTTTTCAGCATTTCAGCTAATGTCATCCTGACTGAGTCCAGGGAGACTTTCACATCCCAGATCTCTGGGAATTTCTAGAGGTTCCCCCTGCTCCCAACCTCTCTTGGGTGCATATTTCCATTCATCTTGGCTTTCTGGGCTTCTTTCCTGTATCACCCCCTACCTGATCCTATCCACCTTTTCCCCTCATCTTCTCCTCTCCCATCTAAGTCCCACCCTTCCTCTGCCTTCCATGATTGTTTCCTTCCCCCCTCTAAGTGGAATTAAATCATCCTCACTTGGACCTTTCTACTTGTTATACTTCATATGGTCTGTGGGTTGTATTCTACATATTCTGGACTTTTTGGTTAATATACACAAATCAGTGAGTACATACCATATATTACCTCACTCGGGATGATATTTTCTTGTTCCACCCATTTTCCCCAAAATTTATGATGCCCTCATTTTAATAGCTGAATAGTATTTCACTGTGTAAATATACCTCATTTTCTGTATCCTTTCTTTGGATGAGGGACATCTGGGTTGTTTCCAGCTTCTGGCTATTATGAATAAGGATGCTATGAAAATATTGAAACACATGTCCTTGTGGTATAGTTGAGCATCTTTTGGATATATTCCCAGGAGCAATATAGCTGGGTCTCCAGGTAGAACTGTTTCAAATACTCCGAGGAACAACCACATTGATTTCTAAAATGGTTGAACCAGTTTGCAAAACCAATGGCAATGGAGGAGTGTTTCTCTTGCTCCACATCCTCACCAGGATGCATGTGCTGCCCTTTGGGTTTTTTATCTTAACCATTTGCCTGGTTTGGGGTGGAATATAAGGGTCTTTATGATTTGGATTTTCCTGATTGATAAGGATGTTGAACATTTCCTTAGGCACTTCTCAGCCATTCCAGATTCCGCAGTTGTAAAATCTTGGTTTAGTTCTAAACCCCATTTTTTTTTGATTGAGTTGTTTAGCTTCTTGAATTCTTTATAAATTTTGGATATTAGCCATCTTTCACATATAAGATTAGTGAAGTTCTTTCCCAATATGTAGGTTGCCTTTTGTCCTATTGACAGTGTCCTCTGTCTTACAGAAACTTTTCAGTTACATGAGGTCTAACTTGCCAATTGTTGATCTTAGAGCTTGAGACCTTGATGTTCTGTTCACAAATTTTCCTCTGTGCCAATCCATTCCTGACTATTTCCCCTTTGTCTTCTGGTTCTATACTAAGATCCTTGATATATTTGGACTTGATCTTAATGCAAGGTAATAAATATGGACTAAGTTACTTCTTTATACATTTGTTGAAAATTCTTTCTTTTATTTTGCATGGTTTTGGCTTCTTCATCAAAGATCAAGTATCTATAGATCTGTGGGTTTTATTCTGAGTCTTCAATTCTATTTCATTGATTGACCTGGTTGTCTCTGTGCCAATACCATGCAGGTTTTATCACTATTGCTCTGTAGTGGCCTTTCCTTCAATCTCTGCCCCACACTTTGTCTCCCTATGCTCCTGTGAGTATTTTGTTTCCTTTCTCAGAGAAAATGAAGCACCCACACCTTGGTCTTCCTTCTTGAGCTTCATGTGGTCTGTGAATTGTATATTGTTTATTTTGAGCTTTTGGGCTAATATCCACTTATCAGTGCCTATTGTGTGTATATATATATATATATATATATATAGATAGATAGATAGATAGATAGATAGATATAGATATAGATATAGATATAGATATATAGATATATATAGATATATATACATATATAGATATAGATATAGATATAGATAGATATAGATAGATAGATAGATAGTAGATATATAGATATAGATATAGATATGTGTGTATGTATATGTATATGTATATAAATCAGTGGCTATTGTATATATATATATATATATATATATATATATATACAATATATATACATATAAAATATTTGAAGGGTGAATAGACAAATCTCCTTTCATGTCTGTCTTGTATTAACATCCTTAAGAATTATTATATTTAGGTCCCTTACAGTGGCTGTCGCTGTCGGTCTCCATATTGCCACCAGGACACCACTAGAGAGGCCCAGGTAGACAGATTCCATCTGGGGCTACCATCGCTCAGGTGGATCCGCCAGGCTCTCGCCACCAGCCAGGGCCAGGGCGGCGGCTCTGCGGGACTTCTCCATGCCCTCCTGCCTTGCACCAAGGCAGCTGGGAGCAGCCTACCCAGTGGTCCCTTACAGTGGTGGTCGTGGTTGGTCTCCATATAGCCACCAGGACACCACTAGAGAGGCCCAGGTAGACAGACTCAATCAGGGGCTACCATCACTCTTGAGGATCTGCCAAGCTCTCCCCACTAACCAGGGCAAGAACGGCAGCTCGCAGGACATCTCCACGCCTTCCAGCCTTGCAACAACTCAGTTGGGAACCACCTTCCCTCAGGTGCCCTCAGCACTAGCAGAGGCAGTCTCTATCTTGCAGCCTGGTCATCAGTAGAAAAACAAGAGGTGGGCCAAGCCTCACTGGACGTTCAAACACCAGCCAGTGACAACAAGGCCAACTAACGCCAGAGAAAAACAGATGGCAAAAGGAAAACGTAGGAACGTTAGTAACAGATATCGAGGTAGCATGACAGCATCTGAACCCAGTTTGCCAATGACAGGAAGCCTGGATACCCCAACACACCAGAAAAGCAAGATTTGGATCTAAAATCGTTGGTCAGGATGCTGATAGCAGAACACATAGATAAATCTCTTAAAGAAATACAGGAGAAAATGGATCAAAAGTTAGAAGCCTTTACAAGGCAAACATAAAAATCACGTAAAGAAATTCAGGAGACTATGGATCAAAAAACAGAGGCCAATAAGGAGGAAATACAAAAATCACTTAAAGAAATACAGAAGAACTTGGGTCAACAAGTAGAAGCTATGAACGAGGAAACACAAAAATTTCTTAAAGTATTACATGAAAACACAATCAAGCAAGTGAAAGATCTGAGCATATCCATCCAGGTTCTAAAAACAGAAGTAGAAACAACTAAGAAATCGCAAAGGGAGACAACATTGGAAATAGAAAACCTTGGAAAGAAATCATGGGCCATAGATGCAAATATCAACAATAGAATACAAGAAATAGAAGAATCTCAGATGCTGAAGATACCATAGGAACCATTGATTTAACAGTCAAAGAAAATACTAAATGCAAAAAGCTTATAACCCAAAACATCCAGGAAATCCAGGACACAAGGAGAAGACCAAACCTAAGGATTATAGGTATAGATGAGAGTGAAGATTTACAAGTTAAAGGGCTAGCAAATATCTTCTACAAATTTATGGAAGAAAACTTCCCCAACCTAAAGAGAGAGAGAGAGATGCCCATGAATATACAAGAAGCCTACAGAACTCCAAACAGACTGGATCAGAGCAGAAATACATCCTGTCACATAATAAGCAAAGCCCCAAATGTACTAAACAAAGAAAGAATATTAAAGGCAGTAAGAGAAAAAGGCCAAGTAGCATATAAAGGAAGACCTATCAGAATTACACCAGATTTCTCACCTGAGACCATGAAAGCTAGAAGATCCTGGGCAGATATCATGCAAACTCTAAGAGAACACAAATTTAAGCCAAAACTACTTTACCCAGCAAAACTCTCAATCGCCATAGATGGAGACACCAAGTTATTCCATGACAAAACCAAATTTCCAGTTTTGTAGGAGAGTACCAGAACAGAGAAATGGTGTTGGTGGTGCGAGGGTGATTGAGAACAGTTAGGGGGGGAGAGCACTTATGGGACACATGGTGAGGGGGGACTGGCAAAGGGGAAAGCCTTTGGAATATTTGGAATGTAAACAAATAATATAGAATAAAAAAAATTAAAAAAAATTAAAAAAGAGATATTAAGCAAAAATAATTATTATATTCTATAAGGAAGAATTAATTATAGACACAAGTGATAAATTTTTTGAATCATTTGTAGCAAGGTGTATTTTCACATGGATGCTATTATATCCAATAAAAAAAGAGTCACTTTAATAATAAAAAACAAAGAAAGAAAGAATCTATAGCTAGAAGTTCAACAATTCAAGCTTTAAAAAATATTTTTGTGAGAACCATTGATGATTATGTTTCATACACAGGTCCTGCAAGACTGTATATAGATAGGTCATAAATATATGTGTACCCACTTAGAGATAAAGAAAGAAAGAAAGAGAGAGAGAGAGAGAGAGAGAGAGAGAAAGAAAGAAAGAAAGAAAGAATAAAATAAATAGCAAATGGGATGGTTGTGATGGGAACCCTTGAGCCAGACTCTCTTTTTTTTTTTAAATTTTTATTTTCTATATTCTATGTTTACATTCCAAAGGCTTTCCCCTTTCCCAGTTCCCCCCTCCCTATTTCCCATAATTCCTCTCCCACCCACCCTCGACTATTCCCCAATCATTCCCCCTCCCCCCTCGGTTTCTCTACAAAACTGGATCCAATCTTTACAGTCCCAGGGTCCTCTCCTTTCTTCTTGGGAATCATTTGGCTTACTAATTGTGCCTTGAGTATTTAGGGCTTCTGGGCTCATTAATATCCACTGATTGCATTTCATGTGTATTCCTTTGTGATTGGGTTAACTCACTTAGGATGATATTTTCCAGATCTAACCATTTACCTACAAATTGCATGAATTCATTATTTTTAATTGCTGAGTAGTATTCCATTGTATAAATATACCACATTTTCTATATCCATTCCTCCTTTGAGGGATATTTGGGCTCCTTCCAATTTCTGGCTATTGTAAACAAGGCTGCTATAAACATAGTGGAGCATGTGTCTTTATTGTATGCAGGGGAATCCTCTGGGTATATGCCCAGGAGTGGTATGCCAGGGTCCTCTGGAAGTGATATGCCCAATTTTCTGAGGAACCACCAAACTGATTTCCAGAGAGGTTTTACCATTTTGCAATCCTACCAACAGTGGAGGAGTGTTCCTCTTTCTCCACATCCTCGCCAGCACTTGTTGTCTCTTGAGTTTTTAATCTTAGCCATTCTGACTGGTGTGAGGTGGAATCTCAGGGTTGTTTTGATTTGCATTTCCCTGATGACTAATGATGTTGAACATCTCTTAAGGTGTTTCTTGGCCATCTGAATTTCTTCTGGTGAAAATTCTTTGTTTAGCTCTATACTCCATTTTTTGATAGGGTTATTTGGTTCTTTGGGGTCTAACTTCTTGAGTTCTTTGTATATATTGGATATTAGCCCTCTGTTGGATGTGGGGTTGGTGAAGATCTTTTCCCACTTTGTTGGTTGTCGTTTTGTCCTTCTGAAAGTGTCCTTTGCCTTGCAGAAACTTTGTAATTTTATGAGGTCCCATTTATCAATTCTTCATCTTAGAGCATAAGCTATTGGTGTTCTGTTCAGGAACTTTCCCCCTGTGCCTATGTCCTCCAGGGTCTTTCCAAGTTTCTCTTCTAATAGTTTCAGTGTGTCTGGTTTTATGTGGAGGTCCTTGATTCACTTGGAGTTGATCTTAGTGCAAAGAGATAAGAGTGGGTCAATTAGTATTCTTCTGCATGTTGACCTCCAGTTGAACCAGCAGCATTTGTTGAAGAGTACTACAGAGCAATTGTGCTAAAAACTGCATGGTATTGGTACAGCAACAGGCAAGTGGATCAATGGAATAGGATTGAAGACCCAGAAATTAACCCACAGACTTATGGTCACTTGATCTTTGATAAAGGAGCCACAACCATCCAGTGGAATAAAGAGAGCCAGACTCTCTTAAGGGTCTTTGTGATCATGAGGGAAACTAGTGAGCCAGATTTTCTTGATGGTATTGGTATGGGATAAAGATCCATTCTCTTCCATACTGAAGCAATATCATAGATAACAAGCTATTGAACAAGAGAATGTTAATTTAAAATAAGGCATGCTATTTGAGAAAGTGAACATCTTGTGATTTTATTTTAAGGTAATACTAGGTAGCATGTATCCTGGGTAGGAGGGTGGGGGAGATTGTCTTGGTAAAACTGAAGTGAAGCTTTAGAAGATGTACTTCAAGACTCTGAACTAGATATTTAGGATTCAGATGTCCTGTTTTATAATGATTTTAATTCTATTTAGGTTTTAATAGATTTCTTTCATCAGTGAGAATAAAAATAATAGCAGGGAACTATGTCAGTGATGAAATGGGCATACATATTCTATTAAACAATTACACACACAATGCACACAAACAGAACATACACAACACACACACAAACATACATATAAATGTATGCATATGTATATAAGGTTTATATGTATACATACATATATATACATACATACACACACACACACACACACACACACACACACACATATATGGAAAAGCCATCAGGTATTGTAGCTAGATGTCAGAACTGAAATTATTTTACTTATTAACTCTTTTGTTTTTTTCTATTATAGATGTTCAGGAATTTTTGGCTGAAGTTCATGAGTCTACAATCATGAATCTGAACTAAGCACATGAGTACTAGCAGAGCTGTCCTCACATACCTTTGATGCCTTAACTCACAAGTGCATTCCCATTTGTCAGTGACAATATGGAAGAATAATCACAATATGCATAACTTTGATATACATAATTAACAAGCATTGTCAAATGAAATAATTTGATTTTTTATTAACTAAGTATTAATCTGATCAATTCTGAAAATGATTTTGATTTGTTTCTTGAGTAAATGTTTACACTGATTAAAAATTATTCTGTCGGGGTTTATAAAATAAAGATTCCTGTTATAAATAAACACTTGGGCAACAGATAGCCAGGAATTCAAGTGTAGAAAAATATATTGCATGATGTACTAGTACCAATAGTACATCAATAGTGCTCTGCTCTTCTTTTATCTCAGTCTTAGTCCAGGTCTTACAGATATTTGAATTCATGGAATATTAGAAAGGTAGCCTAGAAATGCGTGGAAGTTCATTGCTTCTGCGTGTACACTTCTGTGATTTTGGTGTCTATTATGATCAGTGGAAGTATGTTTTGTTCCTCTCACTTAAATAGAATCTAGCGAGCAAGCATGTGCCAATCGGTATGACCTATTTGCCTCTGCATCTTTCTGTTTATGGTCCCCACAGCCCAGTGAATCGGCATTAATTATAAGAGTAGGAGTAATTTAAAATGTCAGTTCAGAATCTTACAGCTTGAAACAACTCATCCTTCAATAATCAAGTGAATAAAAACTAACTTCATTTAAAGAGTGATGCTGGGTTTTTTTTTTTTTTTTTGGTCTCATGCAGTCATTATAATTAGTTATTTATAATTAGTATTTTATTGATGTCTGTGCACTGTGTTGCGGAGCATCATGCGGTAACTCTGATGATTGGTGGTAATTTGATAAGCATTCAGAACCACTGCATTAATTATGTGCCTTCCAATTACATCTGAAGTTAATGAATTTATATGAATATAGTGGAGATGAATTCAAAGAACAGCTAACCCTTAATTATAAAACAGGTTTTTTCCCAATATTCTAATTATATCTTCCCTAGTTATCAGCTTTTAGACAAAAGCAGGCTCATCAAATATACTAAATGTAAAAATTATCCATACAACAGGTTTTTTCCCCATTAAGTGGTAGTTACAAAATTCAAAACAGTATGTAATTTCTTGGATAAAATTTAAAAAAAACATATGCTGCTTTTATAGACTGAAATAAAATGAGGGTTGTTGTTTAAATTAATCACAATCTCAACCTGAAAATTTGGATTTTATAAAAAACTGATATATATATATATATATTATATTATATATATGACCTCTAAAACACCTCCTATACATATGTATGTGTTTGTGTATTTGTGTGTGTGTGTGTGTGTGTGTGTGTGTGTGTGTTTATAAAATCTTTACATGATTTGGGATATAGCTCAGTGGTAGAGGGCTTGATTTTATTGCCTGTGTGAGCTCAGGAGCCTGAGGTTGATTCCTAGTGCAAAAACAATAACTAAAGCTAT
Organism: Apodemus agrarius; assembly: GCA_964023405.1. NCBI lineage: Eukaryota > Metazoa > Chordata > Mammalia > Rodentia > Muridae > Apodemus > Apodemus agrarius. Next base: position 17,444,868 of record OZ030018.1, read on the forward strand.
TATAAATGTTTCCCACACTGGGCTTCACAGATTGGTGTATTGCTGATAAAGGAAATAAATACTTTATCAGATTTGAAAATAGCTTCCACACTTGAAGAATTATACTACTTTAAATATTTTCCTCTTAGCCATTAAAGTATCATGTTTTAAAGAAACACTTCTGATCAAACTGATCAATTTCAGATATAGTTTAATTGATTATTACTCAGAAAATGATTATCACAAGCTTCTAGCTAAAGATCAACAAAGTTAAGTCAATTGTTTTTAAGCATGCAATTCCAGATTTTGAATGTTTTATTGTCAAAAGAAAAACTTCTCAACATTTTATTGTGCAATAGGTTCAATCTTTTAAATAAAAATAAAACACCATAATGAGAAGAGTTACTTCATAATTTCCACAGAAGATGGGATTTACTGGCACTCTTTCTGCTGTTTTTTTTTTCTTGAAATCCAAACCTGTGAATATAGAACATAGTGAAGATTCTGTATATCTAAAACCTGTAAATTTCACTTTAATCAATTTATGAAAAACTTCATGTTGCAATATGCAACAGTACTGTCAAACATAGTGATAACACATCTTAAAATTTTTTTATTTGCTCCTTACTAATTGTCCAGCAAACACAAAAAATTGTCACTAAATACAAAGCATAACAAAATCGATGTTAAATGTGGAAAAAAAGAATGTATGTATATCAATAAAAATACCAACAAAATTAGATATGGTTGAAATTTGCCATTAAAATTTCACAAATCTCTAAGATAAATTACATAAATACTTCACACATTTAAGTAAAAAAGCTGAGTAGTATTTATTTACATTAAAAGCATCTTCAAACCCGAACTGTTTTTCCTTTAAAGATCACCATAACCAAGTATGACAGTTTCAGATATAATCCCCAAATCACCATCTAATTTGGATACTAACATAAATAAGCTGTGTATTTCAAGTTAATCAAACATAAATTTTGGACTTCAGAATGTAGAATGTAGAAATAACTAAGACAGAAGACCAACCTTCAAAAATCACTCAAACCAAGGTTTATGCAAGTACCATTGAACACACTTCCAAAGATTCATTCTGCTGGGAGCCAACCCCAGCAAAGGTGTTTCTTCTTGGTCCTTCTTGAGGCAGCGGAGGGGGGAAGCGTCGGCGGGGGTAAGACTTTGTCTTACAGAAAGTTTAGGGTTGTTGTATAATAAAAGGTTTACTTATCTAAATCTAAGTTACTAGGCTAACATAGCTGACCTGCCTTCTGTGTTCCTCTGGAGCCAGAGACTGCAGTCTCAGGTATTTAACACCTCATCCTAAAACAGCAGAAGATTAAGTAAAGGGTTAATTGCTAGAGCCTTTTCCCTATTGTCCAGATGCCTCTTGCTTGTCAGTCTAGGGGGGAAGTTAGGAGCAATAAACTTCTAATGAACCTGGAGAAGAGAATAACACTTGTAGACAGAAAAAATTTCTACATACGTGAATATGCATAATCTCACATAAATTCACACATACATCTTCATACATCTTCATACATAGATTCACACATACATCTTTCACGCAGTCAGCTGGGCCCAGCTTGCATGCATTCTCACAATTTCATACTTACACACATACATGCATACATTCCCACAATTGCATACTTACACACACATCCATACTTACATATGCATATGGAGCAAAGACCAAGCACCGGTGCAGAAAGAACTCACTCATTCTGGATGAAAGATGGACTACAATATTTATTGCATGGAGAAAGAAAAAGCTTCCACCCTTTCAATGCTAAATGAATTAAATCCATGTTTGTAAGAAAAAGACTTTGTTTCTCTTAATAAGACTAAGCCTGCTTTGTCCTTACCATGGGACCTGTCCTTTCCAATGGTATGGAGAAGCCTGCCTGCTCCTTCTACTCTCTGCAACATCTTCTTTTTTCCTCTTTCTCTTTGCCTCCTGCACATTGTTATTTTCTTAGTTAGTTTATGTTACCTATAGTTTCTAAGTTACTCCACTCTGCATTATCCTTCTAGTCTTGTTCTCTTCTGACTAAAAAACTTCTCAGTTCAGTTCTCCTCTCAGCTCTGTCCCTCTCATTCAGTTCTTCTGGTCTGACTTCTCTTTGTCCTCAGCCCTTAAACGTCTTTCAGAATGCATGATCACATGTTACAAAGTTCATCATAAGTTCACACAGAAAACCAAGTCCTACATTGAAATAGAAACTTACAACAGAGAATGTTTACATGCATATCCATTAGGAGTAATTATCTAGCTATCACTTGTCTTCTCTACAGGTTCGTAGAAAGTTTAAAACCATAACTAAGTTATAAGTGACGTTTTGTATAGAAAAACCCAGTCAATATTTTACCTTCTGTCCTAACACCTATAATAAATCCTAGTTCCCTTTTTATGACCTTTAGTTAATTGTTTTACAACCTCTTGGAATGTGCTCTGAGTAGGAGAAAGTCTGGTTGCCATCTAAGAGCAATTAACTTGTGACACTTGGGAGACCGGCAGAGTTCTCATTGCAGTTTGGCTATAGGAGGGATCTAGTAGCAGTCCCATTAGAAAAGAGTTTAGTAATCACAGATATAATTTTAGGAATTCTTATAGGATCATCATTAAAACTAAAGTCATCTATTTGTCTACATAGCATCACTATAAGACATCTTCATGGATCTGCAAGGATCTGCTCCAAAGGAATGTGCTATTACTATTGATTATTATAAATGTATAATAATAATAACAACAGGAAAAGCATATAAATAGCAGGAAATCTTTCCTAAAATTAGTCCCCCACAGCCTTGCTGAATGGGGGCTCACCTGTCGCAGATTATATAATAATCCGAGGCAGGCATTTCAGGATGAACATCTGCTAGTATATTAGCTTGTCCCATTATGGCTCCTGACATCATTCTATGATAAAAAACACCTGAGGAAATCAAAGATAAGAAAGTGCTTATTATTATTTAGATCTCTAAACAGTTTGTTAGTGATGGTAAATTCTGTAGGAGGGTCTATTCTGGGCCATTATCTTCTTGTAAGGGGAAAATGGGCTGGTTACCAGAAATACCACTGAAGCAGGGTGGGCTGTGGGTGGAGGTTTTGGTGTCTGTCTTGAGAATTAAAAACTACAAAACACTTTTGTATACAACTGAATTAAAAAAATTTAAAGATAAAAAAAGAAAGTGCTTATTAAATATTAGTAACCATATTTCAAAAACTAACAATCATCATATCTCTTCTAAGCTGGAAAGCAATGAGATTATTTTTATGCTCTCCTTTTTTGATAGAAATTAAGATAATTTCAAATGGTTTTAAAACAAAGTATCACAATGATTGTTTTTGTGCACTTAAAAACATTTATTTATAAACTACCTCATCCCAGTCAGAATGGCTAAGATCAGGAAACCTAACAACAAATGGTGATTCCGTGGAGAAAGGGGAACTTTATTTTCTGCTGGTGAGGGTGCAAATAGCACAGCTATTATGGAAATCAGTATGGAGGATTCTCAAATCATTAAAGATCGAACTATCAGATAACTTAGCTATTCCCATCCTGGGCATATGCTCGAAGGAGTGTATATTCTGCTACAGAAAACGTGTATTCATATTTATCATTGCTCTACTCTTATAGCAAGGAATTAGAAGCAACATGTATGTCCATAAACAAATGATTGATTAATGAACATATACACAGAAGAGTCAGTTCACATGACATGATAAAGGAACCTACAAGAGAAGTACTTACAAAGGGATGGGTGTGGGTAGGGAAGATGAATTGAGAAGAAAATCTATTGAACACACCTTTTTTATCCCGTATCAAAGAAACTTCTCTTTTCAACAGAGAACACTATAGGAAACCAAAAACTAATAAAAATGCATAGCTATAGAAGCGAGTCCCAGTGGATACAGCTACAAAACACTTTCACCTTCCAGTCCTTAGGGAACATGATGAAAAAGGAAGCAGAAAGATGTTAAAAGCCAAAATCTGCTGTGAGATCGTGTCTCCTAGCAATTATCAGCAAGTCTCACTAACATGACTGCGAGGTGTGATGAACACGAAGGAGAATGACGTCAGTCATTTCAAAGTGGACTGGAAAAGGTCATGAAGCCTCAGTTATATAAAAAGAACTATTGGCAACGAAGGAAAAACTGGGAGTGGGAGAGAAAAAGAAGTCCCCTCCTACTCTAGACTAACACACCTGGAATACCATGAAAAAACCGTGGGGGGAGGGGGAATGATTGGGGAATAATTGGGGGGAGAGGAATTATGGGACGTATGGTGGGGGGGACTGGGAAAGGGGAAAGCCTTTGGAATGTAAACATAGAATATAGAAAATAAAAATAAAAAAAAACAAAAAAAACCATAAAAACAAACAAACAAAAAAAGAATTAGAGATGTGAGAGATGAGGAATGCGGAAGAGAGCAGGGAGGGATTAATGTGCAGCAGAGTAGGGACGGATATTTGTGAAGATTTGAAAGGAAGAAAGACAAGGGGCAAACATTGTAATTACATAAATCTCAAAGTTAAGTTGTTAAAAATTGGCATGGCATTAAATCCATTAAATACTAGTTACATAAAGAACCATGTTTTAAAACCATGTTTTATTCATGAAATAGATTTTTATTGGTTATTTTATTTATTTATATTTCAATTTTCCCAATTTCCCCTCCACAAGCCCTCTATCCCCTCCCCCTCCCCCTGCCTCTTGGAGGGTGCTCCCTTACTCACTCCTACTTCAGTGGCCCCAGCATTCCCCAATCCTGGATCATCAAGCTTCCACAGGACCAAGAGGCTCCCCTCCCAGTGATGCCAATAAGGCAAACCTCTGCTACATATCTAGCTGGAGCCATGTTACCGGAGTCCCCTCTCTACTCCCAGACATGTACTGTTTGGTTGGTGATTTAGTCCCTGGGAGTTTTGGGGGTTCTGGTTGGTTGACATTGTTGTTTCTATGAGGTTGCAAATCATCCAGCTCCTATAGTCCTTGCCCTAACTTGGGTCCCTGAGCTTAGTTCAATGTTTGGCTGTGTATCTGTATTGGTCTGGCTCTGGGGAGCTTCTCAAGGGGCAGTTATGCCTGGCTCCTGCCAGGACTCACCGCTTGGCATCAGCAATAGTGTCTGTGTTTGGTGTCAGCAGATGGGATTGATCCCTTGGTGGGGCTGTCTCTTGATGGTCTTTCCTTCAGCTTCTGCTCTACTCTGTGTCCCTGCATTTCCTTTTGACAGGAGAAATTCTGGATTAATATTTTTGAGGAGTGTGGGTGACCCCATCACTCAACTGGGGGCCATGCCTATCCACTGGATATGGTCTCTACAGGTTCTATCTCTCCTTTGTTGGATATTTCAGCTAAAGTCCTCCCTGTTGGGTCCTGGGAACCTCTTGGGTCCTTGGCATCTGGGACTTACTAGTGGCAACCCCTAGTTTCCCCTCCTCCATTGTTACATACCTACTTTCACATTCCTGACTCTCTGTACTTCTCCCCCATCACCTTCCATATCTGAACTGCCCCCTTTCCCTCCCCCTTCCTCTCTCTCTTCCAGATCCCTCTCTCCCTCTACTTCCCAGAGATTATTCTCTTCCCCCTACTGAATAGTTCTGTAGCATCCACACTTTGGTGTGATCATCTTTCTTCTTGGGTTTCATATGGTCTGAGAGTTGTATTGTGGGTATTCTGAGCTTCTTTTTTGTCTAATACCAATAATATTTCATGTAATAGAAACAGAAAGAACTATACCTAATGCATTCTATGAAGTCACAGTTACTACCTAATACTAATACCTAAACCACACAAAGACCCCCAAAAAAGAAAGAGAACTTCAGACCTCATGAGTATTGATGCAAAAAAAATACTTAAAAAAGTTCTTGTAAACTGAATCCAAGGACACATCAGAATGATCATTCACCATGATCAAGTAAGCTTCATTTCAGGGATGCAGGGATGGTTCAATATACAGAAATCCATCAATGTAATCCACTATATAAACAAACTAAAAAGAAAAAAAATGAGCCCACATGGCCATCTCATTAGATGCTGAAAAAGCCTTTGACAAAATACAGCATCCCTTCATACTTGAAGTATTGGAGATAATAGGAATTCAAGGTCCATACATAAATATAATAAAACCAATATACAGCAAGCTAATAGCCAACATCAAAATAAATTTTGAGAAACTTGAAGAAATCCCACTAAAATCAGGAACAAGACAGGACTGCCCACTCACTCCCTTCCTATTCAATATAGTACTCGAAGTCCTAGCCAGAACAACTAGGCAACAAAAAGAGATCAAAGGGATACAAATTGGAAAGGAGGAAGTCAAACTATCACTATTTGCAGATGACATGATAGTATACATAAGTGGCCCAAAAATTCCATTAGAAAACTCCTATAGCTGATAAACAACTTCAGCAAAGTGGCTGGATACAAAATTAATTCAAATGGGCCAGTAGCTTTCCTCTACTCAAAGGATAATTGGGCTAAGAATGAGATTAGGGAATCAACACCCTACACAATAGTCACAAACAATATGAAACATCTTGGTATGACGTTAGCTAAGCAAGTGAAAGATCTCTATGACAAGAACTTCAAGTTTCTGAAGAAAGAAATTGAAGAAGACCTCAGAAGGTCTTCTTCAATTTTTAACAATTTAGAGTAATACTTTTCTCTATTTTGCACATTTATTTGGAAAATAATTTTTCAGACTCATGTTTCAGTACATTGTAGATTACTTACAAAAAGTATTTTATGGGATTATATAAATATAGTGTATGTAAGCACACACATATATCATCTTACTAAATTTGTCTAAACTGAAAATATTCCACCAGACACATAGGCTATTGGACAAGATAAAAAGAAATAAAAAGGAGAGACATGGGATCCAGAACTACTCTTTAATCTAATTTTAATATTAAGTTTAAAATAATCAGGCAAAATTTTAAATTACTTAGTGTTTCCTTCCTCACTAAGGTCTTAAGAAGCTCATTCCAACCAAGCCAGATACAATATAGCTAAAACGTATCACACGCATCTCTTGGACACCGTAATTTCACGCAGCCAAGCTGTAATCCTGGCGGAAGCTGTGTGATATTTACTGGGAAAAGTCTTGTATGGCAGGGCTGTCCAAGATGAATGTCAGCTGTGGGCCTCCTTGGCCAGAGATAGGGCTGAGCTGAATTTCTCATGGCAAGCTTTGTTTGTGTGACCCTTGTTTCTGACTTGTTCCTTTACTTACGAGATGTCCCTGCTAGCCGGAGGTGCGAGCATCCAGGCGTGATGGTTCACTGAGAGTTTATTCTTTGAGCTACAGCACTGGCCATGATTTATCTTCTAGAGATCCATTGCTTTGTTTTTGATCAGCTGTACAGTTATTACCTAGATACATTAAAGAACTAACCTCCCAACAATTTATATTATTTGTATAGTTAGCTGGCTTTGGCACTCTGACATGGAAACCATCAGTTAAGTAAAGTTTCTAAGTAGGCCTGAGGGAGTCTCACAAGAAGATAGCAAACATAGTGTTTCCAAGGACTCTTGAACTACTAGTTTATCATTAACTACAGAGGGACGCGATGGCTTTGTATGTATTCTCTAACGTTCATACCTGATTGATTTTGTATTTCCTTGTGCCAGATACTCATGGTAACCATTCTTTGTAAACATTTCACTGGATACATTTTTTCTTTAGTAATGTAATACCAACTTGTGTGTATAAAAGTTCCTGCCTCAGAACAGTAAAGTGCATTCAGACTCAACCTACATCTGGTGTGTCTGTCTGTCATTCACCGGACCTGTACCTTCCTGCATACCAAAGACCCTGATTCCCCACGGGTGTGTGTGTTCCGACTGAGTTGGTCCGTGGCAAAAACGTGCAATGTGCTATTTGCTTATTTTAAATTTATAAAGCGATATTAAGCAGGCAGGTAGATCAATAGAATAGAATTGAAGGCCTAGAAATGAACTCACACACCTATGGTCACTTGATCTTTGACAAAGGAGCTAAAACCATCTAGTGGACAAAAGATAGCCTTTTCAACAAATGGTGCTGGTTCAACTGGAGGTCAGCATGCAGAAGAATGTAAATTGATCCATTCTTATTTCCTTGTACTAAGCTCAACTCCACGTGGATCAAAGACCTTCACATAAAACCAGACACACTGAAAATAATAGAAAAGAAACTGGGAAAGACCCTGGAGGACATGGGCACAGGGGAAAAGTTCCTGAACAGAACACCAATAGCTTATGCTCTAACATCAAGAATTGCCAAATGGGACCTCATAAAATTACAAAGTTTCTGTAAGGCAAAGGATACTGTAAATTGGACAAAATGGCAACCAACAAATTGGGAAAAGATCTTTGCCAACCCTACATCCAACAGAGGGCTAATATTCAATATATACAAAGAACTCAAGAAGTTAGACTCCAGAGAGCCAAATAACCCTATTAACAATAGGGTACATGCTAAACAAAGAATTTTCACCAGAAGAATTTTGAATGGATGAGAAGCACCTTAGGAAATGTTCAACATCATCAGTAATTAAGGAAATGCAAATCAAAACAACCTGGAGATTTCACTTCACACCAGTCAGAATGGCTAAGATTAAAAACTCAGGAGACAACAGGTGTTGGCAAGGATGTGGAGAAAGAACATTCCTCCACTGCTGGTGGGAATGCAAGTTGGTACAACCACTCTGGAAATCAGTCTGGAGATTCCTCAGAAAACTGGGCATGACACTTCTGGAGGACCCTGTTATACCACTCCTCGGCATATACCCAGAGGATTCCCCAGCATGCAATAAAGACACATACTCCACTATGTTCATAACAGCCTTATTTATAATACCCAGAGGCTGGAGAGAACCCAGATGTCCCTCAATGTAGGAATGAATACAGAAAATATGGTATAGTTACACAATGGAATACTACTCAGCAATTAAAAAGTATGAATTCATGAAATTCTTAGGCAAATGGTTGGAACTAGAAAATATCATCCTGAGTGAGGTAAACCAATCACAAAAGAACACACATGAAATGCAGTCACTGATAAGTGGATATTAGCCCAGAAGCTCTGAATACCCAAGACACAACATATCAAATAATTCCCAAGAAGGAAGGAAGGAGAGGGCTCGGGTCCTAGAAAGGCTTTATGCTGCAATGCAGGGGATTACCAGCACAGAGAAGTGGGAGGTGTTTGACTGGGAATGGGCGTAGAGAGAAGAGGGCTTATGGAATTTATGGGAAGGGGGGAACTGTGAAAGGGAAATCAGTTGGAATGTAAGAATGTAAACAATTTAAAAAAAAAGAATAGCTTAATGATATTTTTTTTCTTGGTGGTTTAATTTGTATCTCAGTGCCTTAAGTACTTTTCCAATCTTCTCAATGCAGATGCAAAGCACATCTTAATAGTGCTAATCTTTAACAATTATAGAGTCTTCCAACATGAACCTTGCTTTCAACATTAAGTTTTCCAGTAGTCTTTTTGCATCCACCTGTAAATTTTGAATTTCTTTGTGACCCATTATTTTCACTGGATACTCAGACCACTAATTACTCTTAACCACTCTACAGATAAAATAGTACTTTCCTTGGAATTACCTCTGCCAAAGAAATCATTCCATTACTTTTAAGATTAGAGTCATGCAAGCTCTTAGGACAAGAGCAAAATGGTTATCATAAGAATGACCTGAGGTCCAGTTCTTAATTGTTTTCCCCCTCTAAAGCCTCTGGAGCCAGGATTCCTCAGTCTGCACTGCTCTCTGCTTCCAGGCTCTTCCTGAAACAGTCCATTACTCTTTGCTAAAGGCATCCAACTGCTTTACTACTTCAAAGTTTTCCACATATTTCCAAAATACAACAAAGTGGGTTCTTCAGAGCAACAACCCACTGTCTGGTACCCATTTTGTATTACTTACTATTCTGTTACTGTGCTTAAAACACCATGACCAAGGCAACCTATAAAAGACATATTTATTTGGGCTTATGACTCAAGTGAGATAAGAGTTTTGTCATGAGCAGGGAGCAAGACCACATGCAGGAGGTAGCAGGCAAGGTGGCTGGGGAAGAATCGGGGAGCTTTCCTGATAAGTTGTAAGCAGGAAGCAGATACAGCAAATGGGAGTCACTTGTATCTTTAAGCTTTTAAAGGCCACACTTAACCCTCTCTAAATAGTGCCAGAAAATGGGAACTACCTGATCAAGTACAAGAGCTATTCTCTCCTAAACCATCATAGATTTCCCGATGTACATGCATGGCCTTCTTGTACATTCATATAGTTATCTTAGATACCCCCCTTTTTTTGTATTGTTCTACTTTCAATAGTACTTTTGTCATGCTTCGATGCTCTTCAGTTGGACAGGGAACATTCTATGTCCTCTCAAACGGAAATTCCTTAATTTATAAAACATTATTACGTCACTCAAATCACCAAGACTCCTTGGATCTCTTAATGATCTTAATTTTTTTCTATTTATTTAGAACAAATGAGCAAACAACAAACCCCAGCATCCCATGTCTTCCATAGCTATTAAGATTTCTTTTCGTGATTGGGAGTGAGGCAGTAAATGGGATGAAAAGTGAATAATAATAATAACAATAATATTAATATTATTAATAATAGTTTGAATCAAAAAATAATTCCATTCTTAGGGAATTTGAATTAAATGAATTTACAGAAACGCCGTCTCAGCACACTTAAAAAAGGGTACTGTGTGTCTGTAAATTAGATAGTGATTGCCTGGTTCTACTATGTGAAGGTCTATCTTCAATTGTAAACTGAAAATATGATTCATCTGAAGGGATAAGCTTATATAGCAAGAAAATATAAGAAAGCTTTCTCTTCGGGTTTAGCCTTGTATAAGAAGATTGATAGGCTGGTAACAGAAAGAACATAAAATGCAAGCCTTGACTGTGATGTGCATAAAAGACCACATTTTCATGGTTTTACCAATATTTAAAATAATCAGTCAAACCCAGCTATACTTGTAGTAATTCAGTCTTGTATTAAAAACATGTTACTATCCTGTTTTGTTTCTTTTTTTTTCATTAATTTTTTTATTTGTATGGTATCAACAAGCATATGTAAGAATTGTATTTTTTTCCCTAGCATTCCATCAGAGTGAAAAAGTTAAGTGGTTCATTTTCTAAAGCTAGGGGCAATTTTGATTTTTCTATACTTGTTGTAATATTCTCTATGGGGAAGAAACTGTATTACCATCAATATTTTAACACTACAACAATATCACCTTCGTATTTCATAAACGTCTAGAACCAAAATTTCAGTAAGAGGTTTTGTCAACATAAAAGTATATCCCTAAGAATTATCATTTGGGCAAAAGCCTGAAACAAAAATAAATGTAATGTGTAAAGGAGCCAGATTTCCAAAAGTTGCTGAATTGTAGTCCGACATAATGGGTACAGGGAACACCTACTGAGGAGAAGCCCCCTGGAGGGACGTTTATTATCTAGCCCAGTGATGAAAGTGTTTGTGACATTCCTGTGCCAGTGGAAGATGTTGCCCACACAGAGTGGGAGCTTTGAAGTCTAACTATTTTGGTCCTCAAGTTCCCATGTGTGGGTTCTGAAAACGAAATGTAGAGGAGAAAAAAAAGACAGCTGTGCCAGAGGCTCCAGGAACAGCCAGAGTGAGCAAGTGAGCAGGCTTACTGTTGGACATATTGATTCAATTTGTCATTTTCCCACTGCTGTTGAAAACCAGAATGCACCTAGATCTCTCTTGTCTGCAGAGCTTAATATGGCATTGATATTTCCAAAAAAACAAAAGTATTTGTTAGGAGCCTACCTATTCACTTGGGTTTTTACATGAGCAATTATTGCTTTCCAGGATGAAGCTTAATGATAAAACATGCTTGATTATATTAAAGAAAACTTGGTGGAAAAGAGAAAAGAGAATAGTAGTTTATTTTTAACACATTTGAGAGATCGTTTAATGAAAAGACAAATATGACAGAGATCAGTGGTTAACTGTTCCTTGTAAATCTGTCCATGTTCAATAAGAGTTAGCTGTTCCTTATAAATCTCACCATCTTTGATGAGTGTGACAGGCTCTTACTACTTACTACATTTCATTACAGCAGAAAGCTCATTTCACTTTAGGGTCCTTAATTCCTTTGCATTAACTCTAGCAAGGGAAATGATGAGTGAAAGTCACAGAATAAAAGTTAAATGAAGAAGCATGCAGAAAATAACTAATAATAAAAGCTAAATAATAATGTATTAGAACTTACGTTTTGATGGCTTAGTCCCTGGGAGACGTGGGGGTGTCTGACTGACCATCAGCAGCATTCTTCCCATGGGAATACAAGCCCCTTCAGCTCCTCCAGTTCTCCCTCCAACTCCTCCATTGGGGACCCCCTCGCTCAGTCCAATGGTTGACTGCTAGCATCTGCCTCTCTATTTGTAAGGCTCTGGCAGGGCCCCTCAAGAGACAGCCATAACAGGCTCCTTTCAGCAAGCACTTCTTATCATCCATAATAGTATCAGTGACTGGTTTATAGGATGAATCCCCAGGTAGGACAGTCTGGGAGGGGGAGAACCGGGAAGGGTATAGCAATTGAAATGTAAATGAAGAATATATTCAATAAAAGAACAAAAGAAAAAAAAAGGAACTTACTTTTTATCCCACAAAGAATATCTAAACCTTTTGTTACATGTTTATTTTGACATTACATATTTGGGATAGAGAGAGAAATGTTGGTGAATAAAATATATAAAAGACCGACAGGACTCTAATAACTCAAGATACATAAATATATCTCAGAAATGCGAACCTGAGCTTTGAAGTATAAGGAGCATAAGGCTAGTAACCTGAACATGAGAGATAAGAGTTCTGCTCATTATTAATGGGATCATTAGGAACTGCAAGTTTAAGGTGCTCAGGAAACATCAGCAAGGGATGGAGATTTGACTATTAAAGAAGTAATTACAGGCATGGTTGAAAGTAGGATTTGGATGAGATGGAGAAAGAATATGTCTACAAAAATAAATAGCAAGGCAAAACAGGCAGAAATGTTTGGAAGCCTTTAACATACACAGTTTGAAACCATCAATTCAAATATATATATGTATATATGTATATATATATGTGTGTGTATGTGTGTGTATACATATATAGATAGATAGATAGATAGATAGATAGATAGATAGATAGATAGATAGAAAAACATTGCATGAATTATCATTATTTTGGTAGAAAACTCACTGTAGAGTTCAGAGATCCTTAGTACAGTTGGATGATATAAAACCTGCACTTCTATCTGTGTTTCTCGCCAAAATGTGAGTTTTCATGGAAGCACCAACATTTCAACTATTCTATTTTCTACATAATGAATGTTATCTAATCCAAGCCCTACCTGTACAAATTGGAAGAAACCATCTTTTTCATTGTCCTTAAACTTCTCAAGTTATCAATAGCTCTCTCATGAGGTTTAATTACATATATTAAATGTTTTTAAATGATTGCTTTTCTCTTTATAAAACTGTCCACAGAAATATGCATCCGTGAGTAAGTAGGTTTAAATTTTCCATTAAATATTTAGAATTTAGAAGACTTTCAGCTGAGGTTACAGGAACATCTCATGACTAAATGGTGTGTAAAGTAATATTATTATTATTATTATTATTATTATTATTATTATTATTATTGTTTTTTTTGCTAAGAAGCAGAATGGGCCTGTACAAATATTTCACTGTTCACATCATAGGAATCATGAAGTTGTTTTTTAGGGGGTGGATAGATATAAAGATAGACTAGTGATGAAGCTCTACTCCTAATTGTCCCACTTAATCCTTTTCTGTAATCTTTCATTATTAATCTATGAAAACATATTTCTTTCTATCCAATGATTTTTTTCCCAAAGCTTCAACTCAGAGCACTGCTGCATTGGAAACAGAACTCCAAAACATGACTCCCTGGAGAAACTAATTTGTAATTTCTTGTTTAAAAAGATAAATGGAAGAAAATTTCAAATATTCTGGTGATAAAGTAAAACTGAAGTACTAAAGTAAAAGTCAAGTAGGAGTTTTGATTGTTTTTGCTGTGTTTGTTGTACTATATAATTTATCCAAACAAAAGTATCTTGAACTATAGATTGAATGTTTACATCTTTGGATATGAAAATTGGTTAATCTCTTATTATAGGCAATCATGGTTACTAGATAACATTAATATAATATAGTATGTTTTCTGATGAAGAATTCTTAGACTTTGAAAGAGTAAAAATGGAAAACATGTATTATGTGTATCTTAATAAAAGGCTTTTACATAAATTAATTAATATTCCTTTTTTAACCTTTAGGAATTTTTTTTCTGTTCTTTTTCTTTATTTTCTATATTCTTTGTTTACATTCCAAAGGCTTTCCCTTTACCAGTTCCCCCCTCACCATATGTCCCATAAGTCCTCTTCCCTCCACCCATTCGCCCAATCACACCCCCTCCCATTTCTCTGTTGTGATACTCTCCTACAAATCAGGGTCCAGTCTTTTCAGGACCAGGATCCTTTCCTTCCTTCTTCTTGGGAAACTTCTGATTTGCTAATTGTGCATTGAGTATTCAGAGCTTTTGGGCTCATTGATATCCACTTATCAGTGATTGCATTTCATGTGTATTCTTTTGTGATTGGGTTAACTCACTTAGGATGATATTTTACAGATCCAACCATTTGCCTACAAATTGCATGAATTCATTATTTTTAATTGCTGAATAGTATTCCATTGTATAAATATACCACATTATCTTTATCAATTCCTCCTTTGAGGAACAATTGGGCTCATTCCAACTTCTGGCTATTATAAATAAGGCTGCTGTGAACATAGTGGAGCATGTGCCTTTATTATATGCAGGGGAATCCTCTGGGTATATGCCCAGGAGTGGTATGACAGGGTCCTCTGGAAGTGTCATGCCCAATTTTCTGAGGAACCGCCAGACTGATTTCCAGAGCGGTTCTACCATCTTGCAATCCCACCAACAGTGTAGGACTGTTCCTTTTTCTCCACATCCTCTCCAGCACCTGTTGTCCCTTGAGTTTTTAATCTTAGCCATTCTGACTGGTGTGAGGTGGAATCTCAGGGTTGTTTTGATTTGCATTTTCCTGATGACTAATGATGTTGAACATCTCTTAAGGTGCTTCTCAGCCATCCGAATTTCTTCTGGTGAAAATTCTTTGTATAGATCTGTACCCCATTTTTTGATAGGGTTATTTGGTTCTTTGGGGTCTAACTTCTTGAGTTCTTTGTATATATTGGATATTAGCCCTCTGTCAGATGTGGGGTTGGTGAAGATCTTTTCCCAATTTGTTGGTTGCTGTTTTGTCCTTCTGACAGCATCCTTTGCCTTACAGAAACTTTGTAATTTTATGAGGTCCCATTTCTCAATTCTTGATCTTAGAGCATAAGCTATTGGTGTTCTGTACAGGAACTTTACCCCTGTGCCCATGTCCTCCAGGGTCTTCCCCAATTTCTTTTCTATTAGTTTCAGTGTGTCTGGTTTTATGTGGAGGTCCTTGATCCACTTGGTGTTGATCTTAGTACAAGGAGAAAAGAGTGGGTCGATTCGCATTCTTCTGCATGTTGACCTCCAGTTGAACCAGCACCATTTGTTGAAAAGGCTATCTTTTTTCCACTGGATGGTTGTAGCTCCTTTATCAAAGATCAAGTGACCATAAGTCTTTGGGTTCATTTCTGGGTCTTCAATTCTATTCCATTATTCTATTTGCCTGTTGCTGTACCAATACCATAGTTTTCAGCACAATTGCTCAGTAGTACTGCTTGAGGTCAGGGATTTTGATTCCCCCAGAAGTCCCTTTATTGTTGAGAATAGTTTTAGCTATCCTGGGTTTTGTGTTACTCCAGATGAATTTGAGAATTGCTCTTTCTAGATCTATGAAGAATTGATTTGGGATTTTGATGGGGATCGCATTGAATCTATAGATTGCTTTTGGCAAGATGGCCATTTTTACTATATTGATCCTCCCAATCCAAGAGCATTGAATATTTCTCCTGAGGTCTTCCTCAATTTCTTTCTTCAAGGACTTGAAGTTCCTTTCATACATTTCTTTCACTTGTTTGGTTAAAGTCACGCCAAGATACTTTATAATGTTTGTGGCTATTGTGAAGGGTGTTATTTCCCTAATTTCTTTCTCAGCCTACTTGTCCTTTTGGTACAAGTACAAGAAGGCTCCTGATTTGCTTGAGTTGATTTTATAACCAGCCACTTTGCAGAAGTTGTTTATCAGCTGTAGGAGTTCTCTGGTGGAGTTTTTTGTGTCACTTATGTATACTATCATATCATCTGCAAAAAGTGATAGTTTGACTTTTTCCTTTCCAATTTGTATCCCTTTGACTTTCTTATGTTGTCTAATTGCTCTCACTAGAATTTCAAGTACTATATTGAAATGATATGGAGAGAGAGTGCAGCCTTGTCTAGTCCCTGATTTTAGTGGGATTGCTTCAAGTTTCTCTCCATTTATTTTGATGTTGGCTACTGGTCTGCTGTATATTGCTTTTACTACATTTAGGTATGGGCCTTGAATTTCTGTTCTTTCTAGGACTTATAGCAAGAAAGGATGCTGAATTTTGTCAAATGCTTTTTCAGCATCTAATGAGATGATCATGTGTTTTTTTCTTTTTGTTTGTTTATAGTTTTATATCCAAAACATTGATGGATTTTCATATATTAAACCACCCCTGCATCCCTGGGATGAAGCCTACTTGATCATGGTGAATGATCATTTTGATGTGTTCTTGGATTTGGTTGGCAAGAATTTTATTTAGTATTTTTACATCAATGTTCATAAGGGAAATTGGCCTGTAGTTCTCTTTCTTTGTTGGATCTTTGTTTGCTTTTGGTATCAGCGTTATTGTGGCTTCGTAGAACGAGTTGGGCAGTGTTCCTTCTGTTTCTATTTTGTGGAATAGTTTGAAGAGTATTGGTATTAGGTCTTCTTTGAAGGTCTGATAGAATTCTGCACTAAAACCATCTGGTCCCGTACTTTTTTTGGTTGGGAGACTTTCTATAAACCCTTCTATTTCTCTAGGGGTTATGGGACTGTTTAGCTGATCTAATTGATCGTGGTTTAATTTTGGAATTTGTTATCTCTCCAGGAAATTGTCCATTTCCTCCAGATTCTCCAGTTGTGTTGAGTATAGGCTTTTGTAGTAGGATCTGATGATTTTTTGAATTTCCTCAGTTTCTGTTGTTATATCCCCCTTTTCATTTCTAATTTTGTTAATTTGGATACTGTCTCTGTGCCCTTTGGTTAGTCTGGCTAAGGGTTTATCTATCTTGTGGATTTTTCTCAAAGAACCAGCTCTTGGTTTTGTTGATTCTTTGTATGGTTCTCTTTGTTTCTACTTGATTGATTTCAGCCCTTAGTTTGATGATTTCCTGTCTTCTACTCCTCCTGGGTGAATTATCTTCTTTTTGTTCCAGGGCCTTCAGGTGTGCTGTTAAGTTGCTAGTGTATGCTCTCTCCAGTTTCCTTTTGAAGGCACTCAGGGCTATGCGTTTTTCATCTTAGCACTGCTTTCATTGTGTCCCATAGATTTGTGTAGGTCGTACCTTCATTTTCATTGAAGTCTTAAAAAGTCTTTGATTTCTTTCTTTATTTCTTCCTTGACCAAGATGTCATTGAGTAGAGTATTATTCAGTTTCCATGTGTATGTGGGCTTTCTGTTGTTGTTCTTGCTATTGAAGATCAATTTTACTCCATAGTGATCTGATAGGAGACATGGGATTAGTTTGATCTTCTTGTATTTGTTGAGGTCTGTCTTGTAACCAATTATATGATTAATTTTGGAGAAGGTACTGTGCGATGCTGAGAAAAAGGTATATTCTTTTGCTTTAGGATGAAATGTTCTATATATATCTGTTAAATCCAATTGGTCGAAAGCTTCAATTAGTTTCACTGTTGAAGGTACGACCTACACAAATCTATGGGACACAATGAAAGCAGTGCTAAGATGAAAACGCATAGCCCTGAGTGCCTTCAAAAGGAAACTGGAGAGAGCATACACTAGTCTTTTTATTGGGGAATTGAGTCCATTCATATTAAGAGATATTAATGAATAGTAATTATTACTTCCTGACATTATGTGTATTATTATTATTATTATTATTATTATTATTATTGGTATTTGAGTGGTTCTCTTCTTTTGGGTTGGATGAGATGGGGTTTCTATCTTGTTTCTTCTGGGGTGTAGTTTCCCCCTTGTGTTGTTATTATTCCCCTATTATCCTTTGTAGGGTTGGGTTTGTACATAGATACTGTACAAATTTGGTTTTGTCATAGAATACCTTGATTTCCCCATCTATGGCGATTGAGAGTTTTGCTGGGTATAGTAGTTTTGGCTGAAGTTTGTGTTCTCTTAGAGTCTGCATGAGGTCCACCCATGATCTTCTAGCTTTCATGGTCTCAGGTGAGAAGTCTAGTGTAATTCTGATAGGTCTTCCTTTATATGTTACTTGTCCTTTTATTCTTACTGCCTTTAATATTCTTTCTTTTTTTAGTACAATTGGGGTTTTGATTATTATGTGACGGGAAGTATTTCTGTTCTGGTCCAGTCTGTTTGGGTTTCTGTAGGCTTCTTCTATATTCATGGGCATCTCTCTCTTTAGGTTGGGGAAGTTTTCTTCCATAATTTTGTAGAAGATATTTGCTGGCACTTTAAGTTGTATATCTTTACTCTCATCTATACCTATAATCCTTAGGTTTGGTCTTCTCATTGTGTCCTGGATCTCCTAATGTTTTGGGTTGCCAGATTTTTGCATTTTGCATTTTCTTTAATTGTTGAATCCATGGTTCCTATGGTATCTTCAGCATCTGAGATTCTGTCTTCTATCTCTTGTATTCTATTGTTGATATTTGCATCTATGACTCCTGATTTCTTCCCAAGATTTTCTATCTCCAAAGTTGTCTCCCTTTGTGACTTCTTAGTTGTTTCTACTTGTTTTTAGATTCTGGATGGTTTTGCTCAGATCTTTCACTTGCTTGTTTGTGTTTTCCTGTAATTCTTTAAGTGATTTTTGTGTTTCCTCTTTTATGACTTCTACTTGGTGACCCAGGTTCTCTTGTATTTCTTTAAGTGATTTTTCTGTTTCCCCCTTATTGGCATTCATTTTTTCATCCATATTCTCCTGAATTTCTTTAAGTGATTTTTGTGTTTTGCCTTGTAAGGGCTTCTAGCTTTTGATCTATTTTCTCGTGTATTACTCTAAGAGATTTATCTAAGTGTTCCTCTCTCAGCATCCTGACCAGTGATTTTTAGATCTGAGTCTTGTTTTTCTGGTGTGTTGGGGTATCCATGATTTATTGCTGTCGGGGAACTGGGTTCAGATGCTGCCATATTGCCTTGATTTCTGTTAGTAACAATCTTACATTTGCCTTTTGCCATCTGGGTATCCCTGGTGTTAGTTGGTCCTGTAGGTACTAGCTGGTGCTTGAACCTCCTGTGGGCTCCTAAGGCTATTTCCGACAACCAGGACACCTGAACTACTGCCTTGCAGGGCTTCTGCTCACAGATTGCTGACAGGTGGCCTGAGTCCCCCGAGTTCTTAAACTCAGGATATCTCAGGTACTTGGTTCTGCCTGCTGGGCCGCTGCTCTGCACTGCTCCTGCTCAGCGATTGCTGTTGGGATATCTTGGGTACCTGGTTCTGCCTGCTGGTTCAAAGCAGCTGGAAAGATGGGGGAGGCTGCAGGGAGTGCAGGGTCCTCCTTCAGGGCACAGAGCCCACGCTTGGCTGGTGCCCCCCAAACCGCTGCTCTGTGCACAACTCCTGCTCAAGGCCTGAGTCCCCAAAGGTCTTAAACTCAGGATATCTCAGGTACGTGGTTCCGCAGGCTGGATCGGAACACCTGGGAAGATGGCAGAGGCTGGTTCTGCTGGCTGGCTGGAAACAGCAAATATTCCTGAACTATGCTTATAGACTTAGCCATCTTACCATCTGTGTAGGTGTTTGAAACTGATAAAAATTCAATGTGAAGAGGCTAAATGGCACATCCTATTGATATTTGTAAGGTTTATGTCTTCTTTATAAAATTATTACTATTAATTGTTATTGTTTTGTTATTACACAGTAGTGAACACAGTCGTCTCATGGTTTTGTTCATTTATCATATTCCCTATATAATTAATTAATGATACTTTATCTCGTCTACTATGTCTATATTTGTTTTAGGCAGAATGTTCATGTATCCTCAGACTACCATTTTGAAACCTATGTTTAAGGAAATGGAGCATGAAAGTGATGAATTTTGGAGATTGGTATCCCATAAAGCCCTAATACCTTCTCCCAATAAAGAATACAGTGAGAAGTTACTGGTAGGTCAGCAGATGTGACCTTTCTTCACATAGACCCTTGGTTCTATTCTTCCTAGGCATAACAGCTATCCAGAAATAAGTTACATTATTCAATCTATGAGGCATCATTTTAAAAGCCCAAGTAGGCAAAATCTTCGGTTTATATTTACCAATACCTCACCATGACATCTAAAAACAAACAAACAAACAAACAAACAAACAAATGTGAAGACAGAAAATTACCTAGAACTAAAAGATTGCAATCTTCCAGCTCAGCCCCATAAGTGCTGGAATTACATGATTGAACATATGCACCCAGATGAAATTCTTGTTATTTGCTTTTAGTTCTCATGACAGATAGGTTTTTAATATCACCAGATATTCAATCTTACCACTAGTTGAAATTAATGATTTGACTTGGACACAATTCTAAGTTTACAGCAGTTCTTTTTACTGCCAGTCTTCCACAGTGCCTCAGTATCTTATTATTCTGCTAGCTGGATAGCTTGGGGTTTGGGGCGGTACAGTGCTAAAAGAGCCAAGGTATGGGTTTTTGTGGTAAGTGTATATTTCTAATATCCCTTCTGATACAATTAAGGCCATTTTCTAACTCATCCATCTTCACCTGACTTCTTTATATTTTTCTACCCTTAATGTAAATGCACAGTAACTATACCTGTTTATTTTTTTTTGTAGGGTGGGGGGAAGTTGAAACAATAATAAGATAGTCAGTATAGCTATACAGCAAATAATTTAAAGTCAAATAAGCTAAGAAGCTCTCACTTATTTTTTCAATAAATACAAGGATGGTCATGCATTTTCATTGCATCAGAAAATAAAAAAAATCGTGCAAATTTAAGAAAATATGTTTCTGAAATTATTGGCTATTCTGGGCCATCAGAGAAGTATTAGGTATTTAATATTTTGTCTTATTTGAATTACACATAAGTTTAACTTGGAAAATTGTATAAAAATCCAGACTGTAATATCTTAAATATAAGAAAGGAAACTACTAGATCTGAAAAGTTTTTCTAATTCACTTTGGGTATCAAGTAATACTAAGAGGTTAACATACATTCGCTCAAAACATATATCTCTTTTATTGTTTCAGGTCTTCCTTCCATTTATTTTCTTCAAACACTCCCATATGCCCATCCTTAATCTGATTGAAATTTATAATTTTTAGTGTAATTGTTTAGTCTCTATATTGTTATTAACTAATAGGTGCGCTTTGCCCTGGAGAAGACTGTTTCTCCCACTTACCCCCATTCTTAAGTAGACTAGAGGATTTCTGGCCTTTCCTCTGTACACAATGGGCTGTTTATTGTTGTTGTCCTTTGCTCAACTCCTATTGAAACAGACATGTTGGTGAGATGCTATGACGTTAGTTTCTTATCTTACCAGGAGCTACAATCTCACAGCAAACTCCCTGATACTTAGTTCTTAAAACCTCCCTGTCTCTTCTTCTGAAGTGATCCCTGAGTCCTAGCTGTAACACATGTTTTTAGGTATATCACCTGAGAATGGTCTCTGTAACTCTGCATTCTGGTTGCTTTTTCTGTAATGGTCTATCTGTTGAAACAACAAGTTTCCTTAAAGAAGGGAATAGACTACACTAATTTGTTTATTTGTACATTTAGTGTGCAGAGAGGGATTATGCTGAAACAGGAAAGTGGTGGTTGTAGGTTCTCTTACATGTCATTATGAACCCTGGGTATTTCATTAGATTTCTAGTAGCAGACATGATTGCTATCTATTTTGGGGGGGCGTGTCTTAAGTCCCATTAGAGAACTATTGGCTAACTGCCAAGGTATATACCACTACTGTTTCCTTCGCATTATCCCAACATACAAGTCATTACAATAGGTCATAGATGTCATATCTGGGTAAGACTTTTGATTGCCTCCCTCTTTTGGAAGCTTCCATTGTTCCAGAAGATTCAATGGAAGCTAGTCTTCAAGAGGCTTTTAGGTCATTACAGATCATGATCTCTGGGCCCTGTGTCTGAGGTTTATGGTGTCTTCTAGAATAAGAATTTACCTATTACCTTTGGGGGTAAAACCAGAACAATAGCAGTATCCTTACAACATTGCCCCAACAACTTAAAAGAGGGCATTTCATGCTTAGGATATTGTTTTAGATGATGTTTGGCAGCATTGTCAGCCCAGATGAGAATGTTTCATTTAAATTACATACATTTCTTCACACAAAGATGCACATGGATTAAAGAGCCATTATTGGTAGATCATTAATAGTATGATTACTTACTTTTTTCCAGACATTCTTCCTGTTATTTTAGTCTCATTTTTCTTTCTATATGCATCTCCATCCCATTCTGTAACTTGTCCATCCCCATGTTTTCTCTCATATACATTCATAGTTAAGAAAGTCTACATAGTATATGTATATGTGTATGAGTATGTGTATGCATATGCATATGTTTATGCATATGTGTATGTACATGTGTATACATATATAATTTATTCTAATTGGAAAATATTTCTTTAGGACACATATGTTGGGTTCATAGATATTATATGTATAATGAATAAAATAACTAAGATTTTGGCAAAATTTAGATATGCATCATTCTGAAAATTTCTCATACTCTAATAATTATGTAGAATAAATATAATTGCCATGACAGTATATGATTATTGCTAATATTTTCCTTAATTTTAGTTCTTCAAGGAAACAAAAGCAGAACCTTTCCCATTATTTTATCAATTTTATATGTTTTATTTTTATTAAGCTTAAAATCAGTCAACAAAAATTCCAATGATGTAAAAAGTGATAATTTCTTGGATCCATGATCAGTATATGTGTGTCTCTACTAAAAGACTTAAAGCTTTCCCTATAGGGATTTTTCTTTAAAATTGTGAATAACAAGGTTGAAGTTGTGAGAGGTAGAAAAATGAGCTTTTTGACAGGAGACGTTATTAAATGTGTGAACAAGTTCCTAAAGGAGCCAGAAAATGGAGGCCTTTAGAAAAAAAAGAATGAAATATCCTCCTTTCTGTGTTCCAGGCAATAGTGTGGGCGAGCTCATGACTAAAGGCAAAGTAATAGACTTGATGAATACAAATGGAATTTTTTAGCCCTCTGGGTTAAAGATTTATTTTGTAGGATATGATAAAAATCAGATTTAAAAGTCATACCTCATTATAAAATCCAACCAGAGAAGAAAATTGATGTTGAGATATTCTTGAACAAGAAAAATGAGAGGAAATGATTGTCTACTTCATGTTAATTCAGCTGGTCTCCATAGTACACAAAACAATAGAACTTTGTATTCCAATAACATCTGTGAGGTGCTGCAGGGAACTTTTAAATGTGACATGTAGCTGAGAGGGAAATGGCTACAGAACTCCTTTTTGATGGGAATTCACCCGGGTTTAGTATAACATAGAAATGGCCTCTTCTGTTTATAGAAAGTTAACATAGAGAATGGTCCCTGATGGGCCAAGGGTGAGACAAGTATCAAGAAATATGTGGTTGAGCTGCAGTGAACAAGGAAAGGTGCGGAAAAGCCTTCACATCAAATAAAGGAACCTTGGAGCCATATAGAGGGCCCTCAGAGCAAGACTAATGTAAATTCTCTAACTTTACAAGCCTGGCTTCTAAAGGTCACAGGGAGATATGTGTGAAACCGTTACATTGAACAGTCATCCCATTGGCCATCAGGTCTGAAGGCAGGAAAGACAGAATAATGGTCACTGTTTTTTTCAGGGAGTCATTGCTAGAAAGGGAGGCTTTTGGCTACTGACATTCAAATAAAGTTTTGCATTTTCTGTAAATAAATAAATGAAGCCAAGTTCACTATGGTTATTTCTACTATATATAGCTTTTTCTGGATGCTTCTCAAGTATGAGGAAAGAGAGACATATTTGCTTGTTGAAGAAGAAATCAGACCACTTTTTTGTTACTTGGGTCTTGGAGACCTTGGACGTGAACTACAGTTAGGATAAGATGCTAATGATAGGTTGCAGCCAAAGGTTGTTAGGAATGTAAGTTCCACAAACAAGAGTATATTAATCTCAGCACCATCCATATGCTTTGGAGAGATATCAAAACTCCAAATGAAATGACAGTCTCTTTCTTCAGCTTTCAATAATTTAAGCCCAATGAGACCTTAAGAGGGCATCCTTTCTACTTCCAGAGGACCCAGCCATACCACTCCTGGGAATATACCCAGAAGATTCACCAGCATGCAATAAGGATACATGCTCCACTATGTTCATAGCAGCTTTATATATAATAGCCAGAAGCTGGAAAGAACCCAGATGTCCCTCAACAGAGGAATGGACACAAAAAATGTGGTATATATACACAATGGAGTACTATACAGCCATTAGAAACAATGAATTCATGAAATTCTTAGAGAAATGGATGGAGCTGGAGAATGTCATACTAAGTGAGGTGACCCAGTCTCAAAAGAATACCCATGGTATACAATCACTGATAAGTGGATATTAGCCTAGAAGCTTGGAACACCAAAGACACAAATCACATATCAAGTGATGTCTCACAAGAAGAAAGGAGTGGACACTGGTGCTAGCATGGACCAAAACATCATTGTGGGAGAGTACAAGAACAGTAAAATGGGAGGGGGTGGATGCGGGAGCAGGGGGAGGGAAAAGGACATGTGGGACCTTTGGGGGTGGGGAACCAGAAAAAGGGAAATGAATTGTAAATATAGAATATATACAATAAAAAAAAAGAGGGCATCCTTTCATATCAACTCTGGATTTCTGAGCTTTACAAATGGAAAGATGCAGCCGGGCAGTGGTGGTGCACGCCTTTAATCCCAGCATTTGGGAGGCAGAGGAGGCAGATTTCTGAGTTCAAGGCCAGCCTGGTCTACAGAGTGAGTTCCAGGACAGCCAGGGCTACACAGAGAAACCCTGTCTTGACAAAACAAAACAAACAAACAAACAAAAAAAAACAAATGGAAAGATGCTAAATGCCAGTTGTTTTAAAGTGTCCTTCTGAACTATTTCCTCTTCATTTACAAAGATATTGAATGCCTTAATTCTTGTTGTTTTAGCAACTAAGTTTAAAGTGTGCTTCTGAAGGATTTCCTCTTGTTGAGGTATCAGTTACACATTAAAAAATATTGTAATATAAAATTTATATGTATACTATCTCTAACTGCTTTGTATAATCATATAGTCAACAAGTATTAAGAAAATGTACCCTCCCAATGAACTGTGTCGCTTCTATTTGACATGTCTCATACATTCTCATCACTAATAACTCCAAATTGTGAGCTTTAAGATTGTATTTCTTCCAAACCAAGGAACAACACACACTTTAGACAATGTATGTTCCAAAGCATTTGTTTGTTCATGAGCATTTGCTAATTTGTCCATATGTTATATTTGCCACATCATCAGAAACAAGAGTTAAAATCTAGTGTTAGGCATTTGAAAGGGTAGAAGAAAAGAGAGGAGAAGTTTGGAAGAAATAAGAACCCACAATGTAGCAAGCAATAGCTACCCATGTTTTTTTTTTGTTTGTTTGTTTTTTTTGTTGTTGTTGTTTTTGTCAATATTTTGTAGTGCTTAGCACATGGCTGATTTAACCATGGCTAGAATATGCGATTAAGGGGAGAAAACAAACAAACAAGCAAACAAACAAAAAAGGCAAGAATAAAAAAAAGCATGCCAAGACTCTAAATATTTTCCTCAAGGGGAAACCTATAATGATCCAATGAGGCTGCTGTAGAAATCTCTATACTGACTTTAGTATCATGCCTTTGAACAGGCCCTATACTTTTTGCAGGTGTTCAAGATCCTAACTAGATAAAACCTTTGCAATATTATGTCTTCCTTTTGTATTTCATCGTGTTCATTTTTGCAAATTAAATTAAAAGTATATATCATCTGCACTGGTATTGGAGTAACACTTTCTTAATATTGAAAATTCACTTGTAAAATATAAAATTAATAATTGACTACTATTGTTATATAATCAATAGTGTGTAAAACGACGGAACATAACCTCAGACATCCATTTTAACACTCAAGTTGGAAATCCCATCCAACATTGAAATAAGATTCAGACTATGCCCATAACTCTAATATTAAACAGACAAGGTAGGAAATTTAACAGTAAATATTCTGTCCATGTTATCATTAATGTTATATTGTAAATTCAAAAGAAGAATATCTTCAGTAATGTCATTTTTATTCTTTCACCACTAATCATTATATTTGTATACTATAAACTATTTCAAAGCTGACACTTCATAATTTATGTGAATATATCATCATGAAAGAGGGGAGTTGGGAATGCAGTTGTCTAAAATATATTCATTAATGCTCATCCATCCACAGTCTAGCTCTGTTTATGATCTACGTACAAAAGTACAGTATTACAATGATCAGAGACAAGATATATGGATGGCATGCTGGAATAGCCTATTGCATAAGTACAGTCCTTAAAGGCTCCCCAAAAACAGAGTGGCCATTTTTAAGGAATTGTTTTTCAGACTAGGGAAATGTGTAACAGGAATGTATGGAAGTGTCCAGTAGTCTTAGACTCACAGCAGGCTGTTTCCTGTTATCTCTCCAGTGGTCTTTTCCACTGAATTCACAGCCAACAGTATAGTTACCGTAGGGATAGGCAAAAACTTTCAGATGTGCTCAGACTTCAGGATCCAGGAATAATTCTGAATTCATAGAGAAGTCACGTTATTAGCAACCTCTTATTCTCATAGAATGGAGTTATGTTGTTAGGGGAAAAAATCCACAAAAACCTCCCATAAGGAATTACTGATTATTCTCTCATTACGTTAGAGTTTTTCTCTCATTAGAATATAATACTATTAATGGAAAATAAAATTTTAAATTACAAACCTCCCTCAAAATTAAATTCAATTGTTCCCACTGTTATAATGTTCATTAAAATAAAATATTGTCTACATAGAATGAATAAAAGAACAATTATACAAGTCTGATAATACATACGTAAAGTATAGATACAGTAAGATTCAAGTAGATTTTTGTTGTTCCTACTATAGATCTCTTTGTGGTTTGTATTACCTACTATAAATCTCTTTGAAATAATCCATCTCCATACATCTCGGTTTTTTTTCCATTGTGGTCTCATAAATATCAATGCATAGTTTGTTTCCTAATAAAAGAAATTCCTCATTCAGAGGGAATGGCAATTCTCTTTTGGAATTGTGGAGAACTATTATGTTCTCTATGTTTCAATAGCATTTTAATCATTTATCCCATGGAATCCAGTATGTTTGCCATGTATTCATTATATTAAATCCTGCTTCTTCATGTAATATTAATTGGTACACATGGATTTGCCCACATCCTTACCATCAACCAACTTCATCATGCATGGAGTAGTTAAAGGAAGAAGACTAATGAGAATCCATCCACAAGCTCCATGAATGTAACTCAGTTGGTAGATCGCTGGCCTCAATTGCTTGAAGCCCAGGGTTTTCACCTCAGCACTCCATAAATTGGGTTTGGAGGTTCACATCAGTGCTTCTAAGACTGAATACAGAGCCAGGAAAACAAAAGAGGCCAGTGTCAGCACTCAGCTACACAGTGAGTTCTAGGTCAGATTGAAGCCATCTGGGATGTAATCACAACAACAATAAAGCAAAAAAGATAAACATGTGTCAAATTGCCATGGAACTCAGTTTTCTGGATCAGCTGTGAATACTTGTAAGAAGGAGTCAGGAAATTGGATTCATTCTCATCCACTCATGAAGTAGATGGAGATGTAATGGCATTCAATGGGGGAGAACCTGAGGGTCATATCACAGCATCCACCTTCAAGAACACAGAAGCAATAATAGTTACTTGGAGGAAAGATTATTATCCATTCTAGGTAATAAATAAAAAGATGCAATGTATTAAGATTTCGAACTTAGAATAGGCTGCTACATCTCGACCTCCTTTCTTCCTCTCTTCTTCTCACTTTTCCTGTAAGTTTTCTCCATGTAATGGTTCAATTTAAGTCATTTGGAGATTGCAAACATTGATTGTCTCAAGTCGGGAGGGCCAATATTTTAAATAAAAATGAATTCTTCTGTCATACAGTGGAGTCCAACTACAGTTTTTCCTTCTTTCACTCATCCCACCACTTCCTCTCTTCTCTCTTATCCAGATTCACTCCCCACCCCTTTGCCTCTTGTGAAACGAAAAGGTCTCCAGAAGACAAGAGCCAAACAGGACAAGACATAAGACAAGGCAGACCCCATGTTTGTGATTGAGGCTTCAGTCTCTGTGAGTTCACAAGAGCCCTTAGTTGAGCCCTAGAGTCTTCCCTTAGTGGCCTCCATCTCTTCTCACTGGTATAGTCTTTTCTCTTCTGCCATCTTCCTCATCTCTGAGGGGAAAATCCACTGGAGACCTCCAATTTAGAATCTCTTTTCATTAAGTCCAGCTGTGCAGCTCTGCACCCACTCACTCTGCTCTCCCGCAGGAGGAAGCATCTCTGATGATGGTTAGACAAGGCACTAATCTTTGAGTATAACAGAATATCATTTTGAATAATCTTTCTGTCTGGTTTTTATTTGTTTTGTTGGGCTTAATGTTTGTTTTGTTTTATCATTTGCGCTTCCTAAGAATCTACATCATATTTGTCAACCATCTTCTGGCTTTTAGAGTCTCCACTGAGAATCAGGTATAATTCTAATACATCAGCGGTTATATGTATTATATAGATTTTGGCCTGTCCCTTGCAGGTTTTATTATTCTTTCTTTGTTCTGTATGTTTAGTGTTTTGATTATTAAGTCAGGAGAAGAATTTCATATGCAGTTCAATCTAATTAGTGTTCTGTTTCCTTCTTGTACCTTCTTTTGGTTAGGAAGTTTCTCGGTTTTTTTGTTTGTTTGTTTGTTTGTTTTTTATTTTGTTGTTAATTTTCTTGAAAATATTTTCTGTGCCTTTGAGCTGAGATTCGTCTCATTATTCTTTCATTATATCTTTTCACAGAGTCCTAGATTTCCTGCATATTTTGTGTCAGGAATTTTTAGTAATTTAAGATTTTCTTTGACCAAATGGACCTATTTCTTATATCATATCTTTAACACCTGTGATTATCTCTTTCATTTCTTAGAGTTGATTAGTGATGCTTGCTTCTCTTTTTCCCTTTCAGTTTCCTAAGATTTTCATTTTCAGAATTCCCTAGTTTGGGTTTTTCTTACTGCTTCCAGTTCCATTTTCATTTCTTGAATAGTTTTATTCATTTCCTACCATTACTTGTTTGTGTTTCGCTGAATTTATTTAAGGAGTTTATTGATGTCTTCTTTAAGGACTTCTATCATCCTCATATAGTTGATTTCAAGATACCTACTTTGTGCTTCAGCTATGTTAGAATAGTCAGGGCCTGCTCTGGTAGGGTAGCTGGGCTCTGGAGGAGGAATACTGTCCTGGCTATCACTGTGGGCTGTTGCTACTGCCTAGGCATCTGAGCTTGGGGTAATTATACGTTTAGCTGCTGAATTCTGCATTTGTCATTGTTGGGTAAACGCTTTATTCCTTAGTTTCTGTTACATTTCTGGTTATTCTGAGTGTTTTTGTTGTGTATTGATGTTCTTTTGTTTTTTTTTTTTTGTTTTCCTTCAATATTAAAAAATTAAAATATTTTTTATTGAATTACCCTCTTTAATTTTATATTGCCTTTCTTAGTTTTTATTGGTATTTTCCTTTGTTTCATTTAAAAGTTTGTGTTTTCCTAGTCCCTTTGGTTTCATTGAGCCATTTTTTAATTAATAAATTAATTTATTATTCACTTTCCATCCCGATATCAGAGCCTCCTCTCCTCCTGTTCGCTCCCCTCCTCACATAGCTCTTTCCATTGTTCCCCCTTACCCTTCTCCTCTAAGAAGGGGGAAGCCCTTTTGGCTATCTCCTCACCCTCGTACTTCAAGTCATTGCAGGACTAGACATATCCTTTCTCACTGAGGAGAGGCAAGGCAGCTCTGTTAAAATGGAATTCACAGGCAGGCAAAAGATTCAGGGTCAGCCCCAACTCTGGTTGTTGGGGAACCCACATGAAGACCAAGCTGCACATCTGCTACATATGTGGAAGGCAGAGTTATGGGGGTTAAGGGTTATGTCCAGTTCATACTCACTATTTGGTCGTTAGTTCAGTCTCTCATGGCCCCCGAGGTCTAAGTTAGTTGTCTTAGTCTTCCTGTAGAGATCTTATCCTCTTCAGGGCCCTCAGTCCTTCCCCTAACTATTCTCCACAAGACTCCCCTAGCTCCATCTAATATCTGGCTGTGAGTCTCTGCATCTGTTTCCATCTGCTGCTAGCTGGAGCTTTTCAAAGGACCATTGTACTAGGATTCTGTCTGCAAGCATATCAGAGTATCCTTGATAGTGTCAGGGATTGATTTTTGCCAATGAAATAGATCTCAGTTTAGGTCAGTCATTGGTAGGCCATTCATTCTGACTCTGTTCTTTGATTCATCTTTTTTTTTTACTGCACATTTTGCAGGCTGGTCACATTTTTGGGTCAAAGGTTTTGTTGGTGGGTTGGTGTCTTATCCTGTCACTGAGTGTCTAGGCTACAGAAAGTGTCCACTTTAGGCTCCATATTCCCACTGCTAGGACTCTCAGCTAGAGTCACACGCTCATAGATTCCCTTGGGTCTTTCCCCATTCCAGGTCTCAAACTGGGATTTTGGTATCATCTCTAGGACATGTGTTTACTCTTTTACTAGTCTGCTTCACAGAGGGTTGTTGCTGGTGTTGGAGGCTGGGTGAAAGGGAGGCATGCGAAGATGTCCGTTTCAGGGCTAGCAGTAATCCTAAAGATTGAGTCTGGGGAGACAGAGAGACTGAAAAATATCTGCTGGCAAATGATCTGGTCTTTGGCAAGAATACGCAGTTGTTGAGAATGGGGTGTCTGCTTGATTTGGGGACTGGAACATATTAACGAGGGTTAGGAGAAGTACTGGGGGGATGATCTATGGTATTCATAGGGGACATGGACAAAGGGGAAGCAGAGGATGCAGCTGTTGATGTCTTGCAGTGCTAGCAGTGACTCTGAGAACTGTGTCTAAGGGACCGCAGAGTGGAGAAGGCCTGAGGACAGCCTACTTGGTACAAGGAATGCCAATGATTTATCTCTACTCTAAAACTACATACTTCTTAAGAATGAAAAGGGATTTCTTTTATCCTTTATTCTTTTATTAATAATCAACAAGAGGTTTAGATAACCCAAACACCAGCACAGAGAAGTCAAGGAGAATAAACACTCTCAACATATTTTCTTCTAGCGGATTCACACTGAGGTCTTTGATCCATTTGCAGTGGAGTTTTGCTCATGGGGACGGATTTCATTCTTCTATGTGTGGACATGCAGGCTTCACAAAACCATTCACTGAAGTAGCTACCTTCTCTCCTGGATATATTTTTGGCAACTTTGACAAGCATGTGCTGTTTGATTCAGGAGAAACAAAGTCTATGCTTCTGACTGCAAAGATTCTTTGAAACGTAAAATTTCTTTATGACTCAATATAATAGAGAAATGATAGGCTAGTTTTAAAGTTTTTAAAAAGTTAGGGTTTAGGCTTAACTCTTCTTATTTCTTGAGACCCAAGAAGTCATTACAACTGAAGCTAAGTTCATTTCTCCTGTGATGGATCAATTCTTAATACTGTGAATTGAAGTACTTGGAAAGACTTGCATCATATTCTAAATCATTTATGAGGATAACGTAACTGATTTGAACGTAAATGGTTGTCTACCCATTGGAATATTTAGGTCCACAGACTACCATTTAATCTTGAGCTCTCTTTTAACTCTTTTTATATCTAGTTCTTGCCCACCTGTATGCCTGTGGTTACACCCTTGTGATTATCAGATGAAACAATTTTCATTTCATTAACTTAATAGAACACTAGCTTCCAGCAAGCAAAAGTTTAAGAATACTATGAAAACACAACTGAGGCCAAGAGCTGAGATTTGTCTAACTACCTGATATTTCACCAAATGTGTCTTCATTCATGATTTTCTTCATTTGAATTCTATAAAACTTTATGAAACTGTTACCACAATTTGAATATAAAACCTCAATCTGTGTTTCCAGATTCCAATAGGGTCACTAATGTTTGTCTTCAGAATAAGCTTCTTATATCTGCTTAGAGAGGAGAGCTGTGTCTTGCATCCACACACCATGCTACCTTGGAAGGTAAATAAATGATGCTGGTAAGGCTTCTACTCTCTGCTATCAGTAAGGCACATTGAAAATAGGTAAAGAAGGACAATGCTGATTGAAACAGACACAGAAAATGTGGACTAGCTCCTAGTCATGGATTTACCCAATCGAAACCTCAGGCAATTTTAGATCACTATTATTTGAGATAAGTAATTTCTTTTGCATTTTATTTGATTATTTTTTTCCTCCAACTTATGCTTGAACTCTTCTTGCTAATAAACAATTACAACATAAAGACATATCTTTCTCATTACAAAAAAATCTTCTATGGCTTATTCACAATTAATGAATAGGTATATATAGACAAGGTGATCGATTTAATGTTTATTAATTTATCAAACACACTACACACATAAAATACTGCATTATACATTACTTGAAGTATAGTAAACAAAGTATTTAATTGCAAAATTATAACCAAGAATTATTTGCTTCATGGGCAAACTTTGTCTTAGATTTTGTAATGCTAAAACCTTGGGCATTTATTCTTTGCAAATGTATTTTTTTTCAAGCGCCCTCTACAAGCAATTGTTTGCTTGAATTGAATAGTAAGTCAATTTATCTTCAAAATGCATTTATTTTCTCGCCTGTAACTTCAAAAATCTACAAGGAGCTTTTGAAAAGTAACAAAGAATGAACATCTGATATAAAAAAATTATCTGAGACAATCCTGAAAATAACTTTATAGAGAAAAATAGAAGTAAAATTATATTCCATCCCCAAGGTTGTTCTGTAAATTATCGATCACAATACAATTTGGTGGAGAGGTTATCTATCATCACCTATGATGCTATAACTCTAGGTCACAGTGTTAAAAGTAGCCATGTGGCCCAACAACAGCATAAAATGATGGGAAATATGATAGGAACATGAGGAGGAGAGGATGCACCCCATGGGTGAGCGGTGCTGTACCTGAGAAGCATGAACTTGAGCACAATCAACAACGGCTTATATCATTTCTTCCCTTAGCTGTAGACTTACAGTTTTGCAGGGATCTCTTTAGGTTCTCCATTTACAATGAAAAATCGTATAAAAAAGCTTGGAATACCCAAGACACAATTCACATATCAAATGATGCTCAAGAAGGAGGAAGAACAAAGTACGGATCCTTGGGTCCTTTATAGAAAGGGGGAAAATACCCACAGAAGTAGATAATAAAGACAAAAGTTTGAGCAGAGTCTGAGGGAAAGACCATCCTGAGACTACTCCACCCAGGGATGCATCCTATATACAGTTACAAAACCCAGGCACTATTGTGGGTGCCCACAAGTGCTGGCTGACCAGAGCAGGATCCAGCTATCACCTGGGAGGCTCTCCTAGTGCATAACAAATACAGAGAGGGACACTCAGCCAGCCATTGAACTGAGAACAGGGTCCCCAATGGGGGAACTAGAGAAAGTACCCAAGAAGCTGAAGAGGTTTGCAGTGCCACAGGAAGAACGACGATATGAGTTACCCAGTATTCCCAGAGCTCCCAGGGACAAAACCATCAACCAAAGAGTACACATGGAGTTACCCATGGCTCCAGACACATGGGCAGCAGAGGATGGTCTTGTTAGACACCAAAGGGAGGAGAGGCCCTTGGTACTGGAAAGACTTGATGATGTAGTGTAGAGGAATACCAGGACAGGGAAGCAGGGGTGGATTGATTGAGGAAGGGAGATGGCTTATGGAATTTTCGGGGGAGGGGGGAACAAGGAAAGAGGACAACATTTGAAATGTAAATAAAGAATATACCTAATTAAAAAACACTTTAAAATATATTTATTTATTTTTCATTTATTTACATTTCAAGTGTTATCCCCTTACCTGTTTTCCCCTCTCCCTTATCCTGCTTCTATGAGGGTTCTCTCCCATCCACCCACCCACCCACTCTCGCCTCCCTGCCCTCGATTCCCCAACACTGGGGCATCTATTGAACCTTCATAGGAACAAGGACCTCTTCTCCAGTTAATGCCTGACAAGGCCATCCTCTTGTGGATACTAAGAAAGGCTTGCTGAAAGGAGCCTGATATAGCTCTCCTGATAGGCCCTGCCAGAGCCTTACAAATACAGATTCGGATGCTAGAAACCAACCATAGAACTGAGTGTGGGGGCTCCAATGGAGGAGTTAGAGAAAGGCGTGAAGGAGCTGAAGGGGTTTGCAACCCCATAGGAAGAACAACAATATCAACCAACTAGATCCCCCCGAGCTCCCCTGGTCTAAACCATGAACCAAGTAGTACATATACATAGTTCCAGCAACACATGCATCAAAACCTCTTAGTGTACAGGTATTTACTTCTGATTTTATTTGATCAGATTATAGTTGCACCTAAAGCATCTCTGAAGTTACAGTATGTTTGATGTCCCAATGTAGGGGAATGCCAGGGAGGCAAGACAGGAGTGGGTGGATGGGGTGCGTACCCTCGCAGTGGCATGGAGAGGGGGGATGAGATGGGGACTTCTGAAGGAGAGACCTGGAAAGGGGAAAACATTTAAAATGTAAATAAAGAAAATATCCAATAAGAAGCAAACAAAAACAACAACAAAAGACCAAGGGAAAAATGAAAACAATAACACTACCATTACCACAACCACCACTAAAAACCTGTTAGATCTATTAGCAACCTTTTGAGGTTTAATCAGAAAGCTACCTAAAAGTTATCCATAACTTTTGCAAAAATAATTGCTCTTCTCCTTTGAAAAGCTCATAGAAATAATTACTTATTATTTATTTTTGAGTGTCTCACTTTATCCTATCACTTATGTTTAAAATCTATATTTAAATGATTTTAGGCTATCAATGAAGTGAATTCCTTTAACTCTATCATGAGGCTGGCAGAAGAAGGAGGTATTTATTGACCAGTTTTCATATCTCTCAAAGTATATGGTTCTTTTCTTCCTTATTTAGACTAGGTACTTTCCCCACTGACATACTCCTAAAGAAGTATTTATACATGTGTAATGTAACTTGCATTGATCATGTTGACAAATTAATGCTTTATGTGACATGTGTCAAACTTTCAAAATTTTTGTGAACTTGCTCTAAAATATGGCCCAAATATATAAAAAGCACAATATTCATTGATAGACAAGTAAATGAAAATTCCTGAGATCTTTTCATTTAAGGTTAAAATGTGAAATGTTTTTGGCAAATAAAGTACTCAGTCTCCAGATACCTATTTTTTTAAAATCCTCTTGAAGTGTATTCTTTTGTAAATATCAAATTCCATAAAATCTAGAAGTATATTTGTCTAATATCAAATATGAAATTTAAAATATGATATTTCTAATGTAATCTCTTCAGTTTTAAAATTGTTAGACTAGAGAAAAGGAATGAGAAGAAAATGATAGTGTGTGGAACAGAAATCTTAGTGATGTCGCTTTTTTTCTTCTAGATCAAAACTGAAGCAAGGATTTCTTAAGGTTCAGTGAAGCACTTGCTCACCTGACAACATTCCATTATAAAGCTCACAGGTTTTTGTCTGTAGCTAAAACTCTTAGCCTTTAAAAATATGAATCTGTTTTACATTCCTCTAACAATTATACTTATTCTTTTCATTTGTTTATTAGAATGCTTTCTATATTTCCTTTCAATCTTATGAAGACATTGTGAACATTTCAATATGCTTTCCAGGAACATCTTAATTATAAATATTTTGAGCTTTTTTTGTTGTTGTTGTGTCACTGGAAATATTGCCTTCATCATTTTAAGACAAAAGAAAAATATTAGAATGCTTTCTATGACCATGAATACAAAACAGTAACTATGTGGTTCATTTTCTTTTCCCTTTTAAATACCACTCTGTGTTAAGCACAATGAGAATATGTTTGCAAGGCAGAGTGGATACTTGATCATTTTAGCAAGGCATTAGCCTTAAAATCCAGGTTTGACTAAAGAATACTCCAGATTTCTGAAGAACCAGTATTTTATTACAGCCGAGCATTCTATCCTGGCATGAAGCCTGTGCCAACTGTTCTGTGTAAGTTTTGTTCTGTAGTAAGAGAGTAGCAAGTTATGGGAGAAACAAGTTTGTTTTCCCTTCTGGGAAAGATTAAGAGAAGAAAACAGATGGAAGGTAAGTGACTGGAATTTTTTTTGTTGTTGTTTTGTTTTTTCGTTTCCCCCTGTTCTCCCACCTCTCCAGACTGTGTTAGCTAGCTGAACTGAAAGGGAAGGGAAAACAATGCAGTTCCATCATTAAATCATTATTGAGTACTTGGATGGAATAGTATCCTTGCTAGATTTCCAATGACATCTGTGTCAGAGGTGCTGTGACACTGTCAGAATCCACAGTTCATGGCCAGGGGACAGCCAGTTAAAGTTTGTAAACTCATGGCTGGCATACAAATGATGTTTTCTTGGAACACAAATGAAGCTTTCCTAGGAATGGTGGACCTGCAGCTAGGCTCCTCTCTGAGCCAGCTCAGTTTCTGTAAATAGTGTCTTTTCAGGCTGGGCCTTATCCTCACACATTCCATTTTTTTTAAAGCATTTGATTAAGTATATGGCACTTGCCTTTAATCCCAGCATGTGGGAGGTGGGAGGCAGAAGGAGGTTAATTTCTGTGAATTAGAAGGCAGTCTGACCTACAGAGTGATTTCTAGGTCATCTAGGGTTACAGTGTGAGACAATGATTCACAGAAAATGAAATAGAATGAAAATGAAAACAGCACATTTTGTAAAATGAGTTATCTTTGAAGTACATGTAAACAGTGAATTGATCAGACAGATGTATTCCTTAACCAGCTAATTTCCCAATATCCACACAGAAAAACTAAGATTTATTAAAATTGTCTTGAGCAAAATACTGAGCAATTGTTATCCATTCTAAACATCTAAGCTAGTCAGGCCTTCTCCCAGACTATATACCTATCTCACTTGAATTTTTTGTCCTTTCTTTTTTTAATATTTTTATTTTTTTATTCGATATATTAATTTACATTTCATATGATTTCTCCCTTTCCAGGCAGGACTCTGGAATTTTTTGTCCTTTCTTGATTCTCTTCGGATGTTTTCTTCACCACGATTCCTTCACTTCCTGTCTCTCTCTCCACCCCTCTGAAAATTGGAAGTCCCACTTTTTCTCTAAAGCTCTTTATTGGCTCACTGGTTTTTTTATTGTCAAGGCAGAAAATAAATGATGAATATATTTATACAAACTGGAGACTGGAACATTGAAGAGTAAGCACTACAAAGCCCTGGTCAGATTGAAACAAGTGTGTACTGCCTGGTTTTGTGTCAACCTGACACAATCTGGAGTTATCACAGAGAAAGGATCTTCAGGTGAGGAAGTGCCTCCATGAGATCCAGCCATAAGACATTTTCTCAATTAATGATCAAGGGGGTGGGCCCATTGTGGGTGGTACCGTCTCTGGGTTGGTAGTCTTGGGTTCTATAAGAAAACAAGCTAAACAAGCCAGGGGTAACAAGCCAGTAAGAAACATCCCTTCATGGCCTCTACATCAGCTCCTATATCCTGACCTGCTTGAGTTCAAGTCCTGACCTCCTTTGGTAATAAACAACAATTTAAAAGTGTAAGCTCAATAAACCTTTCTTCCCCAACTTGCTTCTTGGACATGATGTTTGTACAGGAATAAAAACCCTGACTAAGACAGAAGGTAAACTTTACACATTATACAAAAACATTATTCCTTCAACCTTTCACTCCATTTTGAGTTTATTCATTGAGCCAAGATGACTCTGAACCCTTGGTACCTCCAACAAGCCTCAGACTGATAATTATCTTTTTCCTAGAAGTAGTAACTATGCTGTTGGGAACAAGCAAGAGAAACAACTTATTCTAAGTACTGTCGTTTCTTTTTCAGACTCCATATAATCATTGGGAGAAATTAAGCTCAAGGTCCTAATAACTGAACAGCTTCTGTTGTAAACAGTGGTCTGAGTTCAGCCCTCTCAAGTACAACTTCTCCATCTTGCTGGCAGGGTCAAACAAGTTCATGTCCCCCATCCTAGGATTGAACTCGTACACCTCTTCTGCAAATGTTTTCTTAATTGTCTGTTCACTGGTAAAGAATATAGAAATCGCTATTATGTAAACTAAAATATATGTTATAAAATACATATAACATTTATCCCCTTATTAACTATATGTAGCTGATCTGCTCCTTTGTTCCCTTATCCCTCTGAGCTTTGGACCTAATGTTTAGGAGAATGAAATAAGGACCTTGAAGCCAGGTTCCCAGAATATAGGAGTCTCCAACTGGCACTCCTTCCTTAACCCATAATGTCAAATACCATTGGATGACTCCTTCACAGCTCACCCAAACCACACAGCTTTTGCAGATTCACCCTTCAGTTGCCTCCCTGAACACTGAGAAAATAAAACTTTTGTTTTAAAGCTTCTGTCTCTGAAGTGAGCTTTCTCATCTACTACTCTGAACCCTACCATACTACTATAAATATTTTCCAGTGGAAAATGGGACCATATGAATACATGGGCATACTAAAATTCTATCAGAGTGATAGAACTCTATTTTATATTTCTGTATGTGAGGTACAGCCTGTCACCAGTGGTACTGTTCCCACATATGGAATAAGTTACCTGGCTGTATAGCCTATGAACACTCTCTCTCAAAATAATCTCACTTCTAATGTGTTTTGTCTCACTTTGTGCCATGTTTCAGCTTTAGGGTAACTGTAAATATTTACACTTATGAAACACACGATTTCCAAATGAAGTAAGAACAATGTTGCCCCTGAAACTTAAAAGTAGGCTCCAGTCTCAGTACACTTTATAAGCAGGACAAACAGTTGGTAGATGCAGAGGTTTTGTTGCTGGGTTAATGTCCTAATCACTCTACTTGAGGTCTTGCCTGGTTACAGAAAATGGTAGGTTCAGGCTCCCTCTCCGCCATTACTTGGAGTCTTTCCTAGAGTTACTCTCCTAGATTGCATGGAGTTTCCATTACACTAGGTTTCTCTCTGGTCTCAGTAATTACCCTCAATCCTATTCTTTTCTTCCAAAATTTCTTACCCCTTTCTCTCCTCATTGATCTTTCCTGTTCCCAACCCTACATGCCCAAATAGAAGAATGTAGTAAGAGGTCATTGCCTGATTTATGCTTGTAAGCTTTGCTGTTAACTTGGAGGCAAGAGGAACTTGGAAGCAAAGTCAAGTCAATTATTATTAAGACTCATTTTTGGAGTGTCTTTCACATACTCTCAGTTTTACTATCTTGCTACTTCTTCCACAAAGTTCTCTGCTCCCTGATGGCAGAGACTTGATGGAGACAAATCATTTAGGACTGAGTATTATAACATCTTTCCCTCTCTGTGCTCTGTTCCATGTGGGTGTCTGTATCTTTTCTCATCTACTTCAGAAGGAAGTGACTCTGACAATGGGTGAAAAAGGCAATGATGTATGAGTGTAGTGTTTTATTGTTAAGTTCATTTAGCAGAACAGTAGTATTTGGTTTTTGCATAGGTTCCTAGCCTATCTACTCTCAGGATCTTGGTCGTACAAGAAATGCAGGGAATTCATCCTATCTCGTGGAATAGTTTGTAAACCAATCAGATATCCATTGTTTATGCCCATAGGCTTGGTGTCCCTATTGCACTAATGTGTTTCATAGGAAGGACACTCTCATAGATCAAACGGTTTTGAATTGGTGTGGTGTTTACATTTTCTAATTTGGAAACATGTAGAGTACTTTCCAGGGTTATAAATAAGCATGGTTATAGACTTACATAGGCACCAGATAGACTTCTCTAATATTCAATGAACTGTGTATGTGTTTTCTTGAGCAATTGAGCATTACTGTTCATTCATATAAAACCACCCATAGCCTTTGCAACAGCCTGAGTTGTTTGGGGATTCCTGAGGAGCCTGTTTTTGAGAAACAACTCTATTACATGTAACCCATTCCTAGTTCTAGAAGCTTCTTTTGTGATGGAAGATATCCAGGTGGGGCTCCATCTCCTCCATTATTTGACACATTCATTTAGATTACTTCATATATGTAACTATTTTAAGAAACTTCTACTCTATTGTTTCCATACTATCCCTCAAGTGGTGCTGAGCTTTTCCCACTCCCACCCCATTTTTATCCTCTTAATCTGTAGAGAGCCATATTGGGGTGCTATGCTACCTGACACAACTTGTCATTGACCAAGGTGAAGTTCCTCTCCCAGGCTTCGAGCAGGAATTCCTGTGCTAGCCATAATCCCCTCCTTCTAGGCTAGAGCGCTCAGACCAAGGTGAAGCCCATTGTTCTCCAAGGATAGACTTCCTTCCTTCCTTCCTTCCTTCCTTCCTTCCTTCCTTCCTTCCTTCCTTCCTTCCTTCTTTCTTAAAAGTTCTTTACATATAAAGTATAGGTTCTGGTTTTATGTTTTTATGGGCTCCCTGTGTGTGTAAAGTTGTGTGTCTATGTGTCTATATGGGTTTCTTCTGAATTTCCTTTGGGTCATTTTTATTTGTTTGCTTTGTCCTATTCCACCTTGTTCGTTTCTGTTTTATTTTATTCTTTAAATACCTGCTTGTTCTCTACTTAGAAAGAATATGTGTGAATTCAGTTGGGAGGGGAAACTATAATCAGAATATATGATATGAAAAATTTACTTTCTACCCATATAACTTCAAGTCTAAGAAAATTTCTAAATGTGTGTGTATATATATATATATATATATATATATACCCTCGATTTTAATATTAAATATATTTTATGTATAAGAGTTTATATATTAACATTTTTATATTTTAATGTTATATAGATACATTTATTTTTCTTTTTCATTTTCATATTTTCAGCAATATAATTTCTACTTTTCTTAGAGGTATTCACATAGAAAGAAATATGAGGTGTTTGCTACTAGCCAAACATGAGGAACTGGTACCAAAGATACCCTTCTTATGGTCTAGTAGCTTACCAGTTCATTTAATCTCCACTGAAAACTTCATAAGAACACACAGTCCACTACAAAGAAAGTAGGTAGAGTTTATTCAAATTTAAATGTGATAACATCAAATGATGAGAGTGATGACATTTATTTTTATT
The DNA here is from genome assembly GCA_964023405.1 of Apodemus agrarius. Lineage (NCBI taxonomy): Eukaryota > Metazoa > Chordata > Mammalia > Rodentia > Muridae > Apodemus > Apodemus agrarius. The sequence goes on from OZ030018.1 coordinate 17,486,381, forward strand.
CCTTTTTGATGATATGGCATAAAAACCAATTGATATTAGAAATTTAGTATTTATTGTAGCTTTTCTTTCCTAAGTTTCTCTTTTCCTTCTTTTCCAATTTATGGAAATATAAGTAAGCATTAAAGTGTTTCTGCTAAAATTTATTAATTTTAGCAATAACCTAGTCATCAAAACGGTATTTTCAGAGTAGGTTCCTATTCTTTTCATATTTTATTTTTATGTAAACCTTAAATCTTCATTTTATCTGTGTAGTCACTTTTTTGGAGTTTTATATCTATGGTAAGACATATGTCCTTTGACTCTAATTAATAGTTTCATTTTCTATAATCAATTATGTTACTCCCTCTGGACTTTATGCCATAATATGACATAAGATTAGAAAATCCTTTAATTGTATTCTAATTAGTTAGCCTATTATCACAGCCCCTCTGATACCCTATGTGATCAGTATCATTTGTTTCTTTTCTCTTCCATTAGCTTTGCCAATCCCATCATGCTCTTTTGTCATATCTCATTTTTCAAAGTTAAAGACAACTTCATTAAATCAAGGGCATCCTTTGTTCCCGTTCTGTCCATCTTACGCCTGTCAGTGAATTGTTCTGGATGAGCTCTAGAAAAAATGCACTTCTTTGATTTAAAGAATAAAAAGGAAAGTAAAAACAGAGATGAGTTGACTACAGGAAACTCATGTCTTCTGAAACCTCCTGTTAATTGGAATGATGAATATGTGAAAATTGATGTATACTATGAGTAAGACAGGAGTTTGAAATATATTCAGAGTTTGACATTGATGAGACCATGATGGGCCATTATACATTCTAAGCTGCCGCATGCTCTCAACTGCTCTGTGACTCTAAAGGAAGCTTAGTTATCAGTTAATGTTTTTATTGTTCAGGTGCATTCTTTCATTAGAACTTTTTGATCATAAATGAACTACAAATTTTCTCCCTTCTCTTTCCTGCCTCCAAATCTTGCATTGGCCTCCCCTACTCCTTTACATTAATAGCGTCTTCTTTCACTAATTAACACTGGACAACCAAATAATGTCCCCTTAAAATTTAGTGTTAATCGAAGTGAGGTGATATCAAAATACAACTGACAACAGGTTGGCTACTATTGCAATTGTCATTAATAACAGTTGACCACTTATATATCACATTAAGGCAGGTGATACTTTTGCATTTTGGAGCAAAGTGCCTCCAGGTAGAGTTGCTCAATCTTTTACAGAAGCTAGGGAAATGGGTTACTGAGTCCCTGGATATGTATTGTTAACAGAGATGGGTTTTCAATCTATCATAAAGCTATACCTATGAAAAAATTAACCAAGTACAAATGTATTTTTTTAAATATACTGTAGATGCATGTTGGCCTTCACGTCCCTACAGCTGCAGGAATTGACTGTGCTCTATCATGTCGCTGGCATGATAGCACTACTTATTAGTTGTTTTGTTGTTGTTGCTGTTGTTGTTGTTGCTATTGTTGTTACTGAAGCCACTATAACAGCTATGTCTTCTCTAGCAACAATGCAGGCTACAGCAATTCCCCACCCAGGGCAACTCTATGTCCCAGATGGCTGTTCAGATGGGACAACTTGTCCATCTGGGGCAGCCTGACCTGGGAGGAGACTGTACCCGAACATCTATCCAGTCCTTCAGCAGTGGATTCTGCAGGAACAAGAGAAGGAGCGATGGAATGGATCACAGGACAGCAGAATCAGATAAATAAGCCCCTAATAGCACATGTTCAAGACAGCCACAGGCCTGGCATCTGGTCTACCAAGGCTGATATCACCAAATTTGTTAGTAACTAGTTGTGGTCACCAGGTTCTGCTGGGAGCCAGCCCCAGCAAAGGTGTTTCTTCTTGGTCCTTCTTGAGGCAGCGGAGGGGGGAAGCGTCGGCGGGGGTAAGACTTTGTCTTACGGAAAGTTTAGGGTTGTTGTATAAAAAAGGTTTACTTATCTAAATCTAAGTTACTAGGCTAACATAGCTGACCTGCCTTCTGTGTTCCTCTGGAGCCAGAGACTGCAGTCTCAGGTATTTAACACCTCATCCTAAAACAGCAGGAGATTAAGTAAAGGGTTAATTGCTAGAGCCTTTCCCCTATTGTCCAGATGCCTCTTGCTTGTCAGTCTAGGGGGGAAGTTAGGAGCAATAAACTTCTAATGAACCCTGGAGAAGAGAATAACACTTGTAGACAGAAAAATTTCTACATACGTGAATATGCATAATCTCACATAAATTCACACATACATCTTCATACATCTTCATACATAGATTCACACATACATCTTTCACGCAGTCAGCTGGGCCCAGCTTGCATGCATTCTCACAATTTCATACTTACACACATACATGCACACATTCCCACAATTGCATACTTACACACACATCCATACTTACATATGCATATGGAGCAAAGACCAAGCACCGGTGCAGAAAGAACTCACTCATTCTGGATAAAAGATGGACTACAATATTTATTGCATGGAGAAAGAAAAAGCTTCCACCCTTTCAATGCTAAATGAATTAAATCCATGTTTGTAAGAAAAAGACTTTGTTTCTCTTAATAAGACTAAGCCTGCTTTGTCCTTACCATGGGACCTGTCCTTTCCAATGGTAAGGAGAAGCCTGCCTGCTCCTTCTACTCTCTGCAACATCTTCTTTTTTCCTCTTTCTCTCTGCCTCCTGCACATTGTTATTCTCTTAGTTAGTTTATGTTACCTATAGTTTCTAAGTTATTCCACTCTGCATTATCCTTCTAGTCTTGTTCTCTTCTGACTGAAAAACTTCTCCTCAGTTCAGTTCTCCTCTCAGCTCTGTCCCTCTCATTCAGTTCTTCTGGTCTGACTTCTCTTTGTCCTCAGCCCTTAAACGTCTTTCAGAATGCATGATCACATGTTACAAAGTTCATCATAAGTTCACACAGAAAACCAAGTCCTAAATTGAAATAGAAGCTTACAACAGAGAATGTTTACATGCATATCCATTAGGAGTAATTATCTAGCTATCACTTGTCTTCTCTACAGGTTCGTAGAAAGTTTAAAACCATAACTAAGTTATAAGTGACGTTTTGTATAGAAAAACCCAGTCAATATTTTACCTTCTGTCCTAACACCTATAATAAATCCTAGTTCCCTTTTTATGACCTTTAGTTAATTGTTTTACAACCTCTTGGAATGTGCTCTGAGTAGGAGAAAGTCTGGTTGCCATCTAAGAGCAATTAACTTGTGACACTTGGGAGACTGGCAGAGTTCTCATTGCAGTTTGGCTATAGGAGGGATCCATTAGTAAAGAGCTTAGTAATCACAGATATAATTTTAGGAATTCTTATAGGATCATCATTAAAACTAAAGTCATCTATTTGTCTACATAGCATCACTATAAGACATCTTCATGGATCTGCAAGGATCTGCTCCAAAGGAATGTGCTATTACTATTGATTATTATAAATGTATAATAATAATAACAACAGGAAAAGCATATAAATAGCAGGAAATCTTTCCTAAAATTAGTCCCCCACAGCCTTGCTGAATGGGGGCTCACCTGTCGCAGATTATATAATAATCCGAGGCAGGCATTTCAGGATGAACATCTGCTAGTATATTAGCTTGTCCCATTATGGCTCCTGACATCTCTTCCCTTCGAATAATATAAATGAAGCGTATATATCTCTCTTTGAGCAATCCTTAATGGCAGACCCTAAACACTTGAAGATGACTGGAAGAAGAAACAGAAGCAAGATAACTAATCCTATAATAATTCCCAAATTTATAAGAAAATTCCATAAAGAATTATCCTTAACAAAATATATGATTGAGTATGAAAAATAATCAGCCAGTTCTGCTGCTGAAGAACTCTTAAGTCTGGAATGACTGATGGCACTGATCTGGGAATGCAAAGTGTCCATATCAATAGCAAGTTGTGAAATGTCCCACACACCATGTAGATGTGCTTTTATCCGTTTCTAAGACATTTCTGACTCATTGTAGGGCCGAGGGGTGACATAAATCCACTTAAAATTGGCATGACATGAAGTAGTTAGACTATTTTAATATTTTGAGCCTTAATTCCTATGTAAAGCATGGTTCCCTCTAGAGCATTGGCTCTATCTGTTAAACCTCTATCAATTCTATCCTGAGTAATCAGTGCTAAAGAAATAATTTTTGTCAATGAATTAAAGTGGTTAGCAGTGTAAATCTGTTGGACTAGGGAGGCAGCAGAAAATGCAACTCACCCTAAGATAGCAATTAAAGCAGTAATGTCTAAGATAAGCCCAGTAATAAATCTCTTAGGTCAAGAAAGAAAATTTACAGTCTATACCAAAGCAGACAAAGCAAAAGCATTACATCAAGACAGTGAGAAAGTAATAGGTGACAAAATATAAAGCAGCTGGTATACAATGAACAAAAAAGTATGACACAATGGTGATATTGTACAATAGGTCAAAATAGCATTCTAGTAGAAAATGATAGATAACAGATTTATATTTAACAATTTTATATCCCCTGTATCCCCTGGGTATAGAATTAAAAGTCCAATTAGATGCAATCAGGAACTGTGTCTTCAGTGTCTTCTTTTGCTGGGGTCACTGGGGTCTGCAGATGGTGATGGCTCTGAAGTACGCTTGAAAGAAGTGGCAGGTGTGGAAATCTCTGTCCCTGGAGAGGGTCTAACACAATCAGGTGGTCTGGCATCTACAGGGTCCTGTAAATATATAAACAGAGCTTCTCCCGGAAAAACATCCAGTCTTTTTTATTATCCAGTTAGTAGGTCTTTATTTTAGAAGAGGCTTGAAAAGTTTGAAAGTTGACTTTTTCTTTTTCTTTTCTTTTCTTTTTTTTTTTTTTCTTTTCTCTCTCTCTCTCTTTTTTAAAATATCTATGCACGGTAAAAATTCATATTTAGTTAGATAGGCTCTGGCTATTTAAAACCAGTCATGAGGGGTCATAAGCAATTTAAATGCCAAAGGTTCCCATAAGTGACCATTCTCTTCTTTGTTATTCTCCATACTCGTTGGGAAACAGTCTACCGGTTTACCCTGCTGCTGAGTTTGAGGTACACCAGCAGCAGTTCCCGTAGGCCCCTTTAGTTTCTTTTTAAGTTTTTCAAGAGGTCTTGTGGAATGACTTATATTTAAATGCTGCATGGTAGGCCATTTATGATTATGATATTTTGCTACTTTCTTTTCGGAGTTAGATTCCTCCTCTGAAGTTGATATTTCCTCTCCTGACTCATTACTATTTTCTCCTGAATTACTTTTCTCAGACTTTTCCGTCAAGGCATAAACACTTTTCTTACATCCTGAGTGAGACTGTAGTAACGGGGTGCCCTCACAAGGAGGTGAATCTGTTTCCTGAATTCATATGACTTTTACATCATCTGCTAATGCCTTCCTAAGCGCATTCCAAATAGCAAACGCTATAAGAAGCATACCTAATCCTCCAGTCTCTGTAAACCAGTTTTTACTATCTAACCCTACTTTCTCCCATGTATCTCCTTTCTGGGAACTAGGGACTGACTGTTTGTACAAACTGAAGAAAGTCAGTCAGCTGGCTAGTGCTAACCTCAATGCCTTTTTTCTGGAGAGTATACTTTACAATACCTATAAAAAACTCTCTGTCTCTAGATTCACTTTGACCCATGCTGATTCAGGTTGATGTTAGCAGTAGTTGTTGGAATCTCCCCTGATAGCTACAAACAATTTACATGTAACAGGAACAATATCAGAATGCAGGCCAGTGTTTAATACAAGCCAATAAAACTACTATAAGTGAAAACAGCTATGTAATTATCAATAACCTACTAGATGCCTTCTTTCAGGCCAAACATCTAGATTTAACTCTTAGAGCTAATTAACAACAACCGATCAGAGTGCCTTCTTTCAGGCTAGGGGTGGGGGTGGGGTTGTGAGACCTTATTTCAGGCCTGGGATTGCTTTCTTTCAAGCAAGGGTGTGGACAACTGCTTTCTCTCAAGCAGGGGGGGCTTTCTTTCAAGCCACACACATTCCAATTACTCGCCTCTCCTTTTGGACGAGATCCTAACTCTTCCAATATACACACAGAATCTTCTCTTTTTTTTTTTTTTTTTTTTTTTTTTTTTGGGGGGGGGGCTTACCTCAAGATGTCCCTGTTCGGGCGCCAGTGATAATGCTGGGAGCCAGCCCCAGCAAAGGTGTTTCTTCTTGGTCCTTCTTGAGGCAGCGGAGGGGGGAAGCGTCGGCGGGGGTAAGACTTTGTCTTACGGAAAGTTTAGGGTTGTTGTATAAAAAAGGTTTACTTATCTAAATCTAAGTTACTAGGCTAACATAGCTGACCTGCCTTCTGTGTTCCTCTGGAGCCAGAGACTGCAGTCTCAGGTATTTAACACCTCATCCTAAAACAGCAGGAGATTAAGTAAAGGGTTAATTGCTAGAGCCTTTCCCCTATTGTCCAGATGCCTCTTGCTTGTCAGTCTAGGGGGGAAGTTAGGAGCAATAAACTTCTAATGAACCCTGGAGAAGAGAATAACACTTGTAGACAGAAAAATTTCTACATACGTGAATATGCATAATCTCACATAAATTCACACATACATCTTCATACATCTTCATACATAGATTCACACATACATCTTTCACGCAGTCAGCTGGGCCCAGCTTGCATGCATTCTCACAATTTCATACTTACACACATACATGCACACATTCCCACAATTGCATACTTACACACACATCCATACTTACATATGCATATGGAGCAAAGACCAAGCACCGGTGCAGAAAGAACTCACTCATTCTGGATAAAAGATGGACTACAATATTTATTGCATGGAGAAAGAAAAAGCTTCCACCCTTTCAATGCTAAATGAATTAAATCCATGTTTGTAAGAAAAAGACTTTGTTTCTCTTAATAAGACTAAGCCTGCTTTGTCCTTACCATGGGACCTGTCCTTTCCAATGGTAAGGAGAAGCCTGCCTGCTCCTTCTACTCTCTGCAACATCTTCTTTTTTCCTCTTTCTCTCTGCCTCCTGCACATTGTTATTCTCTTAGTTAGTTTATGTTACCTATAGTTTCTAAGTTATTCCACTCTGCATTATCCTTCTAGTCTTGTTCTCTTCTGACTGAAAAACTTCTCCTCAGTTCAGTTCTCCTCTCAGCTCTGTCCCTCTCATTCAGTTCTTCTGGTCTGACTTCTCTTTGTCCTCAGCCCTTAAACGTCTTTCAGAATGCATGATCACATGTTACAAAGTTCATCATAAGTTCACACAGAAAACCAAGTCCTAAATTGAAATAGAAGCTTACAACAGAGAATGTTTACATGCATATCCATTAGGAGTAATTATCTAGCTATCACTTGTCTTCTCTACAGGTTCGTAGAAAGTTTAAAACCATAACTAAGTTATAAGTGACGTTTTGTATAGAAAAACCCAGTCAATATTTTACCTTCTGTCCTAACACCTATAATAAATCCTAGTTCCCTTTTTATGACCTTTAGTTAATTGTTTTACAACCTCTTGGAATGTGCTCTGAGTAGGAGAAAGTCTGGTTGCCATCTAAGAGCAATTAACTTGTGACACTTGGGAGACTGGCAGAGTTCTCATTGCAGTTTGGCTATAGGAGGGATCCATTAGTAAAGAGCTTAGTAATCACAGATATAATTTTAGGAATTCTTATAGGATCATCATTAAAACTAAAGTCATCTATTTGTCTACATAGCATCACTATAAGACATCTTCATGGATCTGCAAGGATCTGCTCCAAAGGAATGTGCTATTACTATTGATTATTATAAATGTATAATAATAATAACAACAGGAAAAGCATATAAATAGCAGGAAATCTTTCCTAAAATTAGTCCCCCACAGCCTTGCTGAATGGGGGCTCACCTGTCGCAGATTATATAATAATCCGAGGCAGGCATTTCAGGATGAACATCTGCTAGTATATTAGCTTGTCCCATTATGGCTCCTGACAAGGTTCAGTCTTCATGATCCCAGTCTTGGCCTCCCCGTGGCAGGTCATCATCATGGACACAGCCCCAGTCTTCACCACTCCATTTTTTCTTTCACCCCAGACTGGACCATCCAATATAGGACCAACCATCATCATGGCCAGGTCCATGGATCAGGGATACCTGTGAACCGCTTAATATAGGGCAGTTCCCCCCAGATGAAAACTTTCAACAGCAATATGTTGTCCAGTCACTGTCTCTGTTTGCAGAAACTGTGGGAGGGGCACTAGAATAGTTTGTAACATTATGAGAACAATGGCTTGTCTGCATAGTTGTTTTTTTTTTCCTTTCATGTTCCTAGATATTGTGAACTAAAAATTCTAGGCATTTTCTTATTAAACCTAGCTGGGACTGTGACTCCCAAGCATGGAAGGGCTATTTGAGCTTCAAAGAAACAATATAGTTGTTTCTGCTGCTATTATTGTTAAAAAACATATGATTTAAATACAACACCTCTCTGCTACTTTCTGTTTTGTTGCTGTTGTTTTTGTTTTTGTTTTCATTTTTTTTTTGCATTGTGTTTTGTCTTAGCAGCATGTTTGTCACCATTCCTGATGACTCATGTGTTTTAAAATAGTAAACCAAAATCAATAGATTCATAATAGTTTTGTCTTTCCAAGGTTTAACACTTGTAGTTATGGGTGAGAAAACAATTTAATGCTTATAAACTGGTTTCAGAAATGATGCTTCTTATAATATGTCCCAATAACAAGTCAATATAATAGGATTTTTTTCTATACTGAACTCTGTATACATCTCTAAGTATTAACCCTGAATGATAGGAACTGATTCTAACACACACATATAAACATACCCACATTATATACTTATACATGCTGACTAAAACCAACTTCTTGTCTTGCTGAGGAGCAAAAGTGTTGCTTTGCTTCTCTGATAAAACTGATTTTAGACAAAAATGAGATGATTACACTTAGACAATACTAGTGTTAAAATTACTTTAAAATATTTATTTAATATAACATATAGCAATATAAAATAATGTATTATACAGAGCCTCTTTTATTGTATCTGGTAAAGTACATCTGAATTATATTATTTTACCCAACAGAAATTATTAAATCTACTAATGTACTTTTAAATTCATTTTTATTTTTAATGGCTCTTTCATAGTTTTTTATCTTTATGATTATCTACAAGTTCATCATTTTCTAAAAAAATATACTTTTTAAAAGTACTTCAGAGTGTTCCTCTTTCTCAACATTTTTGCCAGCATCTGCTGTCACCTGAGTTTTTCATCTTAGCCATTCTGACTGGTGTGAGGTGGAATCAGCACGGGGGTCCCTTAGGGACAGTTGGGGAAGGGACTGAAGGAGCTGTGGGGGTTTACAGCCCCATGGAGGGAACAAAAATGTCAACTGGCCAGACCCCTGGAGCTCCCAGGACTTGACCCCAACCAAAGAATAAAAATAGAAGGACCCATGGCTCTGGCCACAGATGTGGCATATGATGGCCTTGTTGGACATCAGTAGGAGGAGAGCCCCTTGGGCCTGAGGGTGTTTGATGCCCCAGTGTAGGTAAATGCCAGGGGAATGCCAGGGCTGGAAGATAGGAGCAGGTGGGTGGTTGCACCCTCATAGAGGCAGGGAAAGGAAGATGGGATAGAGGGTTTCTGAAGGGAGACCTGGTAAAGGGAAAACATTTGAAATGTAAATGAAGAAAATATCCAATAAAAATAAGAAAATTAAAAAAAAACATACTTCAGAGACACATACATCTAAAAAGGGCCTCTCTGAGAAATTTGGTAAGCTTTTTGAAATTTCTAATTAACCCGCAACCCAGGTCCTGGCATCGCACAGGCTCTGTTTCTCAATCATCTCTGGAAAGTCCACATTTTTTTTCTTTTCCTTAAACATGCCAAAAAGCAACAGTACCTGCTATGTCTAGACAGAAGCAAAATGTGATACACCTTTAGCCATGACCTTTTTTCTCCCTTAGAGTCATTAGGCAGTAGGAACCTGAATATCACAGTGAAAATAACAATGCTCAAAATAGTAATAAAGTCTCTTTGCAATTAGAAGAAGAAAGGACATTGTAGCTTATCACTTGATATTTCCATTTAATTTGCAGAAAGTCTAGGAAATGGCTGAAAAATATAATTGTTTGATCTCATATTCAACGATCAAATAGCTACCAAGTTAAATCAGTCTAGAAAAACCAAATTTCAGTAGAAATCTCATCCTCCCAAGTAGACATTTACTTACCTCCAAGAGTACTTGAGAAAATTATGGGTATTTTTGTTTGTTTTTGCTTATGTAACATACAATCCAATGACTCAGATTCATTCTTAAATTTCTAATATTGAATAATATTTGTGTTTTGTTCTGTTAATTTCAAAAACATTTTTTGAATTTCATTTAAAGTGGGTTCTGAGGGAATAATTTTAGAAACATAAAAAATTTTTGAAAATTTTATATATGTATATTTGGATTAATTAAAATAGGTGATCCAGGTAAACCAGTAGTCATAAGAAGGTCATGGTGGATTAAATACAGAATATCATCCTTATTCACACCTACTGAAGTCAGTTGTACATCTTTAGGGATAAGTTGAATATAATTCTAAATGCCACATAATTTTTAAAATAATAAAATGCTTTAAGAAATGTAGCAAGTGTATTTAGTAGAAAGGTTATTATAGAGGGCTTGAGATCAGTTGGGGTACTCAACTATTTACTTTTTTTTACAGTCCACCCATTACCCCCATCTCTGTAAGCACACCATAGCATCAGTAATAGTGATAGTCTATACTCCCAGAGTTCCTCATCCCATTCTGCCTCCTCTCTGTCTCCAGGAGGATGTCCTCTGTCCTCACCACACCCCCAGGTCTACCCACTCACTGGGGCCTCAAGTCTCTAGAAGTTTAGGGTCAGGGGCCTCAGACTAGTTCCTATATGCTACTTGGTTGGTGAGTCAGTGTCTGAGAGATCTCAGGGGTCCAGGTTAGTTGAGACTGCTGGTTTTCCTATAGGGTTGCCCTCCTCCTCAGCTTCTTCCAGCCATTTCTTAATTCAAACATAGGGGTCCCTGGCTTCTGAACTTTGGTTGGGTGTTGGTATCTCCTTCCAACTCAGTCAGCTACTTATTGGGACTCTCAGAGAGTAGCCATGCTAAGCTAAAGTCTGTAAGCACACCATAGCATCAGTAATAGTGATAGGCTTGAAGCCTCCCCTTGAGCTGGATTCCAATTTGTGCAGGTCACTGGACCTCCTTTCCCTCAGTCTTTTCTTCATTTGTGTCCCTGCCGTTCTTTTGGATATGAACAATTCTAGGTCAGAATTTTTAATTGTGGGTAGGCAATCCCATCTCTCTACGTGATGCCCTATCTTCCTATTGGAGGTAAATGCTACAATGTGTCAAAATAGCCTTATTTCTATACCTATATACAAAATTCTGTAATAAAATATAGTCTCAATTTTGCACCAAAATACAAAGATGTCTACCAATGTAAGATTATGAGTATAAAATGATCATTGGTATAAGATTCAATAATTCACCACTTTTTTCCCTGAAGTTCTTAAAATTTATGAAGTGGATCTTGGATAGTTACAAGATTAAAAAAGTCAAAAAAATCCATTAGGAAAGCCATAGAATGAAAACAAATTAAGCCAGGTCACCAAGAAAACTTCAGAGGTGCCTGCTGACCCAGGGACAGATACTATAGTGTCCAAGACAGGAGTGAAGGGGCCTGCTTTAAAAGGAAACATGTTTCCAAAGGTGGAAGGACTGTCAGAAGCAATGACTCTCTCTCACTTTTTTCTTATTGTTCCTATAACATTACTATATTCCTCTCCTTCTTCTCAATCACTTTCTTCTTGCCTAACTAAGAAAGAAAAAGAGATAATGGGAAGGAAAGAAAAAAAGAAATTCCTAAATCTAACCTCCCTATTTCATCTCTTTCCTGTCCAATACCATAAGCATTGTAACCATCCCCTTTTAAAATATGATAAACATCCAATATCCATTGAAGAACAAAACAACAAAAAAAAAAAAAAAAACCAAACCAAACCAAACCAAACCAAACCAAACCAAACCAAAACAAAACAAAACAAAACAAAACAAAACAAAACAAAAAACAAAAAAAAAAAACGACCCTACTTCTTGGAAATGTGGAGTATATTTTTTGTAATTGCTTTCTGCTGATTTTGAATGTACAATTCCTTTTTTGGGGAATTAGAAATTAGGAAAATGTTTAGTCTTAAGGATGACTGGACAAAAGGAGCTAGCTGCTTTGCAGTTATCTTGGAAGCAAATCTGTAGAGGACACAGCATTGCTGTAGTCTGAGGTAGAATTATGCAGAAAGCTGTAGCAGTAATTCTCAGCACCTCAGCATAGCTGAGGGGAAATCTTGTCAGCTCTGTCTATTTTTTTTCCTTTGAAAATAAAGTTTTCAGAGATAATACACAATTCTGTAATAATATATGCATTGAATCTGTACACATCAGTACAATGTGTATAGATTAGTTAAAGATGATTCTTTTTCTCTGAGGAGGTGAATGACACTTTCTTTCTTTTGAAGTTAGTTTGACCATATATCCAAACTGTAAAATTAATCTCCATGTATGGACAGGAAAAAGTGATCTGATTAATTTTGAGGACTGTATAACCAACAAGCTCCATTGGGTATGTATAGCTGAAGTTCTGGCTAGAGACATTGTTTAAGTCTCAGCTAGTCTCGGTGTTGTTCCCATGTAGAGAAATCAGCAAATCATGTAACTTCTCCTATTTGGTCTTGATTCTTACTTCCTGTCTGTAGCCAAGATCTTCAGGGGATCTTCCTCTGTCAAATCTGATCCTCATTACTTTGGATAGATCCAAAGCCTTTGCTTTACTGTTGACACAAGCACAAAGCCTCTTTCCCAGGATAATCTACCTTTTGTACAACAGTGAGAAATCATTTAAGGAGAGACTGATCCAATCTAGCAGGCTGTTTTCTACACCGGACTGCTCTATTTTGATGTCTATCAAAGAGGATCTACAATACAACTATGACCACTGAACACATAACCACTTTCTTTTTCATAAATCAAAACAAGACTGTATGGAGTCCAAATATCTTCCTCTATAGTGGTAGATATTTACTTTCATTTATTGAGACAGGGTATTTGTGTGTTTTCCAAGCTATCTTGGATTTTCTTTGCTGATCAGGTTGGCCTCAAATGCACAAAACAAACCTGTCTCTTTCTTTGTCTCACAAGTATTGGGATCAAAGCATGAGTTTACTTATTTAGTTTCTATGTACCCTGGAAAATATTTTTATAAAAATTTTTATCTCTATCTCCTCCTTCTTTTGTAGGGTTTCCTTTCTTTCTTTCTCTCTCTCTCTCTCTCTCTCTCTCTCTCTCTCTCTCTCTCTCTTTCTTTCTTTTAGAAAAGCCAGAATACAGCATTTTAATTTTATTATACAATTAAAACCTGAACCACATCTGTATTGTAGAAAGCAGGAGGAAAATGTATATTTTCTCTCACCAAATCGCTACACTGGACAGTAGTGGGTGAGAAGGAATTAAAGGAAGCCAATCAGCCAGAAATCTGCAGTCAGAAAAGAGAGCCAAGTATTAAAACCCAGGAGATGCTAAAGCTGTGATGACCAGCATCATTTTCTTAGAGAACACCATGGATTTGTCATGGTGGCTGGACATCCATTGGGTAGTAAGTCTAAAAACAGTACCTTCAATTGAAATATTTCCCTGAAGTTCTTAAAATTTAGGAAGTGCATCTTAGAGAGTTACAAGATTACAAAAGTCCAGAAAATCTATTAGAAAAACCATAGAATGAAAAACAAATTAAGCCAGGTCACCAAGGAAACTTCAGAGGTGCCTGCTGACACAGACTATAGTGTCCAAGACAGCAGTGAAGGGATCTGCTTTAAAAGGAAACATGTTTCAAAAGGTGGGAGAACTGTCAGAAGCAAAGACTTTTTCTCCCTCCCTTCACACTTTACTTTGGCTAGGGTTTTCAGTTTAACAGGACCTTTCTCACTGGAGATAAATCTGTCCCTCACCAGCATCTCAAATCTGCTAGGGCTTTGCAGTACAGCAGCAAAAACATCTTAATATATAATAGAAATATAAAAAATATACAATTTTCACCCTAAAATAAAAATAAAATAAACTTTCAAATTATACCACAAAACAAACCCAATTCTAAAGTTAACCCATAGCTTGGGCTGTTGGAAATATACTTTATTAGAAACCTAGATCTAAAAGACTGAAATTGAATCTTCACCCAAAAAACAAACAAATAGAGCATATAGTTTAGGTCAACATACATACAGAAGTGGGAGAGGACATGGAGATGTCCGAAGCAAAGCTGAGTAACAGAACACATTCAGTTGGATAGGTGTCTATGCATAGTGACGGGGTATCAGATCAAGCTATGTGTGGATTCATGTGCACCCATCTGGGGTTCTAGGTCCCTGCATAAAAGATCCATGTGCAGAGGAAGGGAGAAGACCACTTGTGCCATCTGGGGTTCTAGATCCCTGCATAAAAGATCCATGTGCAGAGGTAAGGGAGAGGACCTCTTCTGTCCTTCCACTGTTAACAACTCCACATTCAACACAAGAGTGGAATATGGTGGGGTCATATCTGAATGCCTGATGGCTCCATAAGCAGTCTGGGGACATTGTCATTTTGGCTCTCTGACCCACAGGCAGTGGGGCTACCTATTCTCCCCAATGTTGGATCACCTCCTGCTTAAACTAGCATAAACTTAAAAGGCTTGTTTTTGTCCCTAGAGGAGTCAAATTTCTTTCCATCATCAATTGTCTTCAGGTAGTGCAGGTCTAGCTGCTATTTAGAAAGGTGAGCTCTCCACAAGAGATGGGCTCCACGAACTCTCATATGGTGGTGGTATTGATGAAGGAGGAGGAAGACGAGGAGGAGGAGGAGGAGGAGGAGGAGGAGGAGGAGGAGGAGGAGGAGGAGGAGGAGGAGGAGGGGACACTACAGAGACACAATGTACAGCTTGGAGCCAGAGCAGACCTGGTGGCAGTTGAGCAATTAGTGATTGATTAGGGAGGGTCCCGCCTATTTTGGGTAGTGCCACCCCTGGGATGGTAGTTCTGAGTTCTATGAAAAAAACAAAAACAAAACCAAAAACCAAAAACCAAAAAACTAAAAAAAACCAAAACAGACTGAACAAAACAGAGGGAACAAGAAATTAAGCAGCACTCCTCCATGGCTTATGTGTCAGCTTCTGCCCACCAGGGTCCTGGCCTGTTTTGGGTTTCTGTTCTTATTTCCTTCAATGATGAACAGTGACATGGAAATGTAAACCAAATAACTCTCACCCTTCAAAAATAAGGTTTATCCTTAAAATTAGAAAAATTGATGGGAATATCAATAGGTAAAGATATACTAATGATTTAGTTAGTCCTGACAATTAGAATCAATTATTTATTTAACTATCAACCCAGAGATGTGACAATCATAGGCACAATCATACTTCATATTTTGCATATATATTAATATAGACCAAATTTTATAACTAAGTAGAAATATTAGTTTATTAATTTAAGGCCACCTGATAAATGAATTGATGCCAAGGCTGCTGAGGGGATAAGGTAAGATGGACTACTAATGTAAATAGAATAACTGTTTCTAATAGAATTATCCTCCTGCTCTGTATATGGATAACTGACCAATCAAAACATTAAAGTGGGAATAAAACATTCAAACTTAGCACTTTATTTTATCTTCTCTCTCTCTCTTTCTCTTTCTCTCTCTCTCTCTCTCTCTCTCTCTCTCTTTCTCTTTCTCTCTCTCTCTGTCTTCTCTCATAGATGCTTGTAGATGGGAGAAGAGGGTATCAGTTTCTGCTGAGGACCATCCTCATCTTGGCCTGGGGCCCGAGGAAGGATCATTTCAGAGCTGTGGATCAAACACTTAGAATCAGCGATGGATGTAAGCTGACAGCTGTGTTCTGCTCTAGATAGCTTTCTGCTGGAGATAGCTCTTTCTTATAGACCTTATAGTCTCTTATAGTCTCCTCTTTTGCATAAACTACTCCCTTATGAATTACTTATCAATTCAATCATTTACCACAGGTTTCCTTTTGCTTATTCCACAAACAGCATTTTATGATCTTAGACCTGTGACTCTTAAGAACAGACCTACTTAGACAAAGCTGCAAAGTTTTCCTGCCTGGTCTGGAACATGGATTCATTTTTCTCTTACATTATCACCAACTTTCTGTTTTCCAACTCCCTTACTGCTTAAGCTAGCCTGTACTGGAACTTGTTCTGTAGACAGACCTTAAACTCAGAGATCTTCTTGGCTCTATTTCCTGAATGCTGGGATTAAGTGTGTACCTGTAATCCTGATTTGACTAAACTTTTTTTTTTTTAACCTAGATCTTGTTCTCCTGCAGGCTTGCCTTGAACTCACAAATTTGCTTGTTTTTGTCTCCTGGGATAAGAGGTGTGTACTACCACTCCTGGGCCTAAGCTTTTCATGGTCACTATTTCTCAATATCAAGATTGAAAGCATGTGTCTCCCCACCTCAAATTTGGATCAAAAGTGTGCCCTCCATTTTTAGATTGTGGTTCATTCCAGATTAAAAAATCCAATTTATTCTTTGTTCATTTGCAAACACAAATAATTAGTTTAGCTGTGCAGGATGTTGCCATCACTCAAGATCACTTTATCTCCTTTAATATCTTTCTGACAAAGCTGACTCATTAGTGTAGCTGCCTCTATTCTTTTAGGTCCACGAAGCCCCTCATAATTCATCTTGCATCCTATATTTTGAGTATTTGAGGAATGTTGTAAAGAATAATTCTTTTTGTAGATTTATATATTCTTGAACTCATGTTTACAGAGTTGTTTCCCACAGCTTTAAAGGCTGTCCTGGAGGTCACAGAGTTACCTTTATTTTTCCCCGAAGAACACAATCCTGTTGTTTCTGATTATCATAGAGTCATTAACCTTGGAAGGGATAACTTTCCCTGAAGAAGTAAAATATACACATTATTATGCAAATAAGCCTTATGCCTAAAGCAATTGTCAACACTTCAGAAGATCCATTCTCTTTGGGCACTGCTCCAAGAGTGGGAACTACTGTACACTTACCCTTCTACTGCCATGCCAGACCAGGCAAATTTCTCTGACTGGAGATCAGATGATTGTGTACTATCCAATATGAGTACAGGAGATCAAACTAGGATTCTGTTGAAGACACTAAGCAGTGCTAAACATTCAATAAAACATATATGTTAAATTTAGGAAGTTAACATTGTTTGGGCTATATACAGACAATCGAATGATGTCTGTGGAGACAGCCAAAAGAACTAGCTTTTCAGTCAGCTATATGGTCATGAAAGCAAACAAACAATTCATCCTCTAGAGTCAAATTTTGTAATATTTCTTGGGTTAGGTATAGTAACCCAACCCTAGCTCTTAGTAGGCTTATCAATGTGAACCCCATTATAAATAGAAAATCATGAAGAAATTGCAATCATATACTGTGAGCATATGTTTCTAGCTCAATTGTCTTAATATATTCTGTGACTCTACTGAAATTTGTTTTTATATTAAAGTACTTATTGTCAAAGAAAAGATGCAGAAAAGGAACATATTTTAAATTTTTGTTCATATTACTATTTGTGGGAGTATGTGTGCCCTCAATTAGCTAATGTGAAAAATGTTAAATTTTCATTATTAAATTTGCAATCTTAAACCGTGACCTTAATATTTATATAAATATAAAACAACTATATCCTGGTAGAAGTTTTCATTAAAGATAACTTTGTGATGGTAATAGCTGCAACATTGTATTCAGTGACAAGATAGTACATTGAGCTTATATTAAGAGCCACATTTGAACCTAGAGACCTAAGGCACATAGTTCATAGAGTAGAGACATCAGTAATATTTTTTCCAGTCTTATTGTCAGCAGAATCAATGATTTAGAAACAAGTTTATTTCAAAATGAGAGGAAACCATTGTAACAAAATTTATGTTTGCTATTTAGAAGCAAAAAATATATTGATTATACTTAATTCTATTATAATATTGTTTATGGATAGTAAGTGATCAGCACAGTAAAATGGACTTGATTTTATTTAAGTCATGATGTTTCTGTATCCTTTACTCATTGAATTTACCTTATAAAACCATCCTTTTTATCTATTGCCACAAAGATGAGATATTAAATAAATTATTTGATGATGTGATTTGATTAGTGAACTATTTTTTTTCCAATGAAATTCTTTTATGCTTTGTTTCCAACAAAGTGGTATTAATTCTTTGATGAAGATGTTACTTTCAAAATGAAAGAGAACTTCAAAATTTGGTCCTCTGAGAAAATATTTTTTGTTACGTCACTTGACACAAAAATCCTCAGCACAACTTACATCTATTATAGGTCAAAATTTCCAAATATTTCACTTTAAAAAGCTTAGTTTGGCATTTGTTTAAACCCTACTTATATCAATAGTTTCACCACTCTTTGGCAATTAGCATCAAGACAGTAGCATACATTTTGTGAGATGATAGTAAAATGCCTACTTATATACTGATATCTACATGAATACTACAGTCACGCTGAAATAGTCAGCACCTTTGGTAGCCATGCCTTGCTCTTGTTACAGTGAGCCTGATGCCAAGCTATAATTGGTGTGCCTCAGCTCTGCTTACTGTGTCTTCTCATCATGGACGGAAACAAGCAAGAGCATCTGGTTCATGGTGTTCTATCCAGAGGAAGAAAGTTCCTGAGATGGATGATACAGTCACATTTAAAGTTCTGTTGTGATATAAATTTCAATTTCCCTTTTGATTCTCTGCACAAAAGTTTCTTCATCTTAAAAAGCTAAAATCCAACGAGATGAGTGTATAATTTTTAATGGCAGAATAGGAAAGAAAACCCTATGATAATGAGTGGGTTTGTAGAAATCTATTGTGAGAAACAGTAGTTATGTCAATAACCTCTTTTGCAGTCATTATTTTTCCACAATCCTTCTTGTTTCATGTTCTACACTTTGGAAAACTTTGGAAGCTTGCTGCTGACCTATTAAATTGTAATTTCTTATGCATTTTAGATGCTTTATTTAAGCACTTTCTAAATCTATGTCCACAAATTTATGTTCCTTTCAGGTAGTTTAAGATCTGTCTCATCTGTAACAGCCTATCAAACAAACATACACTTCTTAGAAATAGGAACCTCATATATTTTGTGACAGTGCTTATGGAATTTGCTAAATAATGACCTATTAATTTTTCCAGGATCCTCAAAGTATAAGGAAAAGAAGTTACATAGTAAATGTTGCTGCAGACAGAAATCTCCCTGTACGTTGTATATTAGAGTAGGATAGCAAGGGACTTCACTATGTTAGCTCCTTCCAAGGAAGGATTACTGCTACTCTTGGAATTACTCATTTACCATTGTACTTTAGAAATGTGCTTCTAAACTTTAGATAAATTTCTACACATTGCTACCATGCCCTTTCCTTTCATTTACAGAGGATATTTCATGTTTTTAATTAAAAAAAAGTATACTTCTGTACCCAGGCTACAAAGCATATACATCTTAGTTGATCTGGTAAAGTGTAGAAAGCATCTTCTTGTATTAACATTTAATAATTCAAGCTTAGAGGTACAGTCAGGTTGCTGTAATCAGTAAAGGGTTCATTAAGGGTGAAGATCCTAAAACATATGATTCTAGATTATGGGAAACAAAAACAAAGAAACAAAAAAGGAGAGAAGAGAAAGAAAAACAGATATGTGATAAATTAACTGATTATTTTTTTTATTTCCTTAAGTTGCCTTTTAGTTCCTCAGAAACCAATTGTATTACCATCCTTTAAATCCCTTTTATTCTAATTCTTTAGTCAAATAGATGTATTTTTTGAAATAATTACCTACTCAACAATTCAACTAGATAAAATAAAAAGGCAAAAAGCTCATCACTGTAACATATTTTTAGCAATAAAATCATATACACAATTGGAGCAATTTCTATAGTCCAACACCTAATTATGTACTTACCCAGTACTTAGTTCACAGAAATGAATGTCAAGCTAATTAGGACTTTTGTTGGGTTCTTCACCTACACTGAAAATAGACTGTGGTCAGGGTTTCTAGTAAATTGGTGAGCACACTGAATAGATCTTGGGTTCAATTGTTTAAAGCTGCTGTCCCATAGCACAATTGTTTCCAAAATTTATCAGGACTATCCTAAATTTATTTCACTTGCCTGAATTCACTTTCCCTGATGGTAAAGGTGATACATATTAGATGAAAAGAGTCCTTTTTATTCTTTTGGCACATACCTTTCTTTTCTCTGACAATACCATTGTTACATTCTGTGTCAGAGAGGAAAGACAATTATCACTATGACATGTTTATCCTATCCAGCATCTTAAGACTCTGAGCCTTTACTTTCTCATATTATGGACCTGTATATTCATTTATATGATCATATCAGCTATTCACCATGGCTTTTGAAATCTTTCCTCTGTGTTGTCTCAATAATTGAAGTAAACACTGTCTAATCCCAATGATCTCCTTTTATCACTTTGACATTTTTGTATCACACTTAGATTAATATAAATTTGGGTGTGGGGAGTGAACCTCTAACCCTGACAAAATGAACTGAATAGAGTCATATGTTTGATTTGCCTGCATCTTCTAGAGTATTGTGTTTCCTTTGGCCTGAGTTTACTTCTTAGCATCTCTACTTTAGAATGTTTACTCTTCCTCCCACACAATTGTCACATCTTTTGTTTTTCTTCTACTGATTTCCTGGTAATTGGTACTATGTATTTTATATTTGTCACCCACTTATTGAAATTGAGACACATATTCTACATGCTCCTTTTTTATTTCCAATGGACATTGGTATATACACACATGTTCTCTCCTCTTCTAAGGATCATCAAGTGTCAATATAGCCATTAACCATTTGATTATGTCCCAATCATTGCTGAGTACAATTATTGGTTGTTTCCCTGGGTAATAGCCATCGGTTTTGTTCTGTTATCTGCACTGTGAGTAGAAGTGATTTAATTATACCTTACATTCCATGGATGAATGCCCAAACTAAACTTTCTAGAATCTTAATGCAACTGATATTCCTCACATTTACTAAACTGTTTAATCTAATGAGTATTGCTTCTTTATTTTATCTCCATCGTGATATGGCACAAAATTCTTTAGATGGCTCTGGGTATTCAATTCAGGGATAGCACTTTATTCGTGTAGCGTTTATCTGCTTTGTCCTAAGTGAAAGATCTGTTCTTTCCAATCCTCAGTCCTTCATAATGCAATCCAAAGTTGGCTAAACACTTTTATGTCTGAAGGCATGCAATTGAACATAACTGGAAAAAAGTTGATTTACTGAATTTAGATATTAATCCTTGTCTACAAACTTTAATGAATTTCAGTAAACATATTTGCTATCTAAAATATTTGCAGTAAAGAACATTTTCAGGTCTCTTCTGGAATTTGTCTTGATACTTATACTTTAGGCTTTTCATTTTATAAAGCTCTTTTGTAGTTGAGTTTTTGATAATGGCAAAGTTACATTTTTTATTTATGTATTATATCACTTCATCACCAAGACAAAACTGATAAAAAAGCATCCTTACATTCATACAAGCAATCAGAGTAGGTGGCAAATTTGAACAATAGCTGTTTTTGGATCCCAGAGATCAAGATTATGTAACATACTTTGCTTTATGCATTGTGGCGAAAAGTATGAACTGCTATGTTAGTAAAGGAGGAGTAATGAAGGTTATTTCACTTTTTTTATTTGATAATGAGCAAATTTTTTAATTAATTCTTATTTAATATATTCTTTATTTATATTTCAAATGATGTCCCCTTTCCAGGATCCCCCCTCCCTGAAAGTCCCATAAGCCATCTTCCCTCCCCCTGTTCCCTAATCAACCTCTTCCTACTTCTCTGTCCTGGAATTCTCCTACACTGCTGCACTGAGCCTCTCTAGGACCAGAGGACTCTCCTTCCTTCTTATTGGGCATCATTTGATATGTGAATTGATTCTTGGGTATTTCAAGCTTCTGATGTCCCCCAATGGAGGAATAGATACAGAAAATGTGGTATATTTACACTATGGAATATTAACCAGCTATTAAAAACAATGAATTAAAGAAATTCTTAGGCAAATGGGTGGAACTAGAAAATGTCATCCCAAGTGAGGTGACCCAATCACAAAAGAACACACATGGTATACACTCAATGATAAGCGGATATAATGTCACATCTTCATGGCACAAAGAAGAAAAGTTTTATTTTGATCCCCATCTGGGAGAGATATCCAAGCTCAGTTGGTAATGTTAGGCTGTATTATGAAGAGAAATAGAAATATTTCCATAACTTTAGTGTGTTATTTTTGGTAAAGGTTAATTATTCTGATATGCCCATGTAGTGCTGAATAACAGCTTTTTATTAGTTATTCATCTCACTAAGGTGACAAAAAACACAAGAAAACATATTAGGGTAGAAAGGCTTTATTTTGGCCCAGAATCTGAGGGCATGGTTCTGGAAGTTCATGTTGGCAGGAGCTTGAAACAGTTGGTCATATTACAACTGCAATCAGAAAGCACAGCAAGACAAATGCTTTCACTCAGTTGATTATGCTTTTTATTAAATTTGGGATACAAGTCAATGGATTGTTGTTGTCTGCAGTTAGTGAACACAATTTAGAAACTCCTTCAAAGCTATTCTCAGTGCTGGTAGATCTCCTAGGTGGATGGGCATATACAAAATGATGACATTAGCCAACACAACTTTGTTAATATTAATTATTTAATTAATTAATAATATTAATATTAATTAATTATAATATTATAATATTATAATAAATATTAATATTATATTTAATTAATTTAAATATAATAGAGCATGATATGGTGATTCTACCTACTGTGCTACAATGAGAATTTAATGGCATACGCATTTGTTTCTGTTTAAGAACTTGCTCTTTCAGAACTTTCTCAACCTCAATTTGGCAAGGATGCATTATAAGGCCTACCTGCTTCTAAGTGATCACAGAGTGTCCTCTGAACAAGTATGAACTGACATATCGACATATCGTTGCCTGTATAAAACCGTTAAGAGTTTGCATTTATCTTTGCTTCCTATTTACAGGTATAGGATCTCATTAAGTGTAGAAACATTCTAAACTTCTACCCATTTCCATGAATAGGGGTAGAATGACATTAAATGATGGCAATAATAAAAGATAATGAATAGCCTTAGAGAAACACATGCATATTAATGAGAAAGAACTCCAGTGTGCCAAACCAGACTCAGTCTTGAACCTACATCCAGGACAGAGCAGACATTTAGGTGCATGGAAAAGCTGTTTATTAATTAGTCAACATCCTCATTTCGAGTGCCCTGGAAGATTGTGTGGTAAGGCCTCTCAGGACTTCCCTGCTGTGTGACAGGAACTGCATCATCAGACAGCCAAAGAACTCAATGTCGAACACTTTTATACATTTTTTTTTTCCTTCTGGAATTTGTGGGGATAAAGGGAAGGTATTTCTTACCTGCCTGTATGGCTTGATGACAGAGAAGCAGGCAATGGTGATGAGCTCAGAACAGCGCCCGCTGACGGACTAATGTCCTTGAAGCTGTCAGGGATCAAGTTCCCGACTGTGATCCTAAAGGTTTGCTCAAGAATTTCACTCATCACGTACACACTCACGGCAAGCACACAGAAACAAACCAGAAGCCAGCAGACAAAAAGTATTCCTCAGTGTGGCGAAAGAACAATTAGGTCAGAGCACTCTAGCACAGGAAGCAGCAGGAGCAGGGGCTGCACTTACTTCGTAAAGCCCTCCAATCTTCTTCTGGGCTGACCAGCTATGGCTTTTGCTTTTGATGGCACTGTCTCTTCAGCCAGAGGAAACTGGTAGAAAGTTCTCAAGTGTCCTTTATACCTCCTTTAAGTGGTAGGCTTGTACTCAGCTTTCTTGGTAATGTCAAATAAAATATTCCAGTCCTAAAACTTTTATAATCCATTCCGTAGATGCTGAGTAAAAGTGAGGACATTGCCTCCTCAAGGAATGGTGGAGAAGGAGGTTTTTATTGTAAATAGAAGAAGAGAGTTCAGCCATAGGCATCTGAAAGAGTCTGGACTGAATTGGGCCATGAGAGGAGAGGGTAAGGGAGAGGAAAAGAAAAGGAGGGAGAGAAGAGACAGAGGAGAGGGTAGAGGGAAAGCAGACCAAGAAAGAAGCTGAGGATCAAGAGAACACTTGGTCAAAATATCCGGCTTACATGAGAAAGAAAAGACAGGGAAAGGGAAGTGAAACACAGGCTAGGTTTAGGGTAGAGAGAGGGCAGGGCAGGAAGTACTGAGGGGGGCCACACGTACTGAGTGAATCTTGTTGAAGTTTTTGTGGGGACTTGATAGACACAAGACAAGGTCTGTTGCACGAATGCTTGTTAAGGCAAGAGTTACTGTAATGTATGTGAGTTGGCTGTTATATTTTGGTAGTCAGATTAAATATGAGTGTTTACTGCAAGCTTTAGGTCTTTTTTTTTTCTCCCCTAAATTCTAGCAGTCTGCTAAACCAACCAAACTAGTTAAATACTCTAAATGATTTTGTAAATTTTTCTTGCTTATACTAAGCTAAAATATTATTTTAAAACAACTGCCAGCTTTCCACCTTCTTTTTTAGCAAGTGAATTTTTTTCTTAGAAAGTAAATTTAAAGACTTTTCTTCTTTTTCTTTTTTTTTTCTTTTTCTTTCTTTCTTTTTTTTTTTTTCAATTCCCGGGTGTTTGTGTAAACCTTCTAGATTCTCAAAATAAAGACTTTACTGAAGGGCTGGGAAATGGAAAGGAACTAAAAAATACAGTTGATGGATTAGCGCAGTATTTCCCAGAAGAATTTTTTTCAGTCTCTTCTGTTTCTTAGTTTCTTATCTCAGTGGACTACACCTCCAGTTTTAATCAATTACCTCCGGGCACTTCTCAACAAATGCTTGCGATTCCATAGACTGTTCTGGCCGACCTCTCCTTTACCTTTGCCTCTTTATCTTTGAATTCTATCAGAAGCTTTCAAGGGAACTATTGTGCAGCCAGCTCTGGGAACCCGAGCACTAGAGTGTTTCAGATCTTCTTCTTTTTTTTTTCCCCCTCTGTGAAATAGCTGCAGATCTCAAGATAGCTATTTTCAAAGCAAGAGCTCTTTTGTGAAGCAAGAAAAAAAACCTTGACTCATACTGGAGAAGAGGAATATTCTATACAATTAATTTAATTTTCATTTATTTATATTCTTCCTCTCCAGTTGATATAACTATAATAAATAGACATGTAAACGATTTTACAAAAGAATATGCATGCATGTCATAGAAATTATTATTGCTGGCTCAATTGTTATGATAGTACTATTCTCTACTATTACATATGAGTAGTATTAGAAAGATATTTATTTCATATCAGTATCAGATTCTTATAGCACTATTTAAGAATAAATGTTTTGTATTATTTCAAGAATTCTAATATTTTTTAATTCAATTTTTATCCAGATCTCTGGGGCCCTACTGGTGTCCACTTCACACAGTTCCTCCTCTCCATACCCCCTACCCTCTTTTCCCCCACCCCCCTCCCTGCCCCAGTCCCTTTTCCTCTGAGAAAGTGGACTTTCCCCTCACTCCCTGGGCCTGGTAATTCCCTACCCTGGCACATCAAGTCTTTGCAGGGCTAGGTGCAATTTCTCTCATTGAGGCCAGAAGAGACAGCTGAGTTAGCAGAACAGAATCCACAGACAGGGAATAGATTTAGGGATAGCCCTAACCCCCATTGTCCATGACCCATATGAAGACTGATCTGCATATCTGTTACACATTTGCTGGGGGCAGGGAATTTGTCCAACCCATGTATTCCCTTTGGTTGTTGGTTCAGTCCCTGAAGGGTACAGGTTAGTTGACTGGGTTGGTCTCCTTGTGAAGTTCTTATCCCTGTCTGAGGGACCTCAATCCTTCTCACAGTTCCAAAAGATTCCCAAGCTCCTTCCAATGTTTGGTTATGGGTGCCTGCATGGATCTTAGTCAGCTTCTGGGTGTAGCCTCTCAGAGGACAGCCACAGTAGGCTCCTGTTTGGAAGCATAACAGAGCATCATTAATAGAATCAGGAGTTGGTGCTTGCTAATGGGGTGGATCTCTGGATGAACAGGATATTGCTGTCTTGGCCACTCCTTCAGTGGTCCATTTCTCTTCCCTGCATTTTTTGGTAAGCAGGACAAATTTGGGGTCAAAAGTTCTGTGGATAGGATGGTGAACCCACTGAGGTTCCTGCCTGCCTACAGAAGGTTCTACATCCCCAGTGCTATGAAGTCACTCACCCTCATTGATTCTTGAGAATCTCACCTATCCCAGGTCTCTGGCAAATAAGCATGATCCCTCCTCCTGCCAGCAGATTCCATACACACTCATGGCCATCTGGCTGTGCCATCTGCCTCCTACAACTGTTTTATTCCTTTTTCTTTCTTTTATCTGTAGACCAGGGTGGCCTTGAATTCAGAAATCCTTCTGTCTGCGTCCCAAGTGCTGGGATTAAAGGCATGTGCCACCAGTGTCCAGCTCCCTTTTGTAAGTAAGATTCAAGCATCCTTGATGGGGCCTTACTTCTTGTTAACTCCTTTTGGTCTGTGGAGTGTAGCATGGGTATTCTGTATTTTATGGCTAATATCCAATAATAAGTATATGTCCTATGTATGTCCTTGGGTCTTGATTATCTCACTCAGGATGATTTTCTCAAGTTCTATCCATTATCCTGCAAGACTCATGATGTCTTTGTTTGTAATAGCTGAATATTATCCCCACTGTGTAGATGTACCACATTTTGTTTGTCTATTATGAGGAATGCTTTAGATTTAACATTTTCTTTGACTGATATATTAATTTCTTCTATTTTATCTTCTACTACATCTGAGATTCTCTCTTCCATCTCTTGCATTCTGTTGGTGATGCTTGCATCTGTTGTTCCTATTCAATTCTCTGTGTTTTCTTTAATTGCTTCTATTTCTATTTTCATATCTTGAACAGTTTGGTTTATTTCCTTTTCCCGTTTTATTATTTTTCCTGTATTTCTTTTAGGGATTTACTCATTTCCTCTTTAAAGGCCTCTGTCATCTTTATACAATTGGATTTAAGGTCATGTTCTTGTGCTTTGTTTGTGTTTGGATATCCAGGGCTTGCTGTAATAGGGTTGCTATGTTCTGAGGTGTCTTATTGCCTGTTTTATGTTGTTTATGTTCTTTAGATGACCATGACCATCTGGGTGACTTTAGTTATTAGATGTTTCTGTTGTAATAGGTATTGGAGGGGGTAACCTCAATGATCCTCATAGTCCAGTGGGGATAGCAGGTTGCTCAGAACATCTGGATGTAACACAGAGGGCTTAGCAGACCTCAAAAATAGGCATGGGAAAGGAGTCTAAGCTGTATGCTTCTGGAGCCACATGTTTGTTAAAGGTGGTCAGAGAGATGGCAGGGTAAACGAGATCCACTGGGTATAGCAGGAGACTTAGTTCAATACGGTATCTTAATCAGGTGCTTCATATACTTTAATAAAAAAATGGATTTGCTTTTCTACTCTGTATCAGTCATGTTCCCAGATACAAAGGTTGTTCTATTCCGCCATGCTGATCCATTGACTACAAGTTTATGACTCTGAAGCATGAAAATGTTCAAAATCCAGAGTCAAATTTTCTGTCTCGTTTAATTTTCTAAAAGCCATTCCTTGTGTTGTGTTCCTTGGTGGTTCATTTACCGTGCTTTCAGAATCTTGAAAAACTTTTGCAATACACTCTTAGTCAATCAATAGTTTCTAAGACAGAAGTAAAGAAGGTCATCAGTTCATCTATACTTGACAGCCTTTGTTGTAACTAGCTTACCTGATTCCTTTCTTCAGAAAAAAAATTGAAAAATTCCTTGTTTTATGCTTTCTTGGTGGTGTTATTGCTATTTTTGCTTTATGAATTCCATGTGATGGCATTCATCTTGGGATATATAGCTGGGTCATTTTTATTAATATGTCACAGAGTATGAAAAACATAATTTGATTCTCTAGACTTGTGTAAAAAGCCAACATAGTGTTATGGATATATTCTTGTACATTAGATCAGGAATAGTGATGGAGTAAGAAAATCTGCGGCATACTACACAAAAGGTACGCAGTGACGTTTCCTGGTAGCTTAGTTGGTGGGAGCATTTCTGAGCAGCTCAGTGGTCTCTGCTTCCTCAAAACACTGGCTTGTCTGAGACTATATTTTAGCAATCGTCTATATATATATATATATATATATATATATATATATACATATCTTGTCTAAGATTATATTTTAGCAGTCATATATATATATACACATACATATGCATGTATATATATGCATATATGTATATGAAGTAAATATACATATATGCATATATATGTAGTAAAGAAAGTCTCAGACAATTTGGTCACTATCAGTGACTTTCTGAAGTTATTAAGTTGTTTATTTATTTAAATTAATAGTCTACATGCAACTAGGAGTATTTTTACTTCCCCTTAACACTGGTTCTCAACCAGTCTTTTAATACAGTTCCTCATGTTGTAATAACCTGCCAAAACATAACATTTTTTGTTGATACTTCATAACCACATTTTGGTACTGTCATAAGTTACAATTTAATTATTTTTGGAGATAGAGGTTTGCCAAAGGGATTGCTACCCATATGTGGAGATTCATTGCCTGTGAACCTCCTGAGTTTTCACCATCTTAATATCCGACCTAGATAGAAGTTTTTATCTTGGAGGAAATTACTATACACATACCATCTCTTTTTCCAGTAGGATTTATAATACATGTATTCACATATGTCCTATATGCTCTTTGTCAATATTCCTTTCCTGGTTTGATGATATGTATTGTGTCTTAGTTTTTGTAGTTCAATTTTTTTTTCAGATTAGTCATTGTATCTGTGAGAATGTCGATGTGTGTCTGCATTTATCTTCAGAATCTTTGATTTGCCTACCTTTATAAGTGTTATGTCTGTGTTGAAATTCCACTGCATTTGATCATGGTCTAACAAATGGTTTACTATGCTAATGAAATATATTTTAAATGTATCTGTGGACCCTAACACAAAATCCTTCCTTAGCCTGGTTTTATGAAATGTTTCAACTGTAGATGATGGACATTTTTATTGGAAGCTCTTCTGAACCTCATGTTTTCCACGTGAATATTAAACATTAAATATAGATCTGTACAAAACAAGTGACAAATTTAAGGAAAATCATTTTACTTTACTAGTTTAACTGTATTTGTATTGAGGTTTAAATAGGGGTGATGACATTCTCAGCTCCCTATATCCTAGGCAGATATAAAATCAGAAAACCATTTTGATCACAGACATGATCTGAATTATTTTATCATTGTTAGCAAAAAAATTCTTTCTGTTCTGGGGGAGCCATCAAGGAGAATCCAGGCTAACAGTCAAGAGAAGTGTATTGGCAACCTTCGTGTGCCAATGTGTTAGGTAAATTATGATACAGCTCAAAAGAATAATTGGCACAGCTTTATCTTTAGCTAATGACATTGCAAAAAAATTTAAGTAAAATTTTTGATTGATTTGTTAGATTTTAGTCATATTTACTGAAAGATAAGGAAATTATTTAGGAACAGCTATTTCCCAGATCAATGAAAGAAGAGTAAATCATTATTTCATTTATATTACTGAGCAAAAAAAAAAAAAACACTAATATGTCAGGTCCCCTCAATATGAATGAAAAAAAACCATCCCAATGCTTTATAAAAAAGCTCCAATAACCATGTGGGAGGAGTCAAATATAAGGATCTGGGTTGGTTGTTGTGACTCATAGGTAGCCAGTAATGTTTGGGTTTTTTGCTTGTTTGTTTGTTGTTGTTTTTATTTTTTGGTTTGTTTTTTATTTGTTTTTTTAATGTGGTTGTTAATAAAACAAAGGGCCTCCCTGGCTGCTTGGCTTCCTGGATCAAGGAGAGGAAGGGCATTTACCACCTTTAAATAATTCAAACAGAGGTTGTAATTGGCTGGTAGGTATGGGGAGCAAAGGTCTAAGTCAATTGATGTTGCCAATAAAGCTTTGAAAGGTATTGGGAAGTCAATGACAGATTTAGCTGGCCAGACTGAGGCTGGGTAATTTCTGTCCCTAGGAACATGATGGAGGAATGATTTGAATCTTACTTTCTGCTATTGTAAAGTCTCTTTCTGTTAGGGCTTTTATGGCTTGTTGTTTAAAAACCTCTAAAGTTAGTTTTTGATCGTGTCTTATTTCTTGTTGTATTAATAGATAATCCATATAATGATCTATATGGAGGTTTGATTTGATAAGGAATTTTAATGCATCAGCTGGAGCTTCATGGAAAAATGGTAAGGCTCTGAGGGAGTATGCTCCATTCCTATCTATAGGTCTGTCCGGAATTGTTTATTTTAGGTACTGAGAAGGCAAAGCACTTGGAATATTTTTAATGGGGTGGCATTGAAATGAAGCAATCTGTAATGTCTAGGACTAATTGTAGGTTATTTAAAGGTATAGCAGAGGCAAGGGAACCCTGCAATTGTTTTATTAATTAATTAGATCCTGGAGAAGCCTCCAAGTGCTGGTCTCTTTTTTAGTTAAAAACCAACCAACCAACCAACCAACCAACCAACCAACCAACCAACAAACAAACAAACAAACAAAACTGTGTATGAGGGACTTCTAGAGGGACAAATATGTCCCATTTTTAATTAGTGTTTAACTACTTGCTGTAAAAATGTTAATTCTTCCTTGTTTAAAGACTATTGCTCCACATTGATCACATCTTCTGTGATCCATTCTAGACAGAGTGTAAGGTATTAAACATCAGCCCTTAGAACGGGTGGGGTGGGGCTGGGGTTCTTTGATCTTGATGTTTTTGGTAATCTTCTATTTTGAAGCATTGTTCATTTTCTCCCCTAGTTAGAACCACATTTAAATCTACTAATATATCTCTATCTAGCAAGTTTGTGACCACATTAACCACTAGGGGTCTAATGGTCCCATTTGTTCCATTGGGTCGTCATGTTTATAAAAATCTTCAGTAATAAATGCCACCTACTCCCCTTGAAGCCCTGGGAGGAGGGTCAAATGTTGAGGAACCTCAGCTTGTCTTAGGATGGTCTTATCTGTCCCTGTGCCCATTAGGCATTTAAAACTTTTATTGTTAATATTTATTAAAAGTTGATAGATTTTTTTTTCCAGTATGGTAGTGACCCAGTGGACTTGTGAGTTTTTCCGTTCTATTGGTCAGGCTGAGGGTTATCCCAAGGAGTTTAGAGGTGACAGGAGTTTGCTAACTTTGTAATATTTGGATTTTCAACCTTTTTTTTTTCTAATGAAAGCCATTTATTTATTTATTTACAGTATGGACAGATGGATTAAGGATATTTGAGGGCAGTCAGATCTCTCTCTCTCTCTCTCTCTCTCTCTCTCTGTGTGTGTGTGTGTGTGTGTGTGTGTGTGTGTGTGTGTGAAGTCTCCTTTCCAGTGTCTGGTCTCTCTGCATTTAAAACAATTTTAATTAGACAATACTGCAGCTGTATAGGCTTGGGCAAGATAGGAAGCATGGTCAGTCCCAATGTCATAGGTAGCCATGATCCACTTGTAGCAATATTCAATTTTTTAGTCTTTGGCCTGCCTGCTTATGGTCCAGTGTCATTTCTTCCCAGATAAGAGTGTTCAGGAGAATGTCTTTGGCTGTATGGTCTGTTATTTTTCTTTCTAAACTGGCTTGCACCCTTAGTTCAAAATCTGGGAGAGTCTCAATTGGTTTTGACTTTAGAGCCAGTGAGGAGGGCTCTGTAGATCCTGTGGGCAAGGGGGTTAAGCAGTCCTACACCCTGATTGTGTATTAGCAGATGGCACAAAACAGCCAGCATGAGGTAAGACCTGCTGAACTCCTATGGAGAAGTTAGCCTGCCAGAATTGTTGCTCATAGCTTCGATTTATAAATAGAGTGTCTGACAGGGGTTGTCCTTGTTGTGGTCCTATTTGTTGAATTTGTAATTCAGTTTTAGCTTGCATTTGATATTCATTTCTAAATAAGACTTCCCATTGTACAGAGGGCTAGACCGAATAGATCAGTATATATCTCTCCAGTCCTGAGTAATATCATCCTGAGTGAGTTAACCCAATCACAAAAGAATACACATGAAATGCAATCACTGATAAGTGGATATTAATGAGCCCAGAAGCCCTAAATACTCAAGACACAATTAGCAAGTCAAATGATTCCCAAGAAGAAGAAAGGAGAGGACCCTGAGCCTGTAAAGATTGGATCCAGTTTTATAAAGAAACCGAGGGGGGAGGGGGAATGATTGGGGAATAGTTGGGGGGAGAGGAACTATGGGAAGTATGGTGGGTGGGAACTGGGAAAGGGGAAAGCCTTTGGAATGTAAACATAGAATATAGAAAAAAAAAAAAAAGAGGTTGCTACTGAAACGTTTGGTCCAGAAAGGTTTGGTCCATGGGACATAAATTCCATCTTTGTGAACAGATGGGCAGAACTCTTTCAAGTTTCTGACTGGGCAGGGATAACAAGCCAGAGGATATTGTCTTGATATAGGTGGATTCATGAGAAAGGACCCCTATGGGTTGAGGTTCTTGATCCCTGAGCCATTCTGGCTAAGGTGGTTTGGGATAGGGACAATTGTTCTCAGCATCTCTGAGATTACAGCGCTGCTCAATGCCCCGGGTATGTGTGTGGGGGCGGGGGGGGGCGTTGTGCAGCATATGATGGCACTGAAGGTGGCAGAAGGTTAATCTTGGTAATTTTAGGAGACTTAGTCTTAACTTCGGAGTCTTTGTCTTTTGTAGAAATCAAAGGTTCATGGGGGTGGCGGGGGTGGGGGTGGGGGTGGGGGAAGGACTTAACAGGCAAGAGGTGTGGCGTGCTGAGGAGTAGCTTCTGTCTGATTAAATCAGTTGCTTTTCCAGTGTTCCTAAATCAGCCACTGATTTAGAGTCTTCTTCCACATTTGAAGCTTCCCCTTTTTACTCAAGTATTTTTTTTTTTTTCTTCTAACAGGTCATCTTTAGGCTTGGATGTTTTCTCTAATCACTGCTGAACGGCAGCTATCACAGGGAGGAAGGAGAAGCACCCAAAAAGCTTTCTTGGACTTGCATTTTACAAGCCAGGTAGGAGACATGGGTCCCCAGCATCAGGGTCAGAAATACCCACAAGAGAGGAGACAGGACCCACGGTGTGAACGGAAGCACCTCATTTCAGAATTCTAGTCCTCCTTTTGGGAGGTTTTTAAGTCCTGTTCTTTAAGTAAGGCTCTAAGGGAATAAATTTGGAATTCCCTCTGATGTGAGGTCAAGTTCTCCATTATAGAAAAGAGAGGAAGTGTCCTCAGTAGAGCTCAACCTTCCTGAGGCAATTCAGCTGCAGGGGATTAGAAATGCTCGGAGGAGCACAGTTCTGCACGCCTTTAACTATTAACTGAACTTCCAGGTTTGTTTGAGGGATGAGAAGGTTACTGCCTACACGCCGTTAGGGTTGTCAGGGTCCAGAAAGAGGGTAGGAGGCCTTTTGTCAAATAGTGGGGAGTTGCCCGGATTAAGAGTCTTTAGTTGTCCACACACCACATACATATGCATACGCATACATATACATATACATACATATATGTACATATATATATATGTATATATATATACATACATATATATGTGTGTATATATGTGTATATATACATATATATGTGTGTGTATTTTATATATATATATTCCAAACCAATGGAAAGAAAGTAAAGCAAAGAAAGGAGAGAACCAAGCCTCAGGCACGACATCGTACCCTGTGGGAAGGGGTATACTCACAAACTCTGCTCATTCCAGGAGTCCCTGTTTGGCTACCAGGTATGGGTCTCCCCATTCCTCATGGGTCACTGTCCACTGGCTCACAAGGGCGAAGGGAGAAGAAGTAGGGAACAGGGTGCTGAAGCTTGTGAGCGGGATGGAACGAACTTTTGGGAGTAAGCTTCAACACAACAGCTCATTTTACTTTCCAGGGGTGAGGTAAATACAGGTTCTTAGGGATATCAGCAGGAGGGGGAGATTGGTCACAACACAGTACTTAGTTACCATGTGG
The DNA here is from genome assembly GCA_964023405.1 of Apodemus agrarius. NCBI lineage: Eukaryota > Metazoa > Chordata > Mammalia > Rodentia > Muridae > Apodemus > Apodemus agrarius. Next base: position 17,520,504 of record OZ030018.1, read on the forward strand.
GCAGGAGGAAAGATCAAGAATTGGGTGTTGAGTCATGCAGCACTTGCAGGAAGCTGTGTGCAGGGTCCTTATCCAAGTAATGGCAGTCATCTGTGCTTAGAGACACTCTTCTGTTATGGTTAGGCAGAGAAGAAACTCCTCTGAGAAAGGGAGTACTTCGTTTCTTTATTCTCCGAGCTTGGAGAGCTATCTGAACATGGAGAACTGCCATCTTAATAAACACGTCTTTTCCAAATTGTAAAGAGCTTTAATGGGGTGCCATGCCACCTGGCAGGAACTTAACATCGACCAATGTGAAGTTCCTCTCCCAGGCTTTGAGCAGGCACCCCTGTGTTAGCCATAATTCCCTCCACTTGGTATGGAGTGCTCAGACCAAGGTGAAGCCCATTGTTCTTCAAGGACCTGCAGTTTCCTGAGAAACACTAGCCACCTGAACCAGTTCTGTGGAGAAGCTCCCAGCCTTTGGGGGTAGGGTTCCCCTCCCCCCTGTATATTTAGAGTCCTGCATTAAACTTTGAGACCTTGAATAGAAGGTGTTATCTTGGTCTCTGTCTCTTTTTGCTGCCTTCCCATACATCCCCAGTTTCCCTTCCAGGTAACCAGTTCGATATAACTGGTGGGCAGTTACACCAAATTAATGCTTTGAGATGAAATTTTTAGACATCATATTGTCCCCACTTCGGGGCTGAGATTTTAGCAAAGAGCCTCACATATAGGCAAAATAGTCTACCGCTGAGCTGTCCCTCATTTCTTTACCCTACGTTTTCAAAACTAATTGAGAAAAAATTATGAACTTCTCTAAAAACTGACTTTATAAATATGCAAATATAAATACAGATCAACCGTATAATAATAATCACCCGAAAATATGTTTCCTCTGAATATTTACTGAGAAAATTATTCTGTGATCGACTCATACCCAGGAATTCTGATTTTTCCCAGCATATGTTGAGATTGAATCATTTCTCTGGTAACTTGTGGATGATTGGTAGTCAATAATTCCTTGTCTCTATTAGTAAGTATGTTTATATGATTGGGCAAGTTTGGATCTTTGGGAGTGGTTATATGTAAATATTAAATTCAATAATCTATTCAGAAAACACCTTTTCATTTATTACATAATTTCAAATTCTGTAAAATTCTCAACTATTAGGTACCTTCTACTAGGCCAAATAGCTCATATGTATTTGCAACTGACTATAAAGAAATATAGTTACTTTTCTTACTATTTTCCTATTCTTCTATAATATATAGATTTTCTAACACACATATACACACACATATATGACATGGATTAGGATGCACTAATGTATTTAGCTAACATTTCTTGTAAAGAAAATTGAGTTATTTATTCCTTATTTACAAAAAAAAAATGTTCATTCGTTTAAATTCTGGAGGAAGTTCAGGTTTGTGTGTCACATGCCCCACGATTTTGCTTTAATTATAGTTTTATATTTTTATAAACCTTATATAAATATAATATAACCTTATTAATTAATATAGACTTATATAATAGTCTTATATTATAACATGGATTTATACATATAGTTTAGCAGTATTTGAATATCCTTCTTATAGAGAAATACACATCATGGAAGACACATGTGTTTATTTAAAATTATTATCATCAACAATAGCAAAATTCTCATCTGGGTATGGTGATTTCCATACCACATTAACTTTGTTCAACATGTTGCATTACATGGCAAATTTTCTCTCTTTGTTGAACTGAGCTGTGCTGAAAAACCTTTTTCTTGATTCTCAATTTTCCAAATTTATGCTGGTGTTGTACTGCATGAGAAAATCTGCATTTAGTATGCAAATTGGACTTGACTAAGGATGATGGGGGCTTCACTAACTTTAAATATGTCACAAATCGTATATAAAACACATAAAATATTAACATTAGAGAGACAAATCAGGTTACAGCTACTAGTAACCTCAGAAATGACATTCCAGTCAGATACTCTCTCAATTACATATACCACTAAGTAAAAAGAAAGGTTCTCTTTTAATAATCAGCTCTTTGGAATATTTTTTTTACCCGTCCACTCAAATTTTAGAAAATTGGCTCAAAAAGTACAAATAGAAGCTGGTTTGTATTAAAGATAGTCTCATATTTGCTTCGTTCCTAATATGAAATATCAAACCTTCAGATAGAACAATATTTTCTAATGTTAAAGGAAAATGGCATTGACACCGCTTTCCACTTTTACCTAAGACTTAAATTTTCTTTGTCTCGTAATTGAAATTTGTTTCTGAACTGATTAATCAAAATTACACATACAGAAAAATTGTGTTTATAAAAATTTAGCTTTGTGTTTCTTGGATCTGTAGATATAAATATTAAAGAAAATTTCATTTAAAAATGAAACACATAGTGGAAGATTTAGTGATATTTTTTCCATAACAAGAGAAAAATTTCCAAGCACTGTGGATAATTAGTAATAATATGAATTTGCTTGCCCATAGAAAATTGGCAAAATGTAGAATAACCCATAACTTTTAATTGATCTTTGGCATTTGAGACACATACTAACCAATAAGGAAAAAAAACCCAAAACAACAAACAAACAAACAAACAAAAAACTGTAGGGAAAAATATAAGAATGGACAAAAGATGGTAGTGACTTTGTTTAGTATTGGTTTTATAATTTATCCCAGGTCACTTATATTTTGGTTTGTGAAAATAGATATATGCAAATCAATAAATACATACTGAATCTAAAATCGATGTATATTTAACCAACTGTATTCTATTTGAAAAATTGAGAATCGAAGAAAAATAGCATATGTTTTGTGTTTAAGGGTATACTCTGCAGTCAGGAAGGTATCTTCTCTTTCAGTTCCTCAAGTAGGGGATTATGTAGGAATTTTGGAAAAGTGATCTATTAGTTTCTATTTGATTCTAAAGAAAATATTAACTATTGTCTTTGATGAGCAGGTTTCTATATTGCTATTATTTTAGGAAAAGGGCCCTATCATTCATGATTTTAAGAAGGCTGTCTTGCTATTTCATAGCTATTTCCACATTAAAATCCCCCTTGGCCCTGCTGATATACATTCTCAGGACTTAACTCTGTTATTTGACACTTATTTTTCTAAGTATATAATATTTGGGAATGGTGGAGATTTTCAGTGTTACTCCATGATGCTGGTCTGCCTCAGCTCTCTGTCCTCAGTAAGAGTTCCTCTTACTCTACAACTTGCCATTAACAGTGACCAAACTCATTTTCTGAACTCAGTGTTCACAGAGTGCTGAGGACAAGGAGCTACACTGCTGCCTTCACACAACAGTTATTCTGCATCACATACTATACTACATGTGCGTGTGCGTGTGCATGTGTGTGCGTGTGCGTGTGTGTGTGCGTGTGTGTGTGTGTGTGTGTGTGTGTGTGTGTGTGTGTGTGTTCCCTGATATGTCCCAAAAGAGCCCACTGGTGAATTCTTTCCTCCATAGATGTGATCCTTGCAGTGTGAATATTACTCAGCTTTCCACTCTTAATATTGCCTTAGTTATATTGATTACTATTTTTGTTTGCTTTCAGAATTTTTTCTTTCGCACCAGTAAAGTATTGCTAGTCTATGAGATCTACTTCCTCCTATTTCAAGGGGTTTAAGTAATACTAAAGGGTATTGCAAAGTTTTACTCTACTGTTTTTTGTTAAATGTGAACATATTTGCTAAGTCTGGCAACTGGATTCACTCTCCAGAGATTTTCTACCTTGAATGTTTTGACAGAGAGACTGAATAGTTTTAGTACATTTGTTTCGCTATTATTATATTTGTTGAATTATTGATAGTTCTTGTTTCAGTTTTGTGCTTGGTTTCTGCATTTATTTCAGCTAGTACTACATTACATGTAATATCTTTTTTCACTAGCTTATTTGACACTGTGCTGTACATTATGTAAGGAGGAGCTCCTTAAAACTGTATTGTCCCTTACATTGTTTGTGGCTGCGGGCTCTGGAGGCACTTTAGCTGAAAGACTGTGTTTCAACGTTTCCAGAGCAGTCACTGTCAAATCTGTTGATACTGCAGCCATTTCCAGACTCACCTGCAGCAGGTTGAAACATATGGTGTTGTCAAGAGGCAGACTGTGTTTCCATAATTCTTATTTGTGCCAAACAACAGGAATTTCTCATTTATGACCCCTGGTTTTAGCCATGATCATTGATCCAAGAAGGGCAGAACAAAAGGTCATTGTGGATAAAGAAATCATTTTATAAACCCAAATTCTAAGATGAATTTTATCATTCTGTTCTAATCTATTTTCAGAAGTGAGTCAATGTACTTATTCATATTTGTATGGAACATCATATGGATTATGAATCTCATGGGTGAATATATGAGGATCAAAGGTTATATTGGATCCTTTAGCACTGGAGTTATATGCAATTTTTTTCCAGGATTGCCTAGCTTGTTAGGTGGTAGCTTCTTCTGTGGGTACTGGTATATGAGTTCTGGCAACAAAATTAATAACATTCTTGTTTTAACTACATTTATACATTACAATTTTTGATCCTTCATTGGAAGTTCTCCTTATCACTTATCTGTATTTGAATATATTCTTCGAACACATTTTGAAGGGAATTTGCTGTCATTTGGGGTGAATTTGTACTTCACAGACCCTACTTTTTGTCATTGCTTAAATATTCAATTTATTACTGGGAAATGGAGAATAAAAATGGACACTACTTTATTCTTAGGATTTCCTGTTTTATCTTTGGAAACTGATAATGTTATTCAACTATGCTTCCAGATTTCTGTACTATTTGGCATTTTCTTCCGAGAGCTATAAAAATCTGCTTTTTGCATAATGAGACTTCCTTTAATATCCATTTAAAGTCTACTGAGTTCACATTCTTTAAATAGGTGAGTGCAAGCACACAGACACTTCCACTTTTGGGTTTCTGCTTGCCAATCTCCAGATATCCGCTGTAATAGACAGTTTTCAGGCCATTTTTAATATCTTCCTCTTTTCTTTCATTGGTAGAGTTCTTTAGGGTTACCCCCAGAGTTATAAACAATGGGCTACAACTTCTGTACCCACATCTTGATGGTAATATTAATAAAAGCATTAATGTGTGTATGTGCATGTTGCATTATACACGTCATACTTATCTTGTATAGGCGTCTGTATGTGCCAGTGTGCATTTAAAAGTATGTATTCAGTATATTCATGTACAAACCCATGTGTGTGTGATGTAATCATAAGCTGAGGGTTAACTTAGGCTGGCTCTCTTTGATCATTCTGTCACTCTTCATCTCCAGTTACATACAAAGATCTTTAGCCCTTTTAAAATTTTCTACATCATGTTTTGATAATATCTACCTCCACTTCCTCCAAGATACATCTCTTCCTTACCTATGCAAGTTTGTGGTTTAAGACTATCTAATCTGTTTTGCATTGCTCATAGATATTCAATGACTGTGTGACCTTCTATTGAATCATGGTCAATGTATCCTTGCTACAGTTTTAAAGAGAACTGACTCTCCTCCCAGCAGCTATCAATTGCCCATAGCACTCAGCCAGTGGCAGAACTTTTTGTTCCTCTTCCTCTCCATGCTGGGGTTTAAGCTGGGTTTGTCTTGTTTGGCGTGTTCCCATAACTGCTGCGAGTTGACATCTAAAGCTGCCCTACTGGTTCTAGAAGACACTGTTTTCTTGCTGTCGTCTATCAACTCTGGCTCGTACAGACTTTCTTTCTTTCCTATGCAGTGATAAATGAGTCCTAGGAGAAGAGGCATGATAGAGATGCTCAATTTAGGAATGAGCACTCTTATTCTCCGCATCTCAGCCAATAGTAGGTTTCTTTGTTTCTTGTCTTCTACTATAGAGAGAACCTCCTCTGACATCTGATGAGAGTTTGAGAGATACATTATGAAAGCATACTGCAGAATCTTACAAACACACACACACACACACACACACACACACACACACAGAGAGAGAGAGAGAGAGAGAGAGAGAGAGAGAGAGAGAGAGAGAGAAATAGGATATCTCATAGAAATCAAAGCTCAACTAGTTTAGATGACCAGAAAAATTTAGCAATGTGTGTGTGTGTGTGTGTGTGTGTGTGTGTGTTTGTGTGTGTGTGTGTGTGTGTGTGTGTGTGTGTGTGTGTGTGTTATAGGGCTCTAAGTTCAAGTCTACCTACTTGGCAAGACTTTTCTCACTGAGTCATCTACTCCACCCCTGTTAATTTTGCAAAATAGCGTGTTTTAGATAATAAACATTTTATCCTAGTTTTCTGACTTCTGAGGATATCAATGGATAGAATATTTGCTTAAAGAAATTATACAACTTGAGATTTAATTTATTTTTGCTGCTGAAACTCACTGTTTACTCCTGTTTGGCATGCATTAGACACATTTGTGAGATTTAGATTTAATAAAGCAATGTTGTTAACCAATGTCAAATATAGAACTTATGTGAAAGACAGTTCTTGAACCTGTCTTTCTCTCCACATAGTTTCTATTTCTTACTAATATTATTCCAAAATTCTGATAATTTTGTATTTCCAGAAATTCATGTCCTTTTATTTTCCCATTTTTTCTGCTGTGCTGTCATTAGCTCAGTGGCTTAGGCCCAAATTTTCAACTAATCTTCTTCCACTGAAAATTCTAATGTATCTTCATCACATTATGGACTACAGAGAAGGATGTAAAAAATCCACAAACTAGAGTTTTCAGAGTTTCACTCTCCATGCCCAAAGTCAAGGAAAAATACAACCATCATTAGCTATTGGAGTGGCCTTCTTGAATATAGGCTGGGTACAGATTATTACTAGGGAGTTCACTGATATTGGAAAGAGCTTCAAAACCAGACTTTATTTGATAGGGGAATGTCAGGACAGGGAAGTGGGAGTGGGTGGGTTGGTGAGCAGGGGGAAGGGGGATGGGACAGGGGGTTTTTGGAGGGGAAACCAGGAAATGGAATAACATTTGAAATGTAAATAAAGAAAATATCTAATAAAAAATAAGAATGTCTTCATAAAAAAGACTTCATACATCGTCTGTTTGTTGGGGATATATTTAGTGAGAAAGCCTGGACCCTTCTTTGATAGAAATGTATCGGGGTGTAATGCTGGCTAAAGCATCCAGGGGTGCAGATTGTGAAAGAATGCTGTTTGCTTAAAAAGAAGATAACATATCCATAATTTCAGAATTGTGTTGTAGATGTTCCAGTCAGTTTGGGCTCCCTATGACCATTTATTTTGTCCAGTTGTGTTATTTTGTGATGGTCTGTATTTGCTGGAAAAACAAGCTTTCTTCATATGTGGTGGTAGCTACAATGTATTTGTGAGTATATGATATAGAATGCAATTAACAATTATACTGGCCCAGCAAGGTGACAGAAATAGATTATCTTCTAAGATCCATGATGTCACTAGGAGAATTGGAAGATTGTAAGAGTTAGAATACCAAGGCATCTGTTGTGAAGCAATCTTCATTGGAACAGTTTCATAAACAAGACCTGAACAATGGCAATATGAAAGTGGAGGAAATCTCATATGGTCCCATGTCCAAACAAAGAACTACTGGTAACTATTGACTAAGAGAGGTAGAATTAGTCTTTCTCAGGAGTGATCTATTAATTGGTTATTGGATACAAAGTAATCAGCACTGAAATAATATACACACAAACAAATGCAGACTTGCCATAGTAAAGTTAATGTGTGTGTGTGCGTGCACACACACGCATGTGCACACACGCACACATACACACACACATGTGCACAAGCAGAGGCTATCCATTTGAGAATGAAAGAAAGTTGGAGGGAGGGCAGGAGAAAGAAAAAGAGAAAATAAAGTGATAATTATTGTATTTTAATTAAATGTATGAGAACAAATAAATAATTAGAAGAGACTGTAACATAACTAAGCCTTGAGGTTTTAATAAGTGCCAAGAGAAAGGATAAAGAAACTTGAAATATCTGAAAGGTTTTAGTTTAGAAAATAGTCAAATATTCTGTCAGATGAATTGTTTGTCATTAATAGTTCAATAAACACACATATGTAAACACAAATACTTAAAAATAAGCCTTTAAACAAATTCCATATATCATTCTATGAAAATTATAAAATGTAACCAGTTAATATATTTAAATTACACTTTCAATTAGTGTGCTCCAGGTATTTTACTACATTTTAATAATTTGTTGTTATATTACATTATTTAATTTATATCTGGGTATCTATTTGATGATTTTTACATTTATGATGAATGTTTCAGTTGTTATATATTCTGTTCTTCTGGATTCATAGTCCATTAAGTAGGGTAGAGACAAATTGACTTTGTTTGTATGTTACTATGTAAACATTACAAACCTTGATCATTTTTGACAGAGAAGATATCCAAGACCGAAGTTAGATTCTCTGTAAGCCTTTCTCCTGATGTTAAAGTTTGGTTCCAAATTTTTAATGGAGCAGCCCTCCCCTTTTCTCTGTGCCCTAGCATAATGTCAAACAGTGCTGGGGGAGGCCAGAGATGTAGTCTCAGGAATCCTTGACATGACATTTTTTGTTCTATCTTCACCGTATCGTTAGTCATGGCAGTTAACAGTATATGATGGCATCACCAAGACCTATCTCATGGAAATATACCTTTCCTTGATACAGGAAGTGCAAAATATTCATCTGGGGTAGTGGAGGTAGTGGTAAGGTTTAGCCATTTTATGCCAATTACCCGAGATTGCACTATAAGCATTCAATTCTTAGAGAAAGGATTTCCAGACAACTTAGTCTTGTTTTAGAAGAATAATAATCCTCAGAATATTATAATACTAATGCATCTTTTCTTAGTTATAAGAGACTTACTGTTATTATTTTCTTCCCTATAATCTTGGTCATAAAATAACTGTAATATTATTACCATCCTATAACACACATTTGGCTCATTATTAGTACCTTAAATCAACTTTTAAATTATCTTCTATTACTGTAATGTCTCCTGACACATTTTCTGATAATTATATTGATTCCTTTCCAATAATAGTCATTGTTCTTCATATTTTCAACCTCAATATACTGCTGTGTTTTACTTATAATTGAGCAGAATTGTTTTTCTGTTATTATGACATGCCCTCAACTGCATGCAGACTGTCTTTCTTGGGATTTTAATTTCTCAGGAGTCAATATCTGCAAGACAATTTAACATTTTTAAGCATTTGTGCTACAGAAATCAATTGGCAGTATACCTCTAGAGACACTGATAATACTAGAGAATATAAGTAAACAAATAAGGAATTTCATTAGAATATCCACTTATCTAGGTAAAACATTTTTTCGTAGTGCCTTAACAAGTTAGTGGTAACAACCTATGCAATATTTCTATTTAACATGCATACATCTCAATCAGGAACATAAACAAAGAGTTGACAGAGCAAAAGTATATTGGAGACTAGGATTTGGCAGACTTCTGGGCCCTGGAAATGTGATATTTTAGGATATAGCTGCCATATGGTGTCTATCTCTACCATTAGACTGAGATTGTGGACATGAACAGTAAGTAAGGAAATGAATATGTTCAGTTCCAATCAAATTACACTGGCAACCTGATGACTAAACACTTAACTCTCTCTTAGGAAAGATATTATCATATTAAAAAGAAGCACTTATAATTTAGAAATATTTAAGAAATACAGCAATCTAGCAATAGTTGTGTATTAATGGCCAGCAAAGTGAACATTTGAGGATGCTGAAATTTAAATCCAAAGATGCAAATATGGAAGAGAAGAGTGAACTTAAGGTAACAATTAGAACTTTAATACAGATATCAGAGTTTGGACACATGGGAAAAGAATTTGGTAATGATATATGAAACAAATTGTCCTGGACTGATTTATTGAGGAGAGTAAACTTTTAGATTATGAATTACAGTGAGATTTGAAATTAGAATAGATTGGGATTTTGGATATTTGATATTTAATTGGGGTTTGGGCAATAGCTCAGTCCATAAAGAGTCTGTCACACAAGCATGATCGCCTGAGTTCAGATTCAAGAACTGGATGTGGAGATATACGTTTATTATCTTAATACTGAGTAGGTGGAGAGACAAGGATCCAGGAACTTCCTGACCAGCTAGTCTATATGACTTGGTAAACGTCAGGTCAAGCAAGAGATCCCATCTCATGAAATAAGGTGGATAATGACTGAGAACCTCTCTGGACATTGCCGTCACACATATAAATATAAGCGTGTGTGCGTATATACATGCTGACACACACATGCCCCAATCCACACAAGTTAGATAATATATGACAGAGACATAAGTAGATAGATAGATAGATAGATTGATTGATTGATAGATTGATAGAAAGAAAGAAAGAAAGATAGATACATACATACATACATACATATAGGCGGACAGACCAACAGAAAGATAGACAGACTGGTAGAAAGATAAATAGATAGATAGATAGATAGATAGATAGATAGATAGAAAGATAGATAGATAGATAGATAGATAGATACATACATACATACATACATACACACATATACATACATACATACATACATACATACATTCATACATATAGGCAGACAGACCAACAGAAAGATAGACTGGTAGAAAGATAGATAGATAGATAGATAGATAGATAGATAGATAGATAGATAGATAGATAGATAGAAAAATAGATAGAAAGATACATACATACACACACACACACATACATACATACATACATATAGGCAGACAGACCAACAGAAAGATAGACAGATTGGTAGATAAATAGATGTTTATCCAGTGAAATCTTTATGTGTATCCATCACCACAATATGTGTCAGGCTGACAGGGAAAAATGAATGAGTGATTTTGCAGGGCTATATTTCAATTTTTCAATCTATCATTGCTGAGGCTCAATGAAAAATTATTTAATGGGTCTAAATAGAGAAATAACAATTTTGAGATGGCTCATGATGTGAAATTTTTAAAGGGCATAGCTGTTAGAAACAGGCAAAAATGAATGTTTTGGAGGAAACTTGCTATATTACTTGATAAATGTCAGCGAAGACTTAAACATCGATGCCTGCTCTCAGCATTTTAACTGACTTTTCACTATGCATATGTACATGCAGGGAAATTAGTTGCTTCATTGTTGACATTAACATGTTTTTATATATTCGATAAACACAAACAAAATAACAAAATAAATCCTTCTAAACTAAATCAAGCAAGTGAAAGTGCAGATTTCTGGAGAGGTCACAGTATTAAGTTTTTTTTTTTTTATAAGCTGATAATCTCACAGGAAAAAAAAATCAATCTTGGTCACGTGTATGGCCGCTCTGTTTATTATATGAATTTTATTTTCTTAAGAAATTACAACTTTCACTTGTCGTGATGTCAGTGTTGAGATTTTGTCTCTTGTAAATATAAACGTTACACTCCACCTTCCAAATTTTGTTGAGAATTATTTGGGAGAAAAGGTGAGAGGAGAGAGAGAGGGAGAGAGAGAGAGAGAGAGAGAGAGAGAGAGAGAGAGAGAGAGAGAGAGAGAGAATGATGACTTTAAGGATACATGTGGCTAATTGTCAATTCTCAGGGACAGAAATCTGGCATTGCGTTTCATGAATCATGTGGCTTTATTCATATCTATTTTGACATATGGCTCCAGGTCGATGCCACTAGCATTTTTGGTTTCTTCCTCCCTGTGCAGCCCTGATCTACTCAGCACTAATGATGACAAGAGTGACTGGCAGAGTTCCTGCTGTGGATTTAGAGCTGTCACTGGAGGAAGAGTAGGGGTGGAATACCATTTATAAGATCCAAGTAGAACAAAGTCCACATTAAGAGCTGTGACTTGACCATCACTTAAAGGAATGTCATATAAAGTCTCATGTGCCACATGAAACATATTGGCACTCAAGCACCAAGTGGGCCGGAGGGAAGATAAAAAAGGTCTGAAAACCTTAGCATTCTTTTGGGAAACAAGTTTCTGTGGAGGATAGCAAAATCATGATTCATCTTGGTATTTTGTTTGGAGTTACTGTTTTGTTGTCAAGTATGTCTAAAAGTCATTGTATTTGTCTGATTATTTGCGGAACCCATGCATATAATTTCAAAATTGCTATAGAAAAACATAGGGCTTGATATTCTGAAACTGCAGACAGCGTCACTGGTTTTGTCTGTCATCCTTTTACTCTTCCTTGAAAGCAGACAGACAGTAAGACATTCTGCAGCTTGTGAGAATGTTGCTTGAGTTTGTTCATTATCCGGTTAATAGAGCCTTTATTGCTTCATATTTACTTGATTTCCTGTCAAAGACTGAAAGCAAAAAACAATGTGGTTGATCATGATAATGAAGATATATAAATAACCAGTAGTTTTGATTTCTACTTATTATCAATATTTAATATTTCACTAAATGAAAATAACATGAAATATCAAAGTTCATGACTACTAGTGACTCAAAAATATAAATTCAGATAAAGGTGAACAATTTTAAGACAAAGAATGTAAGATAATAAAGCTGGATACAGGTTTAAATTTAGTTACAGTGTCAAAGTTTATATTTCTACCATGCTAGATAAGTTCTTAAGTCAAACACAGTTATTGCACATCTTAAAGTTGAATTATGAAATCTATTTCTTCTCACAAACATAGTGCTATTTTGTTATTTATTAAATATTTTAGTTGAATATACAATGCATATTAAATAATGATTAACAGTCAGTGATTTTCTTCTTCACCTATTCATATTCAAGGCTTGTAACTGTTGAGAACATTTCTATATTCCTACTTGTGTTTCCCATGGCAGGCTAGTATAACGTATCTTATAGAATCATCAGGGAATGTACTAATAATGAACTTCAAATTTCAACACATTCTGTTTTGCAGAATAATTAACATATACTGTGTTTATGTAACTGTACTCATTGGCATTAATACTCAAAATATAATAAAAATTTGATCAAATTTTCTGGCTAATATAGTCTCAAACATTAATTTTTACAATGAGGTTTTACATTGCTTATAGCTTTTATTCTTTCCAGAATATCTCTAGATTTGTGGCAATCATTCAAAAAAGAAATATATATTTAAATATATTAGAAAATATGTAGGCATATAGTATCATTCACTGTGTTCCTATTTAGGGGATTCTAAGTAAATATTGTTTTTAATGTATATTTAGATAGATGTGGATAAATTTTTATTATTATATATATGTATAAAGCTAAGTCTATCTATCTAATCTATATATCTTATCTTATCTTATCTATCTATCTATCTATCTATCTATCTATCTCCCTAAATCTAACTATATATAATTGATAAAATTTAATTAGGCTTCAGTCTTCAAATTAATACTACAGTAAACAACAGACATCAGCATTCATTTTAAGGACAAAAAGAAATCTAAATTCTCAACAGAATTAAATTTATTCTTTTAATGCTTAAATGTATTCAGCAGTTGGGTGCTATATTTTGAATTGCTTAGGGAATGTGACATTACTGCAATTTTTTAGATTATTTTCATTCATTAATTTAATTATTTATTCCCCTCTTAGATATTTTCCTCCTAGTGCCCCTCCTACAGATCTTCCCCTTAACTTTTCCTCCCTTTCTCCTCAGGGAAGCCTCCCCACTTCCTAGGTATTACCCCACTAGTCAAGTCTCTGCAGGACTAGGTGAGTCCTCTCCTACTAGGTCAGAGAAGGCAGTCCAGTTTGGAAAATGGGATCCACTTACAGAAAACAGATTCAGGAAAAGCTCCTGCTTCAGTTGTTGGGGAACCTGAAAGAAGACCAAGATATAAATCCGCCACAACTATGTGAGCTGAACTAGGGGGTAGGCTACCCCATGTTAGCTCTTTGGTTAGTGGTTCAGTCTTTGAGAACCCCCAAGAGTCCAGGTTAGTTTGACTCTGGTGGTCTTTCTTTGGATTTCCTATTCTCTTTGGGTACCTCAGTACTTACCGCAACTCTTCAACAAGACTCCCTGACTCTATGGGTCTGTACATCTGTTTCTATTAGCTTCTGGGTAGAGCCTCTCAGAGGACAGTTAGTCAAGGCTCTTGACTGCAAGCATAATAGAGTATCAGTAATAGTGTCAGTGATTGGCTTGTACCCATGAGATATGTCTCAGTGTGGACCAGTCATTGGTTGTCCATTCTCTCTGTCTCTTCTCCATTTTTGTCTCTGCACAAATGTAGTGAAGACATGTTTTGGGTCAAAGCTTTATGGGTGTCTGTCCTTCTCTCTCCACTCAGAGTCTTGCTTGCTTACAGGAGGTGGCCTTTTTGGTATCCATGCTTCCCACTGTTAGGATTCTCAAGTATAGTCACCTCCATAGACACCCTAGGACCTTGCCATGGTCCCAGGTCTCTGGCATGTCCTAGAGATTTCTGTGTCTCCCACGTCTGATTTCTTTTCTCTCTGCTGCTCTCTCCCTATACCTGATACCTGTGCCCCATTGCCCTCTCCATCTTCTCTCCCATCCAGTTCTTTCCTTCTATTCACCTAGATATCTATTTTATTTTCCCTTCTGAGAAAGATTCAAGCCTCCTCCCTTGAGCCGTCCTTATTATTTAGCTTGTATGGGTCTGTGGATTGTAGCAAGGTTATCTTGTACTTTATGGCTAATATCCACTTATGTGTGTATACATCATGGATGTGTTTTTGTGTCTGTGTTACTTCACTCAGGATAATATTTTCTAGTTCCATACATTTGCTAGCAAAATTCATGATGTACCTTTTTTTTTTTTTCAAAAATAGCTGGATAGTATTCTATTGTGTACATGAACCACAACTTCTGTAACCATTCCTTGGTTTATGGATATCTGGGTTGTTTCCAGTTTCTGGCTATTACAAATAAAGCTGTTATGAACATATCTGAGAAAATGTCCTTGTAGGAAGGTGAAGCATTTTGGGGGTATATATTCCCAGGAATGGTGTTGGTGAGTCTTGAGGTAGAACCATTTCCAGTTTTCTGAGAAAATACTATGGTGGTTTCTTTGATTCTTAACTCTTGACATTGCATATTTCCTTGGCTCTTTGGAGTTTGAGTAGAAATGTCTTGTCATAAAAGCCAGTTTAGACAGATCTTACAATGCATTCATCTTTACAGATTAAGGTATGATCTCTACCTGAAGAATACTTGGAAGAAAATTGCTTTGGCTTCACCTCATTTTTGGTTGCTTTTAGATTTGTCAACATTCTGAAGAGAACTTCCATCTCCTTCTATCAATCTGAAGGTGTCCTTACAGCAATTTCATTGGCTTTCATTTTCATTACAGTCTAGGCCATGTCTCGAAAATCTGTATACTGAAGACTTGGAATGTGAACTTTCCTTTATATTCTTCATTAGCTGAAATATTTTCTATCAGTTTTAGAAGGAGTTGAAAGGAACATAAAAAATACTAAAGGCAAATTACAAATTTGAATTAGTTGGCGAGTACAGTCCATAATAGCAGGGAAGTCATGGCAAGAGCATGAGTGAAGTGGTCACCTATTATCTGCAATCCAGAAGCAGAAAGCATCTATCTTATTACCTCGTATTTATTAAGCCCAGGATCTTATTTATATGATGGTGGTGCTCATATCTGTTGTGTATTTTCAATTAGCACTATCTAGAAATTTTCTTATAGACATACTGAAAAAGAAATCTCCTCTTATCCTATGTTTCGTCTTGTTGACAATATTAATTATCACATCATGTCTGACCTTCTGGGAATTAAAGGAACCAGGAAAAACAATGATCTATGGTAGCCCGAATCTCTTGTAACTGTTCAATTCAGGAATATTATTGAAGGTATTTTAGCAAGGTCTCTAGAGAGAAGGCTAACAAATTGACCAAAAAAATTATCCCAGTGTTTTTGTTTGTTTTCTGATAAAGTTTAGGAAGAATCGTGTTCAATATCTCACATATCTTTGCAGTAGTGTGCACGCTCACAGCTACATTCCAGTGTAGCTCAGTTATTTAGCGATAGTAAAAACATTTTATTCACATAGAAAAATTGGACAGCTACAGTTTAGTAGTGAATTTACAATTATTAATATTTATGCCAATAATAGCTTAATGGTGCATCTGTTAATATATGTGGAAAGAAAATGTTTATAGACAAATGCATAAAAGTGAAAAATAAACATATAACCAAGGAGGATCCTTTATTGAACAGACAATATAAAGCTATATTGAATAAAAGGCCATTTTTAGTGACCATAATATTTATTGCTCATTTGTATATGATTTCATTAGTGGCAACCAAGAATAGCAATTGGCAGGGCAGCACACAGGCAAGCAGTATACAAGTGTAAAAATAAGGAGCATGAAAAGGACATTTTTTTTCTTTTGTAATCTTCAGTTGCAGAAATTTACACATTCAAGTAACCATCTGTTTTCTTCAGGAAGGAATCATTTTCATTTCTCTCTCTCATCTTCCAAACAGCTGTCAGCCAGGAGGGCGGAGAGGATATTTATTGCTCACATCACATGAAGTCTGGGACAGTCTCCAGTAATCCTGAAGTTTCAAAGCTCCTTCTATCAGTAAGTCGCCTTTCTTTTCCTCATTCATCATTCCTATCTTCTGTTGTATGTCTCCTTTCTGTAGCTTTGACTATGGCTTGTCAGATCTTCAGCAATGCTGTGGGAGGCCTATTTCCATTACATTTATTTCAATCAATAAGTTTTATTGAACCTTACATTTAAAGCTCCTCATGTATCACTTGGAATTTCTGATTAAGTATACACTTCTCAACACTTTTTAAACAATGGCAAATACAAGTCAAGGAAGTCAACATTACATAATGAGAGCTCTTTTTCATAGAAGGTCATCATTAGTTAGGATTTCGTTAAAGGTAAAGATTTTTTTTCTCTATAGTGGCACATTTCTTTCTTAAGAATGGGGAACTCTCCTTATATGTTTCCTAAATTGAGTTAAACATGCCACCAAAATTTTATAAATATTAGGAAATCAAATTGCTGATTACAAATAGGTATACTTGTCTGTGTAATCAAATTTCTCTTAAAAAGGTGTTACTCAAGAAGCCTTCCTATAAACTTTTCTAGTCAGTCCATGTCTCAGAAAACTGTGAGTCATTTCTACTATAAAATTGTTTTTCCTAAAATTAGCATCTTATATAAATGAAATGATTTGTGTTGCCTCATAAGTCATAGGTAAAAAGGAGCTAATTGATCACATGGTTTATGGAGTTCTTATTTAGCAATGAAAAACACAAAAGCTGAATTTTAAGTATAGACTAATAATTTTGCAAATCAAGAATTATGTATAGCAGTCATTATTGCTATTGATAACACATTGTCAGTGAAGACTGGAAGAGAAAGGCCAACAAAAAGAATTTTTATCCCACAAGATTACTTATGACTCAAAGTAAAATATGGTATACTGAGACAGATAATAGATAAAAAAATCATTAACAGAATTTAAGAAAAACAAAACAACAGCAAAACTAAGAAAATGAAGTAGAGTTACAGTTACACATCAGGTAACTATGAAAATAATGTGACAATATTAAGAAATTCAGTGACATAATTATGCAGTGTCATACAGTCAATTTTAGAGGCAGAATCTTTGCTTACATCCCAAATCTAAAATGTCTGCAGTCTCAAATCTCTACTAACTGGAAAACAATACAGTTATCATGATTGTAAACACTTTATAGATATGGACAAGGCTTTTATACTGCTGCTTATAGTTTTAAAGTCATTTGTAGATTGTAATTCTGAAAAAAAAATCAATGCAGCAGGGAGTCAGAAAGACTGAAAGTAGTGTTTAAGTGTATAATATTGCAGTCTAGAAACAATTTCATCCAAATAAAGCCCTTTCTGCAGGGTGGATATAGGAAAATTCCTGGAAGTAGTGAGTTATCTGCATCATGCTGTCATTTATTTTATATTATCTGAAAATCAAACAGTGTTCCTATTGGGAGATAAGCGTAAGAATCGTGTGTTCTATGAGTGCAATTGGCTTGTGAGAAACTGCAGAGCGCTGTACTCTCAAAACAGACTTTGTGGTTAGCTAGCACAAGGAAGGTATTCAACAAGTACTGTGAGCGGCGGGTGTGCAGAGAAATGATGGTGTCTCATCTTCTTGGGTAACAAATTAACAAGCCTAATAAATGATTGGCAGACAGTAAAGTTTAATGCATAAAAAGTAAACAAAGGCAAAACAAAGCCTGTTAATGAGCTGCATGTTTTTAATGAAATATAGTGTAAAATGAAGTAAAGGATATAGCATTATGAAGGCACACTAGTATGAGCACTATAATCATTTCTATTTAGCAACAAAGGATTATCTCCAGAAGACTCGTAGATATGAAAAGCCAAAAGAGTGGGATCTCTTCTTATACACTGTGGCAGTGAATTAGTTAAACTGCTTTTGCTCCCAGCAGGTTTAGCACAAGCTGCTGCACCTGCCCAAGAGCTCTCTGAACTCATGAATGAAACACACACACACACACACACACACACACACACACACACACACACACCAAGCTGATTTTGATATGCCTTGACTAGCTTAATGGCTGGACATTTCTAATCCTCCAAGTGGTTAGCACACATTTCACTCAGGTTTTCCTGGCTTAACACCTTCAAAATCTATGTTTTATCTTTGTTTGTGACCTTTTGGGTAACCGTCCACCATAGGGATGCATTCCCTTTCCACCTACATTGTTGGATGATCTTTCTTCTGCGGTTCTTAAATCAGTTCCTTCTCCCTCCAAGTCATGGTGATTCTTTTCTCTGGCGATTCTTTGCATTCAACACCTTTGCCTGCGCAATATAAAAGTTGCACCTTCATCTTTCTGCACAGCCATTGGTTGTACAACAATTCTTAATCTACAACAGCTGGGGCCTGGGGCCATCAGGTTGGGAAGCATGACTTTGGGAACTGAATTAAGAAAAATCATTAGAACTAATTCCCAACATCTCTTACCCTTTCTGCTCAAATAAAAAAAAAAGCTTTTCCCTTAGATTAAAATTGAGCATAACCATAACAACTGTGTGAATTAAAAGGATAATATATAATTAACATCCAGTCTATAATATTTGTCAATTAGATAAAATACTCTACTATCTATCCTGACTTAAAGAGTTTACAATTTTATATCTGGATTATGTTCTGACTTTAATATGTGTTACCATCTGAAAACCATTTCTTCTATATAATGTTTCTTAATGTTAAACAGCTTGAGTTTGATTCTTAGTCTTCAACCCATCAGAAATTCAAGAATGAAATAAATATTACTTGAAGATACAGGAAGCACAAAGCATAGCTTCCAAAATTTAACCAATTTGTGGAGACAATGAACTACCTAGACAGTTCATTGTTCCTCAAAATATTGGAGCATCAGTCCTCAGTTTTCTGGCTCAGAACCTTCTGACAGACCTTGAAATTAAGCAGGAACTAATGAAGAACTTGTTTACT
Source organism: Apodemus agrarius (assembly GCA_964023405.1). Taxonomy (NCBI): domain Eukaryota; kingdom Metazoa; phylum Chordata; class Mammalia; order Rodentia; family Muridae; genus Apodemus; species Apodemus agrarius. Next base: position 17,539,901 of record OZ030018.1, read on the forward strand.
CTATCTTGGCAGAGCTAACCTGTTGACTATTATGCACTGTGTGTCCTTTCTTGGACAGTATTTATTTGCCTGCAGATGAAGATGATTTTTATCAAGTGGCTATTTTGCCATAACTGAAGCAGTGCCTTATGGAGCTTTGGATGGTGAACTTCTTTGAACCAATTTTCTTCTTTGTAGGAGCATACATGTCTCTAGTCAAATGATCTTTAATAATGAATTAATATTAAATGTCATATTTTGTGGATTTCTGATCTTTAGAACTATCTATATAAAGTATATCTGAATTGAACCTTAACTATTAGCTAGTTCTAATAGAATATTGTGAAAAAACTTTAACATAATCAAATAAGAATCTAATATAGCCACGAGCTTATTACCTGGCTCGTAACAAGCATTACTTAATTATCTTAAATAGTTTGTAATAGCAGTTATTAGAAGGACTGAGCCTAAGCCTTGTATTCTTAAATGAATTACATAGGCACAATGCCTGTCTAAGAGTAACTAATTTCAAATTTTCTATCAATATAAGAAATTTATACAAATAAAAAATAAATCTGCATATATTTGTAAATTTTATACCAATTCATTTGTATCAATTAAGATTTCTACCATCTTCTGTGATCTTTTTCAATTTCTTTCTTCAGAGACTTGAAGATCTTGTCATACAGATTTTCCACTTGCTTGATTATCAAGATATTTTATATTATTTGTGACTATTTGGAAGGGTGTTGTTTCCAAAATTTCTTTCCCAGCCCATTTATCCTTTGAGTAGAGGAAAGCTCCTGATTTGTTAGAGCTGATTTTATATCCAGCCACTTTGCTGAAGTTATTTTTCAGCTATAGGAGTTCTCTGGTAGATTTTTTTCAGATAACTTATATATAATATCATATCACCTGCAAATATAGTGATATATTGACTTCTTCCTTCCCAATTTGTATCCCTTTGTTCTCTTTTCATGTCCAATTGCGCTGGCTAGAACTTCGAGTACTATATTGAATAGGTAGGGAGAGAGAGGGCAGCCTTATTTTGTCCCTGATTTTAATGAGATTACTTTTGAGTTTCTCTCAATTTAGTTTGATGTTGGCTAATGGCTTGTTGTATATTGATTTTATTATATTTAAGTATGGACCTTGAATTCCTGGTCTCTCCAATACTTCTAACATGAAGGCGTGTTGTATTTTGTGTAAGGCATTTTCTAAAACTAATGAAATGATCATGTATTTTTTTGAGTCTATTTATAGAGTGGATTATGTTGGTGAATTTCCATATATTGTACCATCCCTGCATTCCTGGGATGAAGCCTACTTGATCATGGTAAATGATTGTTTGGATGTGTTCTTGGATTCTGTTTGTGAGAATTTTAGATTGTGCTTATATAATGGTTTGCTTAAAATAAACTTAGTAATCCATTCCATCTATTTCCTTTCTGTTCAAAATTATGATCATTTCCAAATTATCCCTTAAAATGACAACCTATCAATAATTCATAAAATAATCATAACCGGACACCCAAACCCAAGGGTGGGAGGGGTAGGAAAATTAGAAAATTTGGTTAGACGTAAGAAAACTAGCTTTAACATCTGTTATCCAGTGTTTGCTTAGAAGACTCAGTACTTGACTGAAGTTTTGACTGGATCTGTCTGAAAGGCTGGGTGAACTGAGTATACTGAGAATCAGCAGCAATTCCTGAAGCTGTTCTGGAAGCAGCAGGACAGCATCTCTGGACAGTTTCAAGAAGCAGGGGCTGGGACAGCAGGTTATTCCAACATCCCGAAGGATGAATCTTAACATCTCCGGACAGCATCAGGAAGCAGGGACTGGAACAGCCGATTATTTCAGCATCCCCAAGGATGAATCTTGCTAGAGATATAGATCCTGCAATATATAACTCTCACAACTAAAATTTTAGTACTCCTAAGATATTCATATGGATTGTGCAAGGTGCACAGATCAGTTTAAGAAGAATTTTTGCTCCTTGTTTGAGCAGGCTAATGACCATTTGTCTTTTTATGAGTTAACTTGATCAATGATCAATTGCAATAAATCTTCATTCCTGCCATATGATGGAGGACATGAAGAATCGTAAGGATTTCATAACCAACAAGATTTATTGTCTAAATTTAACTGAAGTTTTGACTGAGGCATTTGTATGTCCAAGCCAGTTATTGTGCTCTTCCCATGTTGAAGAATCACTAGATCATGTTATCTGTCCTCTTTGGTCTTCTTGATTTTTTCTTTTCTGTCTGTAACCTAGATCTTCAGGAGGCCTTCCCCTAGCATCTCTGATCCTCATTACTTTGGAGAGGGTCCAAAGCCTTTTCTCTTTTCCTGCTAACAAAAGTACAGAGACTCTCTCCCAAAATAGCATGATCTTGGTCCAGTAACTAGAAAACATTATAGATATAGAATTAATCAAATTAATAGCTTGACCTCCCTCCCAGAGGGCTTTTAATATCAGAAATACTATCAAATTTATAATTACCTTCATTTTGATAATTAAAAAAATTCAAAGCAATTAAAACAATCTAAACAAAGATTATCTGTTGGGATGGTGTTCACTATCTCCTGTTTTGTTCCTACATGATTAATTTTTAATAGTGAGATCAAGGCCTAAGTTCCTACTGTATGAGATAGGTTAGGCTGCCTGTTCCCTGGCTTTAGTATTATAACTTAAGATCAAAAGCTTCAATTATTTATTAATCTAAGTATACTAAATTTTCCCTTTTATGGAGATAAATATCTCTGTGGGTACATATCTCCCCATCTCTTTATATTAACCTGCTTTTTTATCTGTCTAAGTTTATTCTACTTACCCCCTGATTCTGATCTATAATTTAAGATCAAAAGCCTAGAATTCTTTATTCCATGTATACTTAAGAATATTTAAACAATTAGCATTATACTCACTTCTATCCTTAAAAATAATTACATCACATTTTATTCATCTCTATCCTTTAATTATATGATTTTTGGAGGCCAGCAGCCTCTACTGTCTGCTTCTCTCTGCCTTCTTAGAAGCCTGTCTCTTTGCACAGAAGTGGCTCCCACAACCCCTCTGAGTTCAAACTCTGAGGCAGCCAGAAGCCTTTAGAAAGTCCCAGGGTAAATCTCCCCCCTGCCATGCTGTGTTCTTTTGTGCTTGTTTTGGGCTTTGCATTTGAACCGAGTGCCTGGGCTCAGCTCACAGAAAAACCAATTCTCCCCTCCTCCTAAACATATATCATGGTGGGTGTATGTATTCCTCCCAAGAATCTCTAAATACTTCTCAGTAGTTAGCCGATTTGGCTCTGGGCAGGTCATGCCCATGTGCTGCACCCACTCAGGAGAATGTGGGAGACATACATGTCAGCTAATTTTGATAAGCTTTTACTAGTTCAGTGGCTAGGCATTTCTAAACCTCCCCATGGATAGCATACCTTCTCCCCTTTAGCTTTCCCATGTCAACTTGCTAAATCAACATTTCATCTCTGCTACCCTAGACCCAATGGGGAGTGGCCCTTCCGGGTGCTTTCTGGAATTCCTATGTGGCTGGCTGCTTTCTTTCCTGCAGCTTCATTATCTAATGCCTTTGCTTCCCCATTATGGGGATTCCCTCCCATCCTACCTTGGTTCCTTGCCCCTGCTCCACCATTCTCACCCTGCCCAGCAATTGATTATTGGCAATTTTATTTCCCCATCAGAGCCACCTGGGGGCAGGCTCCCTTTGGGACTGAATGAGCACTTCCCATGTGATTCTGGATTAAGACAAAGCTTTTGAACCAATTTCCAACAATTCACGTTGCCTATTCATATATTGCATATACAAATTCTTGAGGCAAATAATCTCTGTATTAACAAGAAAAAAAATGGAAAGGCCAGATAAATAGGCATTCTCCTGAATTGTTTAAGGAATGCCAAGAAAACATCTATATATGATCAGTACATATGCAGAAATATTTTCCTTTTCTCAATATATATATGTATATATATTTATGTATATATATTGCTCAAAAGATAATTGTAAACCTGGATGAATATGCGTAGCTGTCTGGTTCTAAAAACTAATAACTGCATAATAAGTCCAACTTTTCCTCATTTATAAGGTAACTGTATTAAAGAGAAACAGTAATAGGCAGAAGAATATATGCTCACCAAAGAACAAAGGTGCTGTAAGAAGTAGAATTCTTCTTAGATTTTAGATAAATCAAAACAGAAATAATGCTATATGTGTGAGTTCAAGCATGACAATCTTTCAATTGGGAAGGTAATATTTGGGGAGCATAGGCTAAGACTACAGTCCCTTTCAGCACATTTTTGTATATCCTTTACTCATTTCTTTACAGAGCTCTTACCCATATGATAGAAGTTTGCTTATGCAATCTTTTGAGAATACATAACATTAGCAAACAAATTTCACTTTCCACCATGTTCCCTATTTGGAAAGAATGCTCAGGAATTTGTAGCCCTACTTCAGTCCATAGCCAATGAGCTTTCTTCTCTTTGACAGGCAACATTCAGGAGGCACCACTCAAAATGTGAAGGAGAATACACCTGTATGTATGTCACCTGAAAATATATAGTAGATTCCTCTTGGAAGACAGATAGGGAAGAGGTGTCTCTGACATGACAACTGTTCAGTTCTGGGGCCTCGAACATAGTTGTCTGTAGATTCTACTAATTAGTGTGTCCAGGAAGCCATGATATGCTTTTCTTTTAGATATTCTTGAAATGAATGATAGTAGCAATTCTGTAGCCATTCATAGGATATTTTCAGCATTTTTGCACCATAATTTCTTGTTTAAAAGTAAGCTCAAAATTAAATATATCAGGGATTATTCTAAAGTTAAAGGAATATGCCATTTTTGTGTTATGAAACTTTTCTCATATTAATAAGGAAAAATAATTCCCACACATAGCAAACCTGCATATCTTTTTTATAATCTATGTAAGTTTGACTGTGTAATGTGAAATCCTAACACTGTAATGCTAGCATACATACACATTTAAAAGGTGAAAAATAAAATGAAAAAGATAATAGAACACTTATGATTTGAATATCCACTAATGAGTTCAGAAGCTCATTAGATCATACTGCGGTATGTTTGGATTTTTACTTCTTTCCTTGAAAACTGCTGTGTTAGATGATCAGCAGAGATCTTTCTCTTTTTGAGTGATTTTCTTCTTTTTCAATTGTAAGCTTGTTTTTCTGTTAATGACAAATACAGCACAGAATCAGTTAGATGCTATGGAGTATGATATTGAATAAGCAATAGGATTAATCCTCATTGTGTATTCCCATCCTGATTCTATGTGCTCCATTTTCATGTCTCCTGAGCATTAGGGCTTATTAAAATTGTCTACTTCTGTAGCATTTCATTTAAAGGTATTATGATGGGATGTATTTCTCTTCTTAACTTGCCAAGATGATGAACGAAAATTATATGATCATTTGGTTAATGACATTAACTTGTCTGCGTGAATATGTATTTTACAAAATATCATGCTGTTCTGGCAGGAAAGAAGATTAAGTTTCTTAGATTTTCAAAAATCAGGTAATATACATGACACAACTAAAGAGTCATTCTGTTGAATGAGTCTATTTTAATCTCAGTGTGATGATACCAGTCTTGTGGATTTTCCTATTGGAATGAAATGTAAAACAGAGCCATTCTATTTGTTAAAATGGCTGCTTCCTTCTCAGTTTATTGCCTTCACACACTCCAAGTGACCTAACCTATCACTTCAATATGCTGAAATTTGCATGAAGACCGTGGAGCAAAAAAAATACAGAGATACCGCCTTTAATGGGACACTACCTGCCAACATTAAAAAAAATGTACTTGCAAAATATCTATTAAAAAACTTAACCTATTGTAGCTATGTAGTTCAAATTTCCATTTGCATGTAGGTGTGTTGTTTTGTTTTATTTTGTACCAAAGCATCCTGGATTTTTTTTTTTTTTTTTGCATTATGGTCAAATAAACCACAAAAATGTAGGCTAATCCCAATGATTACATCTGTATATTCTTTCCTACACTTGATTTTTTTCTTGAAATATATTCTTATAAAATATTTAAAGTTTCTCTTGAAATTCAATCTAATATTCAGAAATAACTTTTTGCATATGATTCAGGTGGATGTTGATTTATTACTTACTGTTGAGCTTCCGTCTTTGATAAAAGAAATTTGGGCTGCATGAACAATAAGCCTTGGAGACCTATGAAGGAAAGTAATCACTGTGCCCTAAAGATCATTTATGTAACTCAAAATGTGAAATGATCCAAAGGCCTCCAGAAACCCTGCTCTCTGAGTCTTAATAATTTCTAGTGTCCTTCCATGAATAGTGTACTATGGAAACATCTAGTATTCTATCACAAGGACAGCTCCAGCTTAATCATCATCATCTTCTTTTTTTTGTTTTTAAATTTTATTTTTTCAGAGAGGCTATAGGAGATAGTTTACCTGGTCATAGTTAATAAGAGAAGTGTTCTATATACTATGTGTAAAGATCCACCTGTTTGTTGATTTTTACACAAACATGCAGCCTACTTCTCCACTCCAAATTTAGGTATCCAGTGTTATCAGTACTGTACAAAACATGCAAGAAAAGTACCTTTCACAATTATTTCATGGTCCTTGTAAGTGATAAAATTCCTGAATCTATAACAGACTGTTGTTCTTTTACTGGTTGAGTCAACCAGTAAAATTTTAAGGAAAGATGCTATATAGACTAAATAGTTTCTCTGCAAAATTCAGATGTTGAAATGCTGCTTCATGTACTGGTATCGTAGTATTAGGCTTAGTTAGAAAAAGAACTTTAGGCAGGCAGTCAAGAATAATCCAGGCTGACCTTAGGAAGTGAGTGGAAGAAGCATGTACCTTTACTTAATGTGACCTAGGCAGATATCAGGAAAGGGCATTTTGTTGTTATTCTTTCTTTTGAAACTGAGGGAATGCTATTCAACTCTGACATTCCAAAGACTCACTGATGCTCTTCATACAGCTCCCCATTCTGGACAAACATGGCAGGAGCAAAATCTTAAAGAATCATAGATTAATCAATATTTAAGGAATGTAAATTTTGAGTTAGCAATAGTAGAGGACTTCAGAAGACAAACATATCTAATGTGACAGGGGTTATATGTTTAAGATGTTGAGAGGTGTTAGAAAAGGTGACAATCTGGAATCAGTCTGGTGGTTCCTCTGAAAACTGGACATGATACTTCTGGAGGACCCAGCCATACCATTCCTGGGCATATACCCAGAAGATTCCCCAGCATGCAGTAAGGATACATGCTCTACTATGTTCATAGCAGCCTTATTTATAATAGCCAGAAGCTGGAAAGAACCCAGATGTCCCTCAACAGACGAATAGATACAAAAAATGTGGTTTATATACTCAATAGAGTACTATTCAGCCATTAGAAACAATGAATTCATGAAATTCTTAGAGAAATCGATGGAGCTGGAGAACATCATACTAAGTAAGGTAATCTAGTCTCGAAAGAATACCCATGGTATGCATTCACTGATAAGTGGATATTAGCCTAGAATCTTGGAACACCAAAGACACAATCCACATACCAAATGATGTCCAGCAAGAAGGAAGGAGTGGACCCTGGTGCTGGAAAGGCTCAAAGCATCAGTGTAGGGGAATACCAGAACAGTGAATTGGGAAAGGGGTGGATGGGGGAGCAGGGGGAGGAAAAAAGGCATGTGGGACCTTAGGGGTGGCAGGGAACCAGAAAAAGGGAAATGAAATGTAAATATAGAATATATCCAATCTAAAAATCAAAAAAAGGTGATAATCAATTTTAGTCCAGGCTGGCATCAAACAATCGGCAGTACTTCCTTAACTCCATATCCAGAGAGCTGGTATCACAAGTATGCTTCCCCCTTGCTGACTAAGACATTGCAAATTGTGTTTGCATAAAGATCCTCACAGTCTCTGAGAGTTGGCCATGAAACATGGCAGCAAAGAAATAGACATCTGCATACCAAGGAGAAAGGTGTCAGAGGCTACCGAATCCTATGGCATTCACGCCTCCAGAGATGTGGGAAAAATAATGTCTGTGATATTTTGCTATGACAGCCCTAGTCATTTGCATAATAAGAAGAGCATGAGTGAGGCTGGAATGATGAATGTATTTGAAAGAGAGAATTAATGGCTACAGGATTTTTTCTTTTCTTTTTTTATTTTCTATATTCTTTGTTTACATTCCTAAGGCCTTTTTTTTTTTAACATAGCAGATATCGAATTGCTTTAAACTCAAAAGACACATACATACTTTGTGCAGGAGACACCAAGATCTGAGTAGCAGAATAGACCAATGAAAACACTGGGAATTTAGACTTACTTCTAAATCAGTGTCTAGATTCTATATTAGATTAACAACATAAAGATATATATAAGTAATCTGAATATACTACATTGGACAATACAGAGCAAAGAAGTATACCCGATGGATTCTTTAAGTTCATAAATGTATCTATGCCCGTCATAACCTTACCCTTACAGACAGAAATACCAAGTTGTATGCCATATTTAAAAGTGGGCCGAGTATGTTAATGTTGTTGTTTTGTCAGTGTTTACTATACATTCCCTGGTTTGTTTGGGACTCTTTATTTAAACCAGGTTAGTCTATAAATCATAGAGATCTACCTTTCTCTGCTTCTTGGGTTTTTGGATTAAAGGCATGATGTATCACACCCAAACTGATTTTCCCTTGTCTTCCAAATCAGAAGCATGGGTTTTTATAATAGTAGACAAAAGCAAGAAAGCATTGATTAATGTGCCAGAAAGTAAGCATATAGGATGCTTGTAACTATGAGGTTAGACTGGTGACCTTGGGTTTTCAGAATTTCCTAAGGAGCCTTATTCCTTCAAGGAACCATCTGTCTCTGAATTTTTTTTTTTATAGATAGTCTTTATTTACATTTCAAATGATTTCCCCCTGGACTTGGATCCGCCCTCCCTGAAAGTCCCATAAGCCCTCTTTCCTCCCCCTGTTCCCTAATAAACCCCTTCCCACTTGTCTGTCCTGGTATTCTCCTTCAGTGCTGCATAGAGACTTTCCAGGACCAGGGGCCTCTCCTTCTTTCTTCTTGGGCATTATTTGAAATGTGGACTGTTTCTTGGGTATTCCTAGCTTCTGGGCTAATATCTGCATATTAGTGAGTGCATACCATGTGTGTTCTTTTGTGATTGGGTCACCTCACTCAGGATGACATTCTCCAGTTCTTGCCTAAGAATTTCATGAATTAATTGTTTTTAATAGCTGAGTAGTATTCCATAGTGTAAATATACCACATTTTCTGTATCCATTCCTCCATTGAGGGACATCTGGGTTCTTTCCAGCTTCTGGCTATTATAAACAGGGCTGCTATGAATAGAGGGGAGCATGTGTCCTTATTACATGCTGGGGAATTCTCTGGGTATATGCCCAGGAGTGATATAGTGGGGTCCTCCAGTAGTATCATGCCCAGTTTTCTGAGGAACCGCCAGACTGATTTCCAGAGCGGTTGTACCAGCTTGCAGTCCCACCACCATTGGAGAAGTATTCCACTTTCTCCACATCCTCGCCAGCACCTGCTGTCTCCTGAGTTTTTGATCGTAGCCATTCTGACTGGTGTGAGGTGAAATCTCAGGGTTGTTTTGATTTGTATGTCCCTGATGACTAAGGATGTTGAACATTTCTTTAGGTGCTTCTCAGCCATTTGATAGTCCTCAGGTGAAAATTTTTTTGTTTAGCTCTGTACCCCATTTTTAATAGGGTTATTTGGCTCTCTGAATTATTACAAGCCCATTCAGCTTGATATCTTTTTGAGTTAGCTCTTCCTTTGAACATATCTGTTCACCATGTGGTACTGGTCTCCCTTAACACTACAGAAGAACATGGAGAACATCAGAGGGGAATTTCTGCTTGGCCATCTTTCAAGCAAGAAATTGATATCTGAGGAGCTGAGGAAACCTTGAGTAAAACTGGAAAGAACAGATGAAAATATGTATGCAAGTAACTTTACATGGACTTGACAGTTTATATGCAGGAATATACATGAATACAGAGATTATACATATACATGTGCAGTAACAATTAGTAAAAAAGAGAACATGAAATTTAAGGAGAGCAGAAAGAGTTATATGGATGGATTTGGAGAGAAAAGGACAAAAAATTTAATTTATAATCTCAAAAGTAAAATAAAATGCATTTAAGAAGAGAAGATATTGTGCTAAGATGCAGAGCCTCAGACCCATGGAAGAAACAAAGTTTTCCAGATATGGCTCAGACTTGGAGGGATGACAAAGTCTTCCTTTGGTTTGAGCATGGATGTTAGCTAAGTATGTAAAAATTAGCAACAACAGCTTTCTTTTCCTGGTTGCTTATAGCCTGAGACTGATTGCCTATGAAGACCTCTTACCAGACTAGCTCACTCTCCCTGCTGCACTATACCTAATAAATATGCTGAAGTTCCAGGTCATGGTAGCTGATGTCATTTTGACAGAGTGTGCATGACACACTTGACCCCAGCTTTTCTCTAAGTGTGTTTGCATGTCTGTCATTTTGTTTTTTTCCCCTCACTAAGGCAGGAACCTTGAGACCCAAGGTCCACAGGTCAGGACTCTAAAAAATATGTATTGCTCCCCATTTCAATGGCCCTCAGGTATTCTCTGGAAGTTGTCTGTAGAAGATCCTTCCAAGACAGAATGATTCAAACTGGGTTCAGAGCCCTTGGTGAACTCTGCCAACTCTCACCGTTCTCCTTCTGAGAAACTTAAATTTTGTCTCATTACAGTTGGTACTAAGAGACCTAGGAGTGCTTAAATACATGCTGTGGAAAGATTTTCAGAGTGACCATAATCCAGTGGCCAGCTGCAGAATGAAAAATGCCCTAGAATTCCTTCAGGAATTCAAAGGACTTCTGTAGTCACAAGTTCATGATGATCTACTGGCTTAAGGTTTCCAGACACAGAGTAGTGAGTTTGGGAAAACAAAACAGGGGAGATGGTAGACTCTCATATATTCTTTTAAATAATAATAATAATAATAATAATAATAATAATAGCTATATTGAGCTATCTTCAAAATTTGAATAATAAAATCCTTCAGAACTAATGTTAGGTTTGATTACAGCTTAGTGAAGTAAAATAATTCTAAGGCACAAAGATGTTTACAACATTATAGAAGAATTAGTTTTGGTAAACAAAATTTTTCTTTCTGCTACCACAACTCCTTTGCAAGTTTCTCTTGTCTTTGGAATGCCACATGAAAAACTCAAGGAAATGCTTTTATTTTGATGATGGAACTATGATGAGTAATTATGAAACATGAACCTTATTCCAGAGTGTCATATCATCTACACTCATCCATGGAAGAAATATCTTGCTCAAAATATAATCTAAGAAACAAAATAGTATTTGACACTTTTGAGACTTTAATGTAAATCTGATTAGGAAAACAAAAGGGAAAATATTTTTAAGAAACTAATACTAAAAAAAAAAGAAACTAATACTGATGATATTTATTATTTAGTTATACTCTGTATCTATTTACTAAAGACACAATCCACATGCCAAATGATGTCCGACAAGAAGGAAGGAGTGTGCCCTGGTGAAGGAAAGGCTCAAAGCATCAGTGTAGGGGAATACCAGAACAGGGAAGTGGGAAAGGGTGGATGGGGGAACAGGGGGAGGGAAAAGGGCATGTGGGACCTTTGAGGCGGCAAGGAATCAGGAAAAGGGAAATGAAATGTAAATATAGAATATAGCCCAAAAACATTAAAAAATTAAAGTAAAAAACACATTAATTTTAGAAGTATTTTGTTTAAAAGAAACTATCTCTTGAAATGTTTTATAAGCAATATTACTATCAGGAAGAAATGCGCACATCTTTGCAATCATTAGGTAGATCTTAAAATGTTTGAAATGCTCTGAGAACACAATATTTTATAATAATGTCAATTAAAATTTTATTTGAATTAAAAAAAAAGAAATTAAAGTTTCTATCTTGGAGATAAAACATAGGATGATGTAAAAGGGAGTAAAATCTTACATCCTGCTTGGAAACTCAGCATACTCAAGAAAAATAAATAAATAAATAAACAATGCAAAGGCTTCAGGAAGTCTCCGAAACTGATCAGATTCATTTGACTCCTCTGTCTCTATGCATTTACAAGCTGTAAGAACTGCTGAGAGACACTGTCAGAGAAGCCAAGATATCAGATAAGAGACAGAGACAAGCTAAGCTGCCTCAAAGAAGGAGAGGCCAGCTGAGGTGCAAGGAAAAGGGTCATGCCACTTGAGACACCTGGTAAAACAGGCTTCAAGCTGCTCAGCTGTCTTCTGGGTGTGCAGTGCTTGAAAAATTTCCAGTTTTTGTGACCTGTCATTCATCCTGGCTTAGACTTTTGTGATGCAAATCTCTTTAAGTCATTTCTGATTCTGTGAGTAAATCAATAAAACTCATCGGTTCAACCAAGTTATAGTTTCCTTATCTTGGTCTGTCGTCAGTTCCCTATGTGATGAGACTATGCTTCCAAAGAAATAGTGTCACACAACAACTTATCAGTATCTTAAACATAATATTAAGTCAATCTTGTTTAAAATAACTTAAGAGCTATCTATTTTTATTATTTTTCACTAATATTATATACAGATCACTAAATTCCCGTGTTGCAGGAATAAAGAATAATCTCGAGCTCCTAGGTAAGGGCAATGCAAGAATCTGAATGAAAACATAAATAAATAATGATATGAAAATGGCAAGCAGTCTTCCTAATGGACTTGGCGACCTGCTGTCAGGTTGTGAGCTGTCCTCCTCTCTGAAAACAGATTGCCTTTCTGATCTGTAGCTCCACATGTTCAAAGTCGATATTTTTTATTCCCTAGTTTGGTTATGAACATATGTTGTATATACCATGTAACTGAGTTAAGGCTACCCTCAAAGGATTGCCCTCCCACCAAGAATCAACTATTCACACTGGTGATTCTTATTCCAACCATGAGGCAATGGACCTTCCAACTATAATCTATGAATGTAAGGCCAGTTGTCCTTTGCTGATATTTGGCATCTTTTTAGGAAGACTTCAGGGTCCTACTCTATTCAGGAAGACGGCCAACATTCTCCTGATGTTCTTTTTTTCCTTTATATCATTTCTTGTGGCAACAATATTAAACTTAGTGGAAACACTGTACAACAAATAATTTTATTAAGGAAGTTACTATTATTTCAATATTATCACTTTCTCTTTGTCTACCCTTCTAGTATGCTGTTTCTGTCAGGATGTTGTGCTCTTCAGTTAATTAATTCTGAAGATGGTTGTTGGAATAGTTTTTCTAAAATACAGTCTTGCCTGGTTGCTTTCAGTGGTTTCAGTATAAATTTGTTTACTAGGCATTCGAAGAACTACTCTCATATGGTCTCTTGGTAGCTCAGGTAACAAAAATACACTCTTTGTATTTTCCAAGCACAATACATTCTTTTTCTCTTTAGTGTCACATTCTTCTAACACCTCTGTGCCCTTATCACCAGAAATTATCCTTTCCTCTGTTAATTTTATTGTTCTTCCAAAACTCTGAAAGTATCTTTAGGAAGTATTTCTATATAAAAAAGCAACACAATTTATTTCACTTAACAGTAGTTTTATAGTTATTTCCTAGCTTTTACAATTATTTAAATTACTGCATATGAAATAACATAAAATCAGAATAAATATTTAGATAATAAGTATACTGATTCTTACTAAAAATCGTTATATATTGGTTATGAGCACATGCTAATTTACAAAAGTATTGTGCGGCATAAAAACCCTTAAATATCAATGAAGGAATCATCCACTATAGTTACAACGTGTCAAAAATATCATCTGTTTAGTGTTTAAATATAATTTAATAATAAAGACATCATAGATATGAAAAATATAGGAAGATATATTAATGATTATGATATTTACATTTAATTTATACTTATAAACTACCATTAAAATTCATAAACTTTTCATAAATATAATAGTGAATCTCAATTATTTTTCTTAATGTTTGGTTGGGGTAATAGTCATTTTTGTTTACTTTTGTTATTTAACTAAAGTAACAACACTAAAATATTCATATGATAATTAGAGATAGAAAAATATCCTAGAAAATATAGATCACTAATAATGTTTCTTATGTTCATCAAACTATGTTATTTGCCTCTTGGGCATAATTTTAGATTCCTGTCTATATTCTATTTAATGGACTAGAAATAAAAGTGTAAATTTTGTTACAGATAGCTGCTCTCTCTGTCCCCAAGCAGAGCAATTTCTTTCTTTCAGTGAAAGAATGAAAAATTTCAATCATATACTAAGTTTCAGATCCACTTGTATCATGTTTTGTTTGTTTTTTTTTCTTTTTTGTACAATAGTTTTTTTTTGTAAGATAACTTTCAAAGATCAAGGCACATGAAGGCTAAAATACAAGAATTTGCAAATTCTTTCCTACATCCAGAAAAATCTCTGCAAGAGCAAGCGAAGAGCTTCAGAAAGACTAGGAAATCATCCTCCAACTAAATGTGTTGGCCCATTATATGAAACTAAGCAGGAGGAAATACATATTCTCAAGTTTTTTTATTAGATATATTCTTTATTTACATTTTAAATGATTTTCCCTTTCCTGTTGTCCCCCCCCAAGTCCCATAAGCCATCTCCCCTCTCCCTGTTCCCCAATCAACCCCCTCCCACTTCCCCATCCTAGTATTCCCCTACACTGCTGCATCAAGCCTTTCCAGAACCAGGGACCTCTCCTCCCATTGATGTCCAACAAGGCCATTCTCTGCTGCCTATATGTCTGGAGTCATGGGTAACATTATGTGTACTATCTAGTTGTGATTCTCACAAGTACTCGTTGACTGGAGCTGGACATAGCTGTCACCTGGGAGGCTCTGCTAGTGCATAACAAATACAGAGGGTGACACTCTCAGCCAGCCATTGAACTGAGCACAGGGTCCCCAATGGGAGAACTAGAGAAAGGACCCAAGGAGCTGAAAGAGTTTGCAGTGCCATAGGAGGAACAGCAATATGAGCCACCCAGTACTCCCAGAACTCCCAGAGACAAAAATATTCTCAAGTCTTAAGCTGCCTGAAAGTTTTGTCTAAAGAATGGTTGCAGACATTTTCAAATTTTATATGGGACATTTAAAATTTATTTATTTGCTATCAGTTGAAATCAACTTTACTTTGTTTAGAGCCTTGCAAATACAGAGGCAGATTCTTGCAGCCAACCATTGGACTGAATGTGGGTTCCCCAATGGAGGAGTTAGAGAAAGGACTGAAGGAGCTGAAGGGGTTTGCAACCTCATAGGAAGAAGAACAATATCAACCAACCAGACCCCCGCCCCCAGAGCTCCCAGAGACTAAGCCATCAATCAAGGAGTACACATGGCTCCAGCTGTATATATAGCAGAAGATTGCTTTATCAGGCATCAATGGAAGGAGAAATCGTTGGTCCTATGAAGGCTTGAGAGATGCCCCAGAGTAGGGGAATTGAGGGCGGGGAGGTGGGAGTGGGGTGGGTGGAGGAACACCTTCACAGAAGCAGGAGGAGGGAGGATGGGATAGGGGTTACCCAGAGGGGGGAAACCAGGAAAGGGGATAACATTTGAAATGTAAATAAAGTATCCCCCCCACCACCACAACAACAAAAGAAACAAGGTAACACAGAAAAACAGAAATCTTTCTCATTATAAACTTTCATAAGGATTCACAGCAATAACCTAATTGTCTATTGCCCTGTCACCATGATGTTCTGATCTCAGAAGCTAAATAGGTATAGGCCTGATTCGTGATTAAATAGAAGATTTTTTTAATATTATTCTATTTTTGTCCAAAAGCATGACCAAATTCTTTCATCTTTAATATATTTCTTCATATCAAAAGTAAATAAAATTTCTACTGTTTTTTCAATTGCTTTCTTTCACCTTAAAAAATATGTAAATATTTATTGTGACAGAGCTACCAAAAGTTTATTTCCCTCTCCAGGGATGCATCTACAACAGATACTTAAGGTAACAGTATTTTTGGAAGAATGGTTTCATAGCCCAATTTCATAAAACTCTGAGACCTATGAATAAATCAGCATCTAAACAGATTATCCCTAAATTAATATTCTGGCTCCAGAAAATAAGTCATTTTTTAATGACAGTTGACATCCCAAAAGCTACCATTAAATAAACATGACACGTTGTTATTTGACACTGACAGAGATCTTAAACACTCTGGCTCTTTGAAAAGACTAACACAATGTGACTATCTGTTGCTCATCAGATTGATGATAGGAGTTCTCCATGACTTCTCTCTTTCAAAACCTTGGACATCAGAGAAGGAACAGTTCTAGTGAGGAGTAGGTGGGGCCTGATATCTTGCAGAGGACAGATTTCCATTGCTACCTTCAGTTTTGATACTATTTTGCCACTTGGTGAAATTTTATTATGGATTCTTTAAAAAATACACTTTCTTGTATTTAAGTTCCACCTAAAAATATACCACCAATAAATCTGTTATGCATATCACCAATCATTTACTTTACTAATTTCAATCATATTTCTCCATACACTTACCAATTTCTTTAGTACAAACTGTACTAAAATTTGGTTGAAAGTATCCTCCAGTAAACAATGCAGAATAATGAATATATATATATATATATATATATATATATATATATATATATATATATATGGAAAGGTACATATTCTTATATTATTATTATACATATTCATTTCATATATATGTATATGATTTAAAGATATTTCTGATATTAAAAATGTATGATATTGTGAGACCACATCTTTTAAGTTCAGACTCCATTTTAGAGAACCTGACCATAGTTTGAACTCAAATAAACTAACAGGCTGGTACCTAGCAGTAGTTTTCAAGTTGCCCACCAACAAAACCCAGTCTCTAGGCTAATCCCCAGCAAGAACAGCATTTCCAGGTTATAGCCTCAATAAGACCAGTGTCTCCAGGTTATTACCCCAACAATCCTGCATTTCAAGGTTACAAACCCACCCCTTGCCTAATGACCACCAATGCAGAGGGGAGCAGAAATTAAATTTATGATATGACTCAAAGCACCAGCCAATTATGTGAAAGGCCACACAGTATTTTTCCAATTAAGATGCTTGCACACATACTCCCTGTATGTTGCTTACTATAAAGCCTTGACCCGAAAGACATTCAGGGCTCCCCTACCACCAAAACTGTCCTGCATGATGGTGGTACATTGGAGATGCTGAGCTAGCTCAAGTAGAATAAATACCCTGCTATGAGTTGTATGAGATTGGCTCCTGTCTGTTTTGGGGTGAATCATTAACATTTCCCACTACACTATCAGTCTGATGACAGTTTTATTCCTGCAACCCCATCATGAAAGGAAAAGGACCATTCTTGCAATTTTCCCCTCCTCTACTTGTACAAAATCTCACATGCATACTCACAGGTTATGAAACTTATTGCAAAGCAAGCAAATATTTGCCACAAAACATTTACATTGCCTATAATATGAATCTACTAAGTGGAAGGATGCATTAATTTCTAGGTATAGTGATAAGTCGTTACAATTTGGCTTAATAGCATGGTCCTTTAGAAGAGTTATTTAAGTGGTTTCTCCCCTAGAACTCATGCTCTCTCTAGGCACAGGTTTTTACCCTTGATAATAGTGAAGATAGATTTCATCTCATGGTGTGGGCCTTAACTCTAATCATAAAGTGGCTAGTTATTCATTTGACATCCTTGATATTTTTACACAAGTATACATGGCTTGTCAGACTGATCATCATTGTAGATTTTAGAGATCACAGTGGGTAGAATGGGCAGGACTTTCCTCTTCCAGTCCCATTGCATAACAGCTTCCAGCACCAGGAAAATTAGCTGCTAAGGAAGATCCCTCCAGAAAAACAACAAATTGCTTTTATTCACATTCTATGAATTAAATATATGGCCTCTTCAATAGTCTTACTGCAAGATCAGCAGTGCAAGCAGGGGTTGTTGCAATAGCTTGTAATATTGTGGGGTCAGTGGTCTTTGCAATGTCACTGGAAACATCTCTGTGATGTTTTGAATAAGACTGTCCCCTACAAGCTTGTGGTTGGAACAACTAGTTCCCCAGATAGTGGTGCTATTTGTGGAGATTTAGGAGGTAGAGTGGAGTTGTAGCCTTGTTGAATGAAGAGCGGCAGTTTGAAGGGTTCTTAGTGATTTTTGTCTATGCATGGGAGCGCTCAGCTACTGCTCTGTCGCCACGCCTGCCTGCCTTCTGTCATGTTCCTGGCCATCATGGAGTCATGATGTCCATGTTAAGTGCTTTAAGTTGTCTTCGTTATGGTGTCTCTTAACAGCAGTAGAAAAGCAACTAATGAAGAAAGTACTTGACTAGAGCAGACTTCATTTACCATTTCCAGTTCACTCTCACTGATTCATGTTTGTGGTAAACAACATGAAATTTTAGCATGCTTCTCCAGATGGCATGCCTGCCTCTCCCGAATATGATGGTGACAGACTCAGCCCTGCACAAACAAAGCCCTAGATAAACCCTTCCTTCTCTAAGTTGCCTTGGCTATGGTGTTTTATCACACCCAGAGCAAAGCACTGCAAAATCCAAAACCCATTACCACCCTAAGCTATTTATTCAAGAGTATGTAGGTGTCTAATGGAGACTCTCTCGCCCCCTTATTGGGTAACTTCCTTTAAACTCATTACACACACACACACACACACACACACACACACACACATATTAGGAAGACTCTGTAGTATTGTGTTTTTCTATGGCATTTTGAAAGGTCCTTACTGTTAGTACTTTCTCTTTTATCTTTCCTTCCCCTACCTTACCTTTCCATCTCTTATGCCAATTTAACATACTGCAGTTCATTGTTCCCTTTAATCTTTCATACCAGTGGAATCCATCTCTCCACTTTGAATATTACAAAATATTTGACATATTCAATTTTATATAACATCTCAATTTAAATATTACTGCTCAGTATTTTCTAAAATGTGAACTACACAAAAAATTGTCAATGTACAAATTTTGCTCTTGTTTTCTGTTTCTAGTTGGGGATTGACAGTTTGACTATGGTTTCCTTTCTTCTTTTTCTTTACTTCTGATGATTTACTATTTCCAGATACAATTTGAATATGCCTAATGAGGGTAACAATGTATGATGGGAATATCCATTTTGTGATCCATTAATTAACAATACAGAATATTTGGCATATTTTCAAGATGTCTGTCTTCTCTTTCTTTCCTGCCTGCCTTCCTTCTTTCCTTCCTTCCTTTCTTCTTCCTTCCTTCCATCCTTTCTTCCTTCCTCCCTCTCTTTTCTTTCTTTCTTTCTTTCTTTCTTTCTTTCTTTCTTTCTTTCTTTCTTTCTTTCTTTATACATACATATGAAGTGCTTTGTGAGTATACCCATGCACATGTAGATGTTTTCCATGGAGTACCTGTAGAGGTTAGAAAAGAACTTGTGAAAGTGAGTTTTCTTCTTTGAAAACATATGTCCTGGGGGATTGAATTCAGGTCTTCATGCTTCATAGAAATTACCTTTACCCATTGATTCACAATGTTGATCAGAAAGGTACATTTTATGGAAGTATTATGCTTTTCTATTATACTAATCATATGCCTCTATGAAATGTAGCAATGTTAATGTGAAAATAGTATTTTGTCTGAGTATGTTCTTTACTTAATTGCATCTACTGGAAAAAAACTTATACTTAAAGTGGTTAACCAGTTAATCTTTAAAACATCCTGAAATGTACGTTTAGTATTAACTTGTGCATTAAGCAGATTGCTGTCATCCATTTAAGGATTACATCAATGATGAAGTTAGGATCTCTCAGCTGAAGCCTCTAAAAGCTGGCTGAAAATTGAAGTCACTTGAGGCAATGCTAAAACATCTGTTTGCCTACAATTTGCTTGAAGGGCTTACAGCTTTAATTATCTGAGGGTATTTTTCCCTGATATAAACTCAAAAAATCAATAGAAATAAAAATACCACAGAAGAACAAAATCATAGCTCATTTATTAATTGATATCTTTCTAATATTAGATGAAACTTGGCCTAATGCAAAGTATTGAATAATCTTACACTTGATATATTATATTACATCATTACTACAGACAATAATATAATTTACCTTTTCAAATATATGGGTGGACTTAGTCAATGTTAAGATATGATGAATATAATAAAGTTTCAGGAAATTTAAAACAAAGAATTAAAACAAAACATATTCTTTAATTGTGGGATTAAGAAGGAAAAAAGTTAGAGATTTATACTGAAGAAAATACAGTTCAAAAAGCAAAATAATATACATCTCACCAACTCAATTTCTTAAAATAATATCAGAAATGCAATTAGAAAATTATTTAACTTAATTATATCAAAAGGTAAAAGAACAATATTTATGGGATGAAGTTTCAGCAATGTTTAAAGAAAAACCTCTAGCTTTACATACATACATAATGAACCAAAAACAAAAAAGTGTGTTCTATCTCATAAAACAAAACTAAAGGAAGATAAAATTGATAATAAAGATAAGGCAGGAATAGATGAAATACATAAATAATAAAACAGGAACTAAAAAGGCAATAATTAGAATATGAAGATTATTTCATAAATGTTGATGAAAATTAATCACATATTAAAATGTGAAAATAAAACAGAACAAGCATAAAATGAGCATTAACTGATCCCATACATAATTAAAACCATTCCAAACAGCTTTTCCTGACAGTGTAATCTGTTTGAAATAATATATTTATCCAAAAATATAGTTTACTGAAGTTAGGACATTTTGTACTTATCATCTCAGTAGTTATACATCTGTCAAATAAATTAAATTTGTTATCTTGCAAAAGTTCCCATAAGAAAACTTCAGGGACAGATGGCTATTACTGTGAATTTTCCAAGTATGTAAGAATTATCCCAATCTTATGTAAATTTCTTAAAATGAAAAGAAGGAAAAATTTCAAAATACCTTTTTCGTCTGAGTAACTAAGTCATTATTTATAAACAATCAAAATAAAACTAAAGCTAATAATCAATGCTTTTTAAATGATGAAATAAAGCTCCCTTCTAAAGATGAACATGGACAGTTGAATAATACTGACTATTGATTACATTGTGTAATGATTGACATAGAGAAGACATGTACTATTAGAAGAAACAGAACACACAAACACACAAGCACACACATACATACACTCACATGTAATTGATTTAATAGAATAACTAGGAACTCTAAAGCATTTCATCACTTATTTTTATAAATTCAATTATTTGAAAACTCAGTAGACACAAGACAAATTTAAAAAAAATAAGTGGCATTCTATTTCTCTGAGAATATAACACTTTATCTGGAAACTTAAGAAAATGTATCAGTTGTGTAATAGGACTCTCATTTATACTGATATACCAAACAGCCTTTTGACTTCTTGATAGTGTATAACTCATGGGTAGTCTGCTGAAATGGCCTTCATTAAATTTACTGACAGGCTACAGTACACTGGGTTTGAACACTCTGGCACTTGGTGGTTATGTAAATGTACTTATTTTACTTGAAACAGTAATGCATTTATCTATAGGTTACTCACTGTGAAACAGAATATCTGTAATAAAATATATATAGATGAGTGACACAAGTGTTCATAAATATTCCATATTAAAATCCATATATTAAAAGTTTTTTAAGAAATTAATGAGCAAAACAGTACTATGAAACAGACTATGAATTCCTGAATGTATACAAAGTCTTCGAGAATAATCTTCAAATGAAGAACAAATGTGGGAACATGAAAGCAGATATATCCTATTACAAAGTACAAAAATGTGTACATTTGTGATTCTGTATAAAAATATGAAGAATACCAGAGCCTGGCATTTCTGCCTAATCTCTGATAGTAGTGTTACTTAATAAAGTAGAAAAATAATACTGTAGAATGTCATCTTTGACATTGGATAACAACTAGAGTTTGGCTAACAGAAATCTAAATTTCAGTAAATTATCAAGTGAAACAAGAGAGTTGTGGTAATCTATGGCAGTATGCTTGCTAGAAGTGAAGAATAGGTTGTTTTGAGAGTCGACAGGTCTTTGATATCTCATATGGAAGGCAACCTGTGATCATCAATGGTGAGGCAAGAGGAGACTCCAGGTGCCTTTTACAGCTAAGGGGAAGAAAGACATCAAGTGCTGGAAGGGAAGTAGTTATTGTTATGACAGAACAGACAAGTGTGAATTTGTGTGTACCTTTAGATGAATGAAATACAGATGTATTTCAGACTTATACCTAAAGAAAAATAATAATTTAACAGTGAACATAGAAAATGCTTTGGGTCTCAGAATTAGCAATATAAGATTTAAAGAGGATTTAAAATGTTTCTTAAAAGACAAAGTAAACTGCACTAAAATGAAGAACTTTGACATATCAAAAATTAAGCCTCCTTTCATGTTAAAAGTCTTAGAAAGAACAGGAATTCAAGGCATATACCTAAACATAATAAAAGCATTATATATCAAAACAGTATCCAATATCAAACTAAATGGAGAGAAACGTGATCTTACTAAAATCATGGACTAGACAAGGTTGCCCTCTCTCTCCATACTTATTCAATATAGTACTTGAAGTTCCAGCTAGAACAATTAGACAACAAAAGGAGGTCAAAGGAGTACAAATTGTAAAGGAAGAAGTCAAATTATTACTATTTGCAGATGATATGATAGTATACTTAAGTGACCCAAAAAAATCCACGAGAGAACTCCTATAGCAGATAAACAACTTCAGCGAAGTGGCTGGTTATAAAATCAACTCAAGTAAATCAGTAGCCTTCCTATATTCAAAGGATAAACAGGCTGAGAAAGAAATTAGAGAAATGACACCCTTCACAATAGCCACAAACAATATAAAGTATCTTGGCACGACTTTAATCAAACAAGTGAAAGATCTGTATGACAGGAAGTTCAAGTCAAGAAAGAAATCGAAGAAGACCTCAGAAGATAGACAAAATTTCCATGTTCATGGATTGACAGGATTAATATAGTAAAAATGGCCATCTTGCCAAACGCAATATACAGATTCAATGCAATCCCCATCAAAATCCCAACTCCATTCTTTATAGAGTTAGAAAAAGCAATTATCAAATTCATCTGGAATAACAAAACACGCAGGATAGCTAAAACTATTCTCAGCAGTAAAAATTGCATGGTATTGGTACAGTGACAGGCAGGTATATAAATGGAATAGAATTGAAGACCCAGAAATGAATCCACACAATTATGGTCACTTGATCTTTAACAAAGGAGCTACAACCATCCAGTGGAAAAGAAATAGCCTTTTCAGTAAATAGTGCTGGTTCAACTGGAGGTCAGCATGCAGAAAAATGCAAATCGATCCATACTTATCTCCTTGTACTAAGCTCAACTCCAAGTGGATCAAGGACCTCCACATAAAACCAGACACACTGAAACTAAGAGAAAAGGAACTGGGGAACACCCGTGAGCACATGGGCACAGGAGAAATTTTCCTGAACAGAACACCACCACTTATGGTCTAAGAACAAGAATTGACAAATGGGACCTCATAAATTACAAAGTTTCTGTAAGGCAAAGGAAACTGTCAATAGGACAAAACAGCAACCAACAAATTGGGAAAAGATCTTTACCAACCGTATATCAGACAGAGAACAAATATCCAAGATATACAAAGAACTCAAGAAGGTAGATTAAAGAGAGCCTAATAACCCTATTAAAAATGGGGTAAAGAGCTAAACAAAGAATTTTCATTTGAGGAATATTGGGCTGAGAAGCACCTAAAGAAATGTTCAACATCCTTAGACATCATGGAAATGCAAATCAAAACAACCCTGAGATTTTACCTCACACCAGTCAGAATGGCTAAGATCAAAACTCAGTAGAAAAACAGGTGCTGGCAAGGATGTGGAGAAAGAGGAATACTCCTCCACTGCTGGTGGGGTTGCAAGCTGGTACAACCAATCTGGAAATCAGTCTGGCAGTTCGTCAGAAATCTGGGCATGATACTACTAGTGGACCCCACTATACTACTCCTGGGCATATACCCAGAGGATTCCCCAGCATGTAATAATGACATATATGTCATTATTTTCATAGTAGCCCTAGTTATAAGAGCCAGAACCTGGAAAGAACCTAGAAATTTCTCAATTGAGGAATGGATACAGAGAATGTGGTATATTTACATTATGGAATACTACTCTGCTATTAAAAACAATGATTCATGAAATTTTTAGGCAAGTACATGGATCTGGAGAATGTCATCCTGAGTGAGGCAACCCAATCACAAAAGAACACACATGATATGCACTCGCTGATAAGTGGATATTAGCCCAGAAGCTCGGAATACTCAAGAAACAATTCACATATCAAATCATTCCCAAGAAGAAGGAAGGAGAGGCCTCTGGTTCTGGAAAGGCTCAGTGCAGCAGTGTAGGGGAATACCAGGACAGGGAAATGAGAAGGTGTTGATTGGGGAACAGGGGGAAGAAGAGGGCTTATGGGACTTTTGGGAAGGGAGGATCCAGAAAAAGGGATATCACTTGAAATGTAAGTAAAGAATATATGAAATAAAAGAAAACAAAAATACAAATAAGAGAATTAAAATTAATTAAAAAAAATCCATATACCTAATGCTCCCATAGCTAGAACAATCAAAAATTTTCCCACATCAAATTCCAGTTATTGAATTACACACACACACACACACACACACACACACGCTCACCCCCCCACACACACACATACACATATGAAAACATTTCAAGCTATAGCATTTCTGGAGAGGACCCTCTGTGGACACTGCTGAGATCCATCACCTTGGCAGTGAGCCCAGACTGGCATCATTCTTAGGCAAATGGATGGAACTAAAAATATCATCCTGAGTGAGGTAACCCAATCACAAAAGAACACACATAGTGTGTACTCACTGAGAAATGGATATTAGCCCAGAAGCTCGAAATACCCAAGATACAATTCTACCCAAATGAAGCTCAAGAAGAAGGAAGACCAAAATATGGATACGCTGGACCTTCTTAGAAGGGGGAACAAAATACCCACAGGAGGAGATACAAAGAGTGGTGCAGAAACTGAAGGAAAGACCATCCAGAGACTAACCCATGTAGGAATCCATCCCATATACTGTCACCAAACCCAGACACTATTGTGGATGCCAACAAGTGCTTGCTGATAAGAGCCTGATATAGCTGTCTCCTGAGAGGCTCTGTCAGTACCTGACAAATACAGAGGTGGATGCTTTTAGACAACCATTTGACTGAGCACAGGGTCCCCAATGTAGGAGTTAGAGAAAGGACCAAAGGAGCTGAAGGAGCTCGCAGTCCCAGAGGACGAACAACAATATGAACCAAAAAGTACCACCAGATCTCCCAGGGACTAATCCACCAACCAGAGTACACATGGAGGGACTCATGCTTCAGAGGCTCCAGCTTCAGAGGATGGCCTTGTTGGACATCTAAGGGAGGTAAGGCCCTTGGTCCTGAGAAGGCTCAGTTTCCCCAGTGTAGGCAAATGCCAGGACAGGGAGGAGGGAGTATGCGGGTTGGTGAGCAGGGGGAGGGGGATGAGATAGGGTGTTTTTTGTTTTCAGAAGGGAAGCCAGGAAAGGGAATAACATTTGAAATGTAAATAAAGAAAATATCTAATAAAAAGGAAAGAAAGAAAAAAGACTCAACTACCCCAGTCTTGTTTGTGTGGGTGTGTTTGCCTGACACGAAATATTTCTAATGCATTTCATGCTACCAGTCGATCCTTCATCACCAACCAGATGTTGAACAATTCAATTAAATTCCGATGCTTTAGCCGGGTGTGGTGGTGCATGCCTGTAATCCCAGCACTTGGGAGGCAGAGGCAGGTGGATTTCTGAGTTCGAGGCCAGGCTGGTCTACAGAGTGAGTTCCAGGACAGCCAGGACTACACAGAGAAACCCTGTCTCGAAAAACCAAAAGAAAAAAAAAATCCGATGCTTTCTTCCCATCCCTCCTTCCAAAGACTCACCATACACCTCTTCCCTCTCTCCTTCAAGTCATGGCCTCATTTTCCTAATAGTTGTTGCATAAGTATATGTGCATGTTTATACACATAAATGAATACATACAACCTTCTGATTCTAAACAATGTTACATGTATATATTATAATCTCAAAAGTATATTTGATTTAAAAAAGTGACTTAAACCCAGTTAAAAAAATATGATGCTAACCTTTCCAGTCTGGTAGACTAGTGGTTCTCAACCTTTCTCATGATCTATAATACAGTTCCACATGTAGTGACCTCAACCATAAAATTAAATTTGTAGCTAATTGCAACTTTGCTACTTTTATGAATCTTAAGGTAGATATCTTACATGCAGGATATCTGATATGTGATCTCCAAAGGAATTGCAAACCACAGGTTTAGAACTCCTAGTGTAGACTTCACATGCAAAGGACTCAATCCCACAAGACTTCCTCCAAATCAAATAGCAAAGCCTAGTTAACTTCACAAACCATCCATACTTCAATTCCATAAACTACAATGTTGTTGATTCCCATAAACCATTTGTCACACTTGATAATTCATTCACGTCAAGAATATTGATCTCCTTAACAATTATTATATTTTATATAGTATTGGAAAGATAAAACAAAGGGTGCTACACAGGGGAGAGGACACATTGGAAGGTGGCAGTTTCTGATTTTCTGGCTTATGACACATAACCCACACATCCATGTATGCTGCAACTTGAACAAGATCAAAATCTCATTAATTATTCTTATTAGTCATTAGTAGTAGTAGTCATTATGCATTTATGTAACAAATTTTTTTCATCATGTGTTTAGCAATTTTTGTAAGTTCAGTATTCAGTAGAATTTTAAAGACCTCACAAAGTATCATATCCTCCAGAAAAAATGAAAATGTTGCTCTTTAGGAGTGAAAAGAAACACTTCCATCACTTGAAGAATTGATAGATTGTTAAGGACTCCTGTGAGAAAGAGATGACAATGAAAAGTTCATTTCCAGTTATAACAAGTATCCCATGAAGGAAACATTCCCTGAGTAGGACAGTTCTCAGAATCCCTCTTGAGATTGGCATTTAATACATGCTTTCTACAGCTTGTCAGTTCTTGTCCTTTATTATATCTGTCTAAAAATTATGATTCATATATTGTTTATGGATTAACTGCTCAACACATCTGTATCACAAATACTTAATCTTGTTTGACCAAGTGTTTCCCATATATTTAAAACTAAGATGGTTTTCTGTATGTATGTATAATGCCTATAAGGTATTCTTGCTCATGGAATCTAAAGTTCAATCGAATATACTTTTAGGAAACAACTATTTTCATTTATAAATTTGTTTTCCATATAATGGAAGGGAAATCCTTTTTCAGGAATGATGGTTTATTCTAGTATTTTTTTGTAAAACTTATAAGAAGCAATAACAAATTTCAAATACTTCTTATATTTTTTTCCATGAGAGTAACAAGTTCATCTATTTCAATTTAAATCTTAGTGCATCCGTTCTAACTAACATTGTAAATCGGACACATCTTTACATATTGAGCATATTTTAGAACATACTTATGGCCCATAATCACATTTATTTCAATGTCTGTATTTTGGGGACAGAATTTCCCAAAATTCTGACTCTTCCACTCAAACAGCAAAACTTTCTTGTTTTTCCGTGTAGTTTGCTGTGTTAAATATGTCATAACTTGATCATTATGTCATTAATATAGTTGGGTAGAGGAGACTCACTAACTGTAAATGGTAATGTTGCATTTCAAAATACACAATCTTTCACCAAGCACTGCTACCACCTGCCACTTCCATTTTTATTTTTTAAAACAGGACACCAAAATTCAATCTGTGTAAATCACAGCAGTTGCTGCTCTGTCCACAGCTGTTAACTGATCTAGTGTGAGGCTTATGCACTTCTCTCTTTTTTAAAAATTATTTTATTTATTAACATTCCATTAGTTGCCCCTCTCTGTCCCTCCTAACATAGTTCATCTCATTCCTCCTTCCCCTTGCCTCTGAGAGGGTGATTCTCTTGCTCATGCCCCACCCCCAAACAGGTCTACCCAATCCCTGAGGCCTCAGATCTCTCCAGGATTATGCCCATCTTCTCCCACTGAGGCTAGACCAAGCAGACCTCTGCTACATATGTGCCAGGGGCCTCAGACCAGCCCATGTATGCTCTGGTTTACTGATTCAGTCTCTGGGAACTTTCTGGGTCTGGGTTAATTGAGACTACTGGTCATCCTAAGGGGTTGCTCTCCCTGTCTCCCTGCTCTCCCTGTTTCTTCAATCCTTCCCCTAATCCAACCCTAAATGTCCCTGACTTTAGTTCCAGTGGTTAGATGTAAGCATCTGCTTCTGTCTTTGTCAGCTGGAGGTAGGGCCTCTTAGATGCCAACATCAACTCTCTCCCTTCTGGTAGCTGCAGTTCCCTGACTCTTGTGTAATAACAGAAATGGCAATGAAGTATGATACTCATATTTGTCTTAGAGTTTCCACGGCTGTGAAGCCACACCATTACCGAAGCAACTTTGAAAAAGGACAGCATTTAAACCACAATACTATTTTGAATCTGGAGTGTACTTGTGTGTTATCACTTTCTTTTGTTCAGAACAAATTAATTGTGGCAAAAAGAACAATATGGAGAATCTTTCATACTATGAATGATACACACCTACAGGTCACGGTCAGGTTTCTCAGCCACATTTAGTGTTCATCAGTTCCGTATTCTGAAAATCATTCTTTTCTTTATTGTTACAAATATGAAATTCTACTCATTCTTTCCTGTTGCCAGTTGACCTCCATATATCTTTGACAGTTTCTAAGCTGTCAAATTCTTTACTCCGTGCCAATTTTCAGGGAGGAACAGGTAACATTGCAGTCTGACTTTACATCAAGCATTACTGATCTATGTTTCTTAAGGTATGTGCCCTCTTCCCCCATCAATTTTTCTTCAACATTTAACACTCATTTCCTTTCTAATAAAATTAAGATTTGAATCTAAACATAACTGTCTTCTGAGAGTCTCCACCAGCAGCTGAGATGGATGCAGATACCACTGGCAAGCATTAGAAGTTCCAGGACCCCCAGGATTGAGGACATAAAGTATATGGCAACCCCATAGGAAGACCAACAGTGTCAAGTAACCTGGACCTCTGGCAGCTCCCAGAGACTAAGCCACCAATCAAAGAGCATACGCAGGCTAGTCTGAGCAGATGGCTATCTTGTCTGACTTCAGTGGGAGAGGAAGTCTGAGGGAGACATTCATTTCATAGACTACTGTAAGAACTCTTTTATCATCAATACCCCAGTTCAATGGAGATAAAATATCACAGCAGTTCATGAAGAACCATTTCAGGAAATGAGGGAGATAGCTTAGTGGATCAGAGCACTTACTATTAAAGCATGAGGACCTGAGTTCAAATCCCAAGCATCTACATAATACACTAAGCATTTTCACATCTGTAACCCTCTCACAGTGGGGATGGGATGATACCAGGGATG
Source organism: Apodemus agrarius (assembly GCA_964023405.1). Taxonomy (NCBI): domain Eukaryota; kingdom Metazoa; phylum Chordata; class Mammalia; order Rodentia; family Muridae; genus Apodemus; species Apodemus agrarius. Next base: position 17,569,466 of record OZ030018.1, read on the forward strand.
GAGTCATGCCAGTCTAACCCGAGGATCAGTGAGTGCACCTGTGTCCAAGGAGTAAGGTAGACTGACAGAAAATAAACTACCTCTTCTAGTTTCCACGTGTGTGTGTGTGTGAGCATGCATAGCCACACAAAAACATGGTTACAGCACACACACACACACACACACACACACACACACACAGAGACAGAGACAGAGACACAGAGACACAGAGACACAGAGACACAGAGACACAGAGACAGAGAACCAAGTTAGAACTAGGGATCTGTAGATTATATTTATTCTTATTATGCTTAAAAGAATAGAAAATGAAGGATTATTTTTCAGACTCTTCACAGAATTACAACCACCTCCATGTTTGACTTGGTTATGACTAGTATAATTTATGCAGTTTAATTATCACCATGAGAATCTTTCTTACATTAACTCTACAGTCATAACTAATGTGTTGGGCGTGTACTTAATATCTGCTTGATTGAGCATAGTACCTTCAATTGTACATGCGTCAAATTGAAATTATGATCTTTACATTTATACAGTATATTCTGACTCACTCAATCAGCAAAATAAATAAGCTGAAATGTAGGAAGATTTCCTCTCTATCCCTCCTTTATCTGACTCCTCACTAATCTGGGCTTTATCAGATCTTGCCAAGTTAACACCAGAACACTATCCCAGCTCACCTTCCCACCTCGCTAGCACCATGATTTTCCATACTTGGAACATCAAACCATCCTCTTGAATAAGGATTTTTCATCAAATCTTCTCTCATGAAATCTATTCTCTGCACAACTCAGAACAGATTTTTTCACCTTAAAATATAAGTCTGACAGTGTCTCCAGCCTTAGTGGGATATGCTTCAACTTCCTGATACCTATTTTCAACATTTCAAATACTCTATCTCTGTCTGAGTCATGGCCTTTAAACATAGATCTGAACTAGAACACCTTTCTCCAGCTCCCTCTGTGTGGCCCATCTTTCTTCTGTCAAGACCTCTAACATGCTTGTAGTTAAATGCTACAATTAAGATTCAAAACTCACAATTCATCGACATTTTACATTGTTAATTAGTTTCTAACTTTGTACCTATTTTTCTAAGATTTCCTGAATACTGTTCACTAAACTCTGTTATCAAGAACGTCAGATATATCTGAATTCGCGCACCATGTAATTTTGTTACCCATTGTATGCCTATCTCCAATCGTTTCTCAATAAATATTTGGTGAATTGACAAGGAACTTCATGGTGCTATTTAGAAAAGTTTTCCTCGTCAAGTTTCTAGATTTTTTTGCCCTATCAATATAATACTGGGTTTTTAGGACTCCAGATGTAGGCATAACTGTAAATTTCCATTTCTCAAGATTTAAATATATATGTTAAGCTAGACGGGGGGGGCAGCATTTTTAAAAATCAGAATTGACTTTCTAGTGAAATAAATTTGATTTTAGAATGAGAAATTTTTGCATGCATAATTTCTGGCCCAAAAAATTAAAATATGACTTTGATAATTCTTGTTAACTGTTTGGGAATAGTATATGTTTTTGCATTTTTTAGCATTTTCCCCCATATAAATCTTGACTTGGGGGCAGTGGGTTCATTTGGCATTTAAAAATGCTTTCATGGAAATCTGTCCATCTAAGTTTGATGCTGGAACTTAAGGTAGAAGAAGGAAATTGGATGCTGAAAGTCATCCACTGTCAACATTCACACAAGAGCATAGACTGTGACGATCTCTGTCTCTCTCTGTGTCTCTGTCTCTGGCTCTCTCTTTCTCTCACACATGCATGCTAAATAAAATATACTTTGAAAAATAAATAACTTATTTTCTATAGATTGGAAGGGAATGCATAGTACTTACTGTTATTAGTTAAACTCAAAAATCTCAAGAATTGCTACAACAAATCAATACGTTATAACTTTTCCATTTCACTCTTTCCTTTTTCCTGATGAATTCCCAGAAGTCTAACATCATATATATGCTCTTTTCTTTCAGTTCCAATGGACCACTTTTCCCTTTCTTTGCCTGTCAACCTCAATATAAAGTCATACTCTCAATTTGTTTTTGATATTGACTTCATACCCCATCTACAGAGGGGACTAACGTGGGCTCTAGTCTCTGAAGGAGATTCTGAGGCCAACATGTACATTTATAGAGAAAAAATACTGTTTACTTGAAGGTTGTTTTCTTCAGTTTCAGTTGCCCTTGGGCATCTGCCCTTCTCATGCCTCCTTAATCTCCTTTGATGGACCCAAAGACCAAAAGCCTCCTACCATAATATCTCAATGGCCGAGTCACTCACCACATCATAATGCATTGCATAGTGTCATAGCCCCACAAAAATCTTCTTTACAGAGCTTTAACTTATCTTGAAAGAGAAAATCACTACCTTGTAATTTTTATTACAGTTGTATGTTAAAACTGTTGTTGTTAGGTTACTCTAGGTTATGGAGTTGTATGGGAGCTTATGGAGTTTAATCTGTAAATTTAAATTGAACATAGGTATTTAAAGCATGTACATATAGTATGTACTTGCTTTCTTTTTTTCTTTTTTAGCTGTTTTATGGAATTAGGCATGTACCAGAGGAATAGTAGTGAACTCCTTGCCAAAGTCTAGAAAAGAAACTTTCTCTCTCTCTTCTCATCTCTCCCATTCTCTTCCCTCCCATCTCTTTGGGTATGTGGATCTGTGTTATGTGAGGTGCATATGCTGTGTGTGTGTGTGTGTGTGTGTGTGTGTGCGCGCGCGCGCGCGCGCGTGTGCGTGTGCGTGCATGTGTGTGCGCATGTGCGTGTGTGTGCATGCGTGTGTGTGCGTGCGTGTGTGTGCGTGTGTGTGCGTGTGAGCATGTGCGTGCATGTGGATGTTTGTGTGCTTGTGTTTGTGCATGTGCATGTGCGCATGTGTGTTTGTATGCATATGTTTGCGTGTGTGCGTGCGTGCGTGTGTGTGCATGTGCGTGCGTGTGCATGCCTGTGTGTGCATGTGTGTGCGTGTGCATGTGTGTGCGTGTGTGCATGTGTGTGCGTGTGTGCATGTGTGTGCGTGTGTGCATGTGTGTGTGTGCGCATGTGTGTGCCTGTGTGCGTGTGTGCGTGCGTGCCTGTGTGTGTGTGTGCATGCCTGCATGTGTGTGTGGGTGTGTGTGTGTTTGTGAATGAATACAGGCCTGCTTGGGCAAGGGAGTGAGTTATTAAAAGATAATACATCCATACATATCTACCATAAACCTCTGCCTCATCATATTTTAATAAGACTCATTCTCGAGCCTTCTAGGATAACTTCATGGTAGGCTCAACTACCATATTATCCTTAAAATACATTGTAGTGACAGTAGCGCTAAACTTCCAAATCTGGTAATAAACAGATATCCTAATAAGGATATCTTTGATACTTAATCCCATTTCCTTTTTAGATTCTGTTTTATCATACTTTACAAAAAGAGGGTGACATCTGATTTTGTTACCGAAATGCTACTTATCCAGCTTTGTAAGATTCCTCCCTCCATCAGATGTTTATTTCTTCCATTTCTCATAGTTAAAATATTCTAATTGCTTTATCCAGTTCTAGAGACTGATCTCCACTCTTTCCCTGGTACAAAACCCCATCGTCACAGACCCCATCTCTTTCATAAGCGTTCTAAATAAATTCTACCTTATGATGCTGCTATGTGGCTGAAAATTTGTCTCTATTTAACAGAAGTTCAAGTATTGCTATGGGAGAAGAATATGAGAAATTTGGCTATTAACTGAAATGACTAATTAGAATCCATAGCACTTTGTCTGAATTTTTACCACAAATATTTAAGAGCAGGAAGCTCCATGAGGCCACCAAGGATAATAAAATAGTTTCTTTCCCAACCTTTAGTATGAGCACAGTTGCCTCATAATTTTGGTTTTTAAACATCAACATATTTTATTGGCTTGTAGGATGTAGAAACATGATTTAGTTTTCCGAGTGGACTACATTGGAATGTGATAGGACTTAAACAAAATGAAAAGATTTATATGAAGTCCTATATAGGGACGTTTTGAGTCTATAGAAACATGCACTATGCTGAGCTCCAAGATGACTTGTTTGAGACAGGAGGGGGCATGCTATCTATGTACGTTACTTTTATCATCATTGTAATAAAACCCAATAATAGCTAGTTAAGGAAGGGAGAGTTTATTATCCTCAACTGGTAGTATACTTCTTTATCCCAGCTCCTAGGAGAAGGAGACAAGAAGATGAAGAGATCACAGTTGTCTTCTACACACTAAGTTGGAGGAGATCAGAATGTATTATAAGAGTTATTTCTCAAAACAAAATCACAAATAGAAAAATTAAAAATAATTTGTGTACTGGCTGATTTTGTGTGCCAACTTGACATTGGTTGGTGTTATCAGAGAAAGGAGAAAGGAGCTGCAGTTGGGGGAAGTGCCTCCATGAGATCTACCTGTGGGGCATTTTCTCAATTAGTGATCAAGGAGGGGAGGGCCCCTTGTGGGTGGTACCACCTCTGGGGTGGTATTCTTGGCTTCTATAAGAGAGCAGGCTGAGCAAGCCAGGGCAATCAAGCCAGTAAGAAACATCCCTTCATGGCCTCTGCATCAGCTCCTTCTTCCTGATCTGCTTGAGTTCCAGCCCTCACTTCCGTCGGTGATCAACAGCAATATGGAAGGTGTAAGCTGGCTAAACCCTTTCCACCACAATTTGCTTCATGATCATGATGTTTGTGCAAGAATAGAAACCCTGACCAAGACAATTTGTATGAGATATTAAAAATATCTTAGCATTGTCTGGTTTGGATTATTAATTCATTATCATTTCATGATATATGAAGCATTAGTTGGAGGAGTAAAGAGGTAACATTTATTCCTTAGAAGTAAAATTCTTGGACTTCAAGTACATTAGTTCAGAAAACAGTCACAAAGTAATATGCTGCTATATATATTTTCCCTTTTCATATCATGTAATTTCCTGTAAAATTGTCTTTTCTGTAAATACTTAAGCATTTAGCAGTTAGAGCGTCTACTTAAGGATTAACTTAAAGCCAGATATGCCATTTATTTTCCTCTGTCTCCCAAGGGCCCTCTTGCCCCTGAAATATTGCTTGGTGATATCTAAAGGAGCTTGAGGGCTCTCGTTTAACCCAAGTAGGGCTCTCTTGGGAGATTAAACAAGGGGAGAAGAACAAGGAAGGTCACTCAGCTATTATAGGAGTCTTACTAAAGCCCATGTTATCAAAGCAAAATAAATTTCCCTGGGGTCTGGACACATAGCCTCAACTTCATGGTCAATTACTAATGGTGGTTTAAAGTCAGGGAATTTAGCTTCCAACATAACACAGTCAGCAGAGGTGAAGCTACCTTAATATTTGGCAGCGTTTGCTGAAATAGAGATGTTAGAACTCACATTGATTTTGGCCATTCTACAATAACATTGTCTAGAGATGAATCTATGGACATGTAGACTTACTCATTTCTTTCTGTCAGGACAGAGAGAAATGACATTACAACCCTAGCTCCCTGTTACAGTAGTAAGGAGTGTCTGCTCACTAATGGATTTAGGGTGAAAGCATAAGGTGCCATCACCACTAACCTTAGAAATATGCTCTAAGGCCACACCATTGGCTTCATTTGGCTTCCTAACAATTGGGAGGAAACATGATACTCTGAGAGAAAAGGTATAAAAACTCCCCAGTTAGAACGGAGGAGCACAGTGGCTGATGGACCTCATTCTATAGGATTCACAAGGATCAGGCTCCATTGAAGTAGACAATGTGGTGACCTTGAGGAAGAAATGAGAAAGAAAATTCTGCAAATTTTGTTCATATATATATATATATATGTATATATATATATATATATATATATATATATATATATTATTGCAAGGGCACTTGTCTTACTATTCTTTTCAAACAGGGCTAAGAAATACTAAAATTCACAGTAGTGATTTATAGAGATAACATGGCTAGAACACAGAAAATAGCATATTGTTTTATAGACATATTCTATTTAACATGTATGTATGCATATATAAATATATGTACATGTATAAATATATTCATGAATATATAGCTATAATGACATTACCAACAAATAATGCAACATAAATATACAAAAGAGTCTCTCTCTCTCTCTCTCTATCTCTCTCTCTGTGTGTGTGTGTGTGTGTGTGTGTGTGTGTGTATGTGTGTGTGTATGCATCATTTTATTTATCTATATACCTGTCCTCTCAGATGCTCGGGAGTTTGATAGCAATGCCACTTCACCCCTTTTTAAGATCATCCTGAAATAAATTTTGGATTTAAAAAATATTTAGAATAGTTAGTTGTATTTAAATTTTAAATTAATATTTTTAAATACCAATAAATTATAAAGTACAAGTTAAAAGGAAATAAAAATTACTTTTACAATGAATCCCACTAATTAAGATACTTTTTCTGTTTATAATTAGTCAAGTTATAAAGCATAAGAAGATCAATGGTGTATTAAAAATGAGTTTGGGCATGGTGGTGTTTTTGTTTAATCCAAGCATTTAAGATGTAAAGACAGATTTATACTGGTAAGTTCAATATCAGCCTGATATATATGTATTGATACCTGTCTCAATAATAAAAATGTTTATTTTATTTCCCCTTCTAAGTAAGACTCAAGCTTCAATCTCGGGCCCTCCTTGTTATTAGGTTTGTTTTGATCTGTAAACTATAGCAGGTTACCCTGTATGTTATGGTTAATTTCCACTTATAAATGAGTACATACCATGCAGTCCTTTTGATTATGAGTTACCTCACTTAGGATGATATTTTCTAGTTCCATCCATTTGCATATAAAAATTCATGATGCTCTTGCTTTTAATAGCTGGGAAGGGGAACTGTGAACAGGATTTAAAGTGAATAGATAAAGAAAGAAAAAATATCTAGAGCTTCAAGACCCTGAGATAATGAGTATGTCTTCTCTCTCTAGGAAAGGTCACTGTTTTGGCTAGTTTTATGTTACCTTGCACAAACAAGAGTCATTAGTGAAAAGGAACCCCCAATTGGAAAAAAAAAGTTTCCATAAGATAAGACTATAGGCAAGTCGGCTAGGTAATTCCTTAACTAGTGATTGATGGGGAGGGCTTAGTCAATTACGGGTGGTGTCATTCCTGGGCTGGTGGTCTTGGGTTCTCTAAGAACATAGACTGAATAAATCATGAGCAGCAGGCCTGTAAGCATCACCCTGTATTTGTTAGTGCCTTCAGGGTCCTTCCCAATGTGAATTCCTGTCTTCACTGCTTTTGATAATGAACTGTTATATAAAACTGTGAACCCTTTCTCCCCATGTCCAATTTGGTCATGTGTTTCATCACAGCATTTGTAATCTTAACTATTGCAAGCAGTATTAGGAAAATGACTCTGCACACGACTATTTTTTTGGGTGAATAGGAGGGGACATGATGTACTTAATAGAGCTGAATCCAGTGACTCGTTGTCAAGGAAGTCCAGAGTGAGAACTTGTGGTCATTTTTTAAAAAATTTAATTCATTTTACTACAATGATTGAAAGATGATATCTAAAGCAAACCAAAGTTTTTTTGAAAATAAATTTGTTATTTTATTTTAAAATATTGTCCCCCTTCCTGGTTTTCCCTCCATCCCATCCCTCTCCTCTACCCACTTCTGCCTCACTGGCCTAGCATCCCCCTATGCTGGGTCATCAAGCCTCCACAGGGCCTAGGGCCTCCCCTCCCATTGATGTCCCATAAGGCCATCCTTTCCTACATACACAGCTGGAGTCATAGGTCCTTTCCTGTGTAATCTTTAGTTGGTGGTTTAGTCCTTGGGAGCTCTGGGGGATCTGGTTGTTTGATATTGTGGTTCTTCCTATGGGGTTGCAAACCCCTTCAGCTCCTTCAGTCCTTCCCTTAACTCTTCCATTGGATTCCCTGGGCTCAGTCTGATAGTTGGCTGTGAGCATCTGCATCTGTATTGGTCAGGTACTGGCAGAGCTTCTCAAGAGACAGCTATACCAGACTCCTGTAGGCAAGCAGCAAGCCAAACTTTTCTATTGTTCTCTTAAAACATTTTTATTATGTGTGCTGTGAGTGTGAGCATGGATTTGTGTGTGTGTGTGTGTGTGTGTGTGTGTGTGTGTTACTGCTTACTTTGTGTGGTTCTCTTTTGACCTTTACAAGGTTTCTGGTGATAGAACTAAAATTGTCTAGATTTTGTGGACAAGCTTGATATCCACAGAGCCATCTTACTATCCACAAAGCAATGGAATAATTTCTTATAGTTATCTATAATGCTTTCTTTTTTTTTAAAATTGTAATAAGAATGACTGAAGATAATCACTCAAAGATAAGATTCTATTCCATGGAGAAATGAACTATGATGAAGGTTTAAACTTTATACCACGAGTATTTCTTGCAAACATAGAAGCAATAACCCTCTGATCAATAAATGGAGGGATTAGGAAGAATTTTCATTTTGGTTACAATGAAATGAAGGAACCATAAATCAGTGTCAGAGAAAAAAACAATCATGATATAATTAAAATGAACAGCAGAAAGGAAGTGCAGGTTTTATTCTGACCATGTTCTACTACTGATGGAATTATATTGCAGATGACGTTAGCAAGGCTCTTAATAAAAGAGGACACAAGGATATTTAGTTGAGTGGAATGAATCATATGGAATAGTTTGGAAATACTGGCTTCAGAAATTATATTAGTAATAATTCATATAGTCTTTGCTCTTACAGCTAGCTGCCAGAGAAAAATGAATAACCTTATCCTTGACTTATTTTTAGAAATGATTATGATGGGACAGTGGAGGCCCATGGAGCTGAATATTTGAACTTGTTTGATTTGAGATATGGTTTCTAGTTTTGCAAAACCTTGATGGTAATTCTTTTTTAAAAAAATTATTAATCATTTTCTTTATCCACATTTCAAATGCTATCTTCCTTCCTGGTCTCCTTTCCATGAACCTTACCACCTCCCCCCCATTTGACTATAAGAGGGTCTTCTCCAACCCACCCACTCCTGGACTTCTCTCCTGTCTCTTCCCATACCTAGTCCTGCCCCCCTTTTCCATTCCCTTCCCCTCTTCCACCCAGGTTACTCCCTCCTTCTGCCTCCTGAGATTATTTTATTCCCTTTCTAAGTGGGTTTGAAGCCTCCACACTTTGGCCCTCCTTCTTGTTAAGTTTTGTATGGTCTGTGAGTAGTAGTATGGGTATTCTGACCTTTTGGGCTAATATCCACTTATCAATGAATGCATACCATGTATGTTCTTTTGACTCAGGGTTACCACACTCAGGATGATCTTTCCTAGTTGCATCCATTTGCCTACAAAGTTCAAGAAGTCATCATTTTTAATAGATGAGTAGTATTCCATTTCTGTATCTATTCCACAGATCATCCCCCATTACATTCTTCCTTCTTCTCAGAAGGGGTACAAATGGAGAACTTCCTGGATACCCCACATTGCATATCAAATCATTTCAGGATGTCTCACATCCTTTCCCATTGATCCCAGATAAGATGACCCAGTTAAAAGAACAGAATCCATAGACAGGCAACAGATTCAGTGATTCTGTTCCAGTTGTTGGGGATTCCACAGGAAGACCAAGCTGCATATCTGCTACATGTGTGCAGGGTGTTTAATTCTATCCAATGCTCTTTATTTGATTGGTGGTTCAGTATCTGGAAGAGCACAAGGGTCCAGGTTAGTTGACTCTGTTTGTCTTCATGTGGCATCCCTGTCTTCTTCATGTCCCCCAATCCGTCCCTCAACTATTCCACAAGATCTAAGTTTGACTGTAGGTCTCTGCACCTATTTCTATTGGCTTCTGGATAGGGATTCAAAGAGGACAGTTATGCTTGTCTCCTGTCTGAAAGCATGGCAGAGTGTCACTAATACTGCAAGGGATTGATTCTTGCCCATAGGATGGGTCTCAATTTGTGCCATTCATTGTTTGGTTACTCCCTCTGTCTCTGCTTTATGATTGCTGCTCCACATCTTGTTGACTTTTGTGTGGAAGGTTTTCTGGATGGATTGCTGTCCTCATCCCTCCACTGGGAGTCCTGCCTGGCTAAAGGAAGTGATCACTTCAGGATCCATATCTCCCACTGCTAGAAGTCTCAGCTAAGGTGTGGGTTTATTTCTTATCTTGATTTGTTATCATTGATTAACTTGTTGGCTTCAGTACAAATCCCATGCAATTTTTTATTGCTAACAATCTATGGCAAAGCTTGAAATCAGGGATAATGCTTTCCCCCGAGAATGTCCATTTTCTTACATGGCTGTTACATTTTCTTACATGGTTCCTTCAGTGATGTCCCCTGCTGGTCCCCATTCTCATCCCCTATCCCTCATCAGCCTAGTTCTGCTTTCTTATCACATGCACTATTTCCCCCACTCACCCATAATTAATATTTTTTTTTACCATGACTTGTGGTTCTTATTCTAGCTTCATGAAGTATATATGCAATACCTAACTAACTTACATGTATATAGATTTTCAAAAGTTTAACTCTAGGATTCAAAAATGAGAACAAACAGGTTAATTTGTCTGGCTGAGTCTGGGTACTACATTAAAGCAATAGCACTCAGATTCAAGTTTACAGATGCTAAAACTGATTCCCTTATGAGCTAGAGAGCAACATATTCAATTTACATGATAAACCCAGACTAATAATTTGACTTTGAGTGTTACAATAAGAATATCATAAGAAATTAATTTTGCTTACTTTTTATTTACCTACATGTGACTGTTATGATTGATGAATACATTCTAGTTTTCCTGAAAAGGTTTTTTTTGATTTTTTTATTGTATATATTCTATATTTACAATTCATTTCCCTTTTTCTGGTTCCCTACCCCCAAAGGTCCCACATGTCCTTTTCCCTCCCCCTGCTCCCGCATCCACCCCCTCCCACTTTACTGTTCTTGTACTCTCCCACAATGATGTTTTGGTCCATTCTAGCACCAGTGTCCACTCTCCTGAAAAGTTTTAAATGTTTAGGAATCGCATAAGGTTTATTGATAGTTATTTTATTTCTGTCAATGTGTAACAATTGAAAAACTATTATGTTTTAATAAAATAAAGATATTTTGGTGGTTTGGATGAGAATGGTCACCATAGGATCATATGTTTGAATGCTTGGTTTCCAACTGGATGGACGGTTTAAGATTTATCAAGTTGGTGGAAGTGTTGTTCTTTTGGAAGAGGTATGCCAGTTCTAAAGGTGTTGGCTTTCATGTTTCCAAGCTAGGCCAGGCTGGGTCTTGCTCTCTACTGGAACATGTGGATCAGATTTAAGCTTCAATTAGTGTCCTAGTGCCATGCCTGCCTGCTTCCACAATCCCTATCTTGGTCATGATAATCATGGTCTAACCCTATGAAACTGTAAACAAGCCTCTAATTAAATGCTTTCTTTCATAAGCTGCCTTGGTCATTATGTCTCTTCAACGCAATAGAAAAGTCACTCAGGCAGAAATATTTCTCCCAAAGAGGATTAATTGATGCATGCAGCATCTAATTTGTAGAACGTTTATTTTTATAGAACAATTCTGAAATATACTATTATTTAGTGCCCATGTAATGTATGGGAATAGTCCAGAAATATGCAATAAATAAACTCACTTAAATTATATCCTTTATTTTACTTAGTTTATTGTTTAGGGATTGTTTGTTAATTACCCAGATTTTATGTATCTGAGAAATTTAAAATTATCATTTTATAATCAAATCTAAAAAAAAAAAGAAAATTAAATAGTCTGGATCATTGGAAACAAGTAACACAAGACAGAATAAGCCTATATATTACATTTGCTAATGCAGTTCTGATACCTGTATAGTAGAACTATGTATAGTTTTTCCTGCAACTATTTCTTTTTCAAGGCCTAAGTGGTAAAAACCACCAGTAACACCACTATTCCCTTGAGATCCTATTAGTTCTTCTGCACTTCACCCTTTCCGTTCTGGCAGTTTTATTGGCCACTTCTTCTGGGAAACTCAGTACACTTGTGAAACAAAGGAATCACAAAAATATCCTCAACTCCATCAATTATTTTGTTCAAAAGACAGGTCTACATTATCCCAGTTACCCATTATGGGTTTATATAAACAAGTCACTTGCAGTTCTAGCTCAGCCTCCCATGGAAGACTGATCTCTACAAAAAATAGTCATGGAAGGTGGAACAAGCCATGTCTCACTAGGACTTTTTTTAAATCATATGTTTGAACAACCAGAACAATTCTGATGAATACCATGGGTTTCTTTTACTACATTTTCTTCTCTCTAGATAATGGAGGCCATGATTTTAAGGCTAATCGATTTTATTCTATATACAGATTTAAATAATAAATCAGGTGTGCTTTCATATTGAAGAAATGCGGAGGCTACTAAATATTCATTGGGAATGAGTGCAGTAGTATGTCTTTGTTAATGTAGACTTCTGGATTTGGTTTTGTGACTTATTTAGCTAAATTCAATTGAACTTAATTGATTTAGCAAAGCCAGACATAAAATATAGAGAACTGGAGTGCCTTTGAGAGAACAGAGCAGTTGTGAATTCATAAGTAGAGGCCAATATAAGAATTAATAATAAGATCCAGGATGTAGGGCATAAAACTTAAAAGAGATAAGCAGAGAAGTTTTATGACACTTTGGCTTCAATCTATTAGCAGTGTTCTAAAACATTTAACTTGTGCTTCTCAGAGGCAGAGTAAATTTAACTCTTCCCCCTATATTTTCCTCAGAAGTAAGCCATTTCACTCATAAAAGCAAAGTTACTGATTCATCACAATTAACTAGAATTTTTATCTCTGATATTGTTACTCTAGTCACTGATTCAAAATCTTAATTTATTCACTCAAAAATACATCTGAGTATCTGTTCTTATAAGAGATACATATTTTGTTAAATAAATTATGGGATAAGAACAAAATAGAAAATAAAGTAGAAGAATCATTTTTTTAAATATCTGATTCTACAATAGAAGATGTAAAAACAAAGGTTGGGAAACATTTCAAGGGAAGGGTTAGAAATACTTAATTCTACTTAAAAATGAGTTCAGACTCTCTCTCTCTTTCTCATATATATATATATATATATATATATATATGTGTGTGTGTGTGTGTGTGTGTGTGTGTGTGTGTATGAATGAAAGGTGAATTTACTTGAGACACTGAGACTGGCTGACTCCAAGGCAGGCTACAGATTAGCAGTTCAGGGTACCAGGCCTGAGTTTCTACTTCCCAGAACTGGGTAAGTCAGTTCCTGGAACAACAATAGGTTTATGTAAAAGGGAACACTCCCCAGCTTGTACAAGGACAGTTAGACAAGCTTGAGGCCAAGAGGTTCAGAGCTACCATTCCTTGACATGAAGTAATAATATTCTGAATCATAGCATCATCCAGACCCTCAAAGATAGAACACATCAATCAAGGTATAGGTCACCTACCCCTTCCTAATGTTGTTCTTTTTGGCTATAAAGCTTAATCTGTGGGTTCAGTTGGGGCCTTTCCATCCTGATGGGATTGGACCTCTTCATGCTGGATTAAATCTTTTTTACATCTGTATACTATTTGAATATGGGGTATCGTTCCTCAGTGACTCATAGACACACACACACACACACACACATACACACACACACACACACATACATGTAAATGTATACATATACACACACATATATATGTATATATACATGCATCCAATGCATCCATATATAGTTAGTTATTTAGCCAGTTAGCATGATAGTTAGTTAGTTAGTTGAATCTACAGATAGGAAGCCAAAGTAAACATTCAGTCTATATAAGTTAAAATTTAAAAAAGAAGATATATGGGAATAGGATATGTTGCATAAAAATCTTGTAAATATAAAACTTTGTATATTTTATTGGAAAAATCTATTTAGTCATGCTTTATTTTTTATTCAAAACACCAAATTTCAAGGAAAATAGAACAAATCAATCCAACTAAGTATACTTAGGCAAAACTTGACTCATGGATCATGTAGAATATTAAACTGGTGAAGGAAAAGAGATCTCCACCAATCAACTGAGAATGGCTTACATATTTTAGAGTGATTCTCCAGGGAGTAACACTACAAGTAACGCTATTACTGTAGTGTTTCCTCAAAAACTACAAGAGTCATGGTTCCTGTCTACTTTCTAGGATTTGAGGGTAGGACAACATTTCTAAAGACAGCACATAATTAAATCACATAACATGATGATCATGCTGTTGTTGCTAGTTATCTTTCAACCATGGTAAAAGTTCTACAAAAGCTACTGGGGAAAAAATTTAATCATCAGTACTACCCAGTAATGGACCTTTTGAGCTATGGTAATGATTGAGTTAGTAAGATCTGAACTGGTGCAATGATGCTATATCCTGCCATGGAAGTGACCAATAGCATGCTAATTGGATTGAAGCCCAACTCCACAAGATGAATCTCAGACCTGGAACTATTATTCATCTAAGAATCTGTGGCTGGATAGGTCCCATGACCCAGGGGAGAGTCTATAGCTATTATGATATAAAATGGACACAGTATCAAACTAACTCTGAATGACTTATCATTGTACTCACAGCTCAGGGTATCTCTTACATCTGAAAATTCTATTTTGAATAGGTGGTGATTAACATAGTTGATGATGTTCAGTCACAGTGCAAAGAGTAAAAGTCTACGAATGTACAGTCCTAAAAGCAACATGTACATAGTAGTGTCTTTCTTAGTCTGAGAAATCATTTTAGAAGAGGAATAAAATGAATGTAATGCATGCATTCACAAAACACTCCTGTACCTATGGCTTAGGCAACATTGTTCAAGAGGGGTTTACATTCTAAGAGCCAAAAAAGCAGGGAGGTTTTCTGTGAGAATGAGCTCATTAGTTACATTGGACATTATAACATTAAAGTCTCACTAACATGACTATTTAAATATTAACTGAACAAGAATGAGAACTAAGGAAAGCTGGGAATTAGAGAGATGGCCTATCCCAGGAAAGAATTTGTCAATTGGTTGCCAAGTGACAAAAGGTCATTCCTGAAAACATACATATGGGAACTATTACACAGATTTATCAGGCTATGTGTGTGTGTGTGTGTGTGTGTGTGTGTGTGTGTGTGTGTGTATACATATATATATGTTATATATGTGTGTATATATATTTATTAAGTTATGACAAAACAGTCATATATATCACACACGTGCCTACAGTCACAATCAGTGCAGAATAAACCATGAATCTGAAGGTATATTGGAGTGTTTGGAAGAAGGGAAGCATTTCGTAAACTTAGCTTAGTTTGCTCTTTCAGTTTTCTCCATCAAGTTTTGTCATAACTCAGTCATATATATCATATTATTACATGTGATATATATGATCATATTTAAAAGTCACTTTTGTTTGTCAGATGAAGTGTTAAGATGAGACTTCTATGCAGGCTAAGAGACTACATGACTTGGGTAAGCATAGACCTTTTAGTCTCTGTTCTAACTATTCCTAGGCATAGGCCTGGAATCTTCTAGCCTTCCAATGCGGCTTCAATAAGTTTCTGACTGAATTGCTCTGCCTGGCCTCAGACTAACTTTGGCAATATGCTCTAATCTTCTGGGTCCTTCTCATTCTGTGCCTAGATTTGTCTCCACTTCTGTCTCACTTGATCTCTCTCTAACCTGTCCCTGTAAATCCATCCAATTAGAACTGACATACACAAACACCATCTTTTCTCTCTGCTGTTGCTCTTAAGCAGCCTCTCTTTCACTGACGTTCTCATGGTAGTTGGGTGTATCCCTTCTTTGACTCATTCTGCCAAATCTTTCTCTGATTCATCACTTTGTCTGCTTCTCAAGGAGACGTCATCTCCAAATAACGACGCTTTCATATACATGTTCACTGTTCAAGATTAAAGTTGTATGTTAAAGGCATGTTTATATTTTAGCCAGATCACACTAATATCCAGAGCTTGTCTGCATTCAGCCAGATCATATTTTTGGATGTGATTTCTTGCTAGAGCAGCCATGTTTGTGAATTAAAATTTCTCTAAAATCATATACATACATGCCTACAGTCACAATCAGTGAAGCCATGAATCTGAAGGTTAGTGGAGATGAACATATTGGAGTGTTTGGAAGAAGGGAAGCATTTTGTAAACTTAGCCTAGTTTGCTCTTTCAATTTTCTCCATCAAGTTTTGTCATAACTCACAGAAGAATATAATGAGTCTTGTCACTATTGTTGAAATATAACTTAAATATTTTAAAGAAATGTGTCTTATTCTTCCTGAGGAAAAAAAATTCTGCTTGATTATGTAAAGGCACAATAGTACATAGACAGATGTAACTTATAAGGTTCAAATCATGGCTTTACTAAATGTAACTTGTATAACTGAGAACAAATTTTAGTCTTCCATCTTTGTTCTCCAACAAAATGCAAAGAAAACCAGTAATCCCTCAGTCTGATATCTTTTGAACTGAATGGAAAGTATGAGTTGCATGATATGCACAGTATCAGAAACACTTTAAGAGAGAGACTTTTTTGTTTCTACTATTATTGTAAATATTATGAATTTGTTGTACTCAAATGGAAATTTTTTGTAAGATTTCCTTCTGGTCTTAAAAATGGAGTTAGGAATATTAAAAATAAAATATGTACTTGTAAAATTTTTGGAGTAAAGTTGTTTTTTTTTAAGCATAAAAATGTTATTTGTTGCTTATAGTACTTTCATACTACGAGGATAAAACATTATGTATATTTTTACAGAAGAAAAATTTAATTTGGGTTTATCAATCAAAGCTGCCCTCCACGGACAACCCTTCCTAATAAGACCACACTTCCAATGCCTCTCCCAAAGGGTACCACCCATGGGACCAAGTATCTCAATGGCCACACCTATGGAGAACATCTCATTCAAACCACTAAAAGTTATTTGCCAAAAACAAGCAAAATGTAAACCGGGGCTTGGGGGAGAGGGGTGGTTCTGTTACTTAATTTTAATCTGTCTAATTTACTTACCAGTACATTCTCCATGGAGTGTTTCTTCCTCCATTTTTCTTCTTCTTATAGTTTAAGAAATATAAGACATCTTCTTTAAGTACAACTTGAATAAAGAAGTGTTTGGGGTTTAAATTATATGTATTTTTTCTGCATCATATTTTCTGCCAATAAAATGAAATGGCATTGTATTTTTTTTAACAACCATTCATTAGTTCCCTCAAATACCACTGTGCTGCTTATCACTGAGCAGTTTTTACAAAAGCCAGCTCCTGTCCTGAATCAGAAATCATTTAAATACAGCTTCTTCACTAGAACAAGTGGTTCCAAACCTACTGTTTCATAAACACTGCAATGGACTGTGGTCTGCTAATTTTGAAACAAATAAAATGGGGAAAATGAAGCATATTGTAATTGAATTAAAATAGCGCAACAAAAAAATTATTAGTCTCCTTGTGATTAATGATAGTATGAGGTGTGAGTCAGGTAATGACAGAATCTGGAAAATTGTCAGATGTTCCTAGTGGCAGGATGATTGATAAGGTGTGTGCTTATAAGTACAGTATAAAGATGTGGCCTCAAAGATCACCAAAGACTAAACAAAATGACCTAGACTCATTGTCAAAAGGTATAATAATGAGAATAATAATTTTATGACACATAAATAATATAAAACAGAGGCCATCCAACTTGATGAATGGAAAAATTTTAAGTAGAAAAATAAATTTCCATACCACTAAAGTAATTGTCTCGTAATAAATAATACTTTTAATTGTATTGTAATCTTAGTTCACTAATACAAATCCAACACATTTCAATTTCAGAAAAAAATCTTGTTTTATTAAACCATTTGTAAAGTTTTAGCATGTTAAACGTATTCTTAATTTTGATTTCTTTGTTTAATAAAAAAATCACTGCTGTAGCTGTATTTTAGAAAGGTAAATCCATCAAGTGTGTGTTATTTCAATAATAAGCCAACTCTCACCTGAAGACACAATGCTAAGCATACACATACATGATACACTTAGATACATCACAGCCTGATTGACAGGGAGCTCCCTTACCTACAGTCTTTCCTTCCATAATTTCAGCTACTCAGAGTTAGTTGTAGTCTGAAAGTCCATGACAGTATATTGCCCTAGAACACATTTCAGACATAGACTGTTGCTAAATTTTAAATTTTATGGTTTTGAAGAGACTAAAATAGGGAAGAACCAGCAGCTACCTGACTAAGAGGTAGGGCAGGGATTTAGCAACTGGCTTTGGATCCTGACTCATAGTAATGTTTCTACTTGCCTTTCTTAATACAGTGAGGATGATGGTCCAGCTGTGGAAATACAGAAAGTAGAACAGGATTGATCCTGCAATTTAATTTTCACAAAAAGCTATGTAGGAATGAATGACTTATATCATGAACTGATGCAAATACATTTTTCTATCTTCAGTAATCATTAATAAGCGGGAAATTTGGCTTTAGGGTAAATTGCATAGAACTTTGGTAGAATAAATGAAGAAAGAGGGGTTAGTTTTGAAGAAATGATTCTAGACTCCATACTTGTCCCTCATTTTGTTTTTGTTTTTTGTTTTTTTCTTGCTATTTTGCTATTGTTTAGGAGTTTGGTTTTGTTATTATTAATAGGATCTTTCTATATATCACTAATTCCATATGTAGAAGAGGTCAGCCTTGAACTCATAAAGATATGTCTGTCTCTGCCTCCCAAGTGCTAGGATTAAGGGCTTGCACTAGGACTCCTGTCTGGACACCATCTCTTAGCAATCCCTGTAAGAAAAGGTATTTTAATCCCCTTTTCAAGTTTCAGTGTGTCCTTCTATGAACGAGATTACTACACACAGATAAAGCTTTGTGAAAAAATTTTAAAGTTATGCTTTTCTATTTCTTTCATTCTTGCATCATGACTACCTCAGCCTCTCTATTCTGATATACTGGACCAGATCCTTTTTTCTTATGCCCTTCAGGATGAATAGCAGCTTTGAGGGCCTCTATCACTACAGACACCACTGCATTGCTAACAGCCCAAAATATTCCATGATTTCACCAAATGTCCACTGGGGAGCATTCATCCTGAGAAAAGACCCAGCTGCTATAACCCTCTCCAATAGTAACTAGTAGTCAGCCTCGCACAGAAAAAGGTCTTTGACTCCAAGGCTACAAAGGCCTTTGACCTGGGTTCTTGGCACTCTGGCTTTGACAACTAGCTCTACCAATCCATAGTTTTTATGTAAAATTTTTTTTTTTCACATGGCTATTTCCCAGTAGAGCCCATTGCTTCTAAAATATTTTCAAGGACGATATGGACTTTTAAAATGACCGAGTATTTTTCTTGACATAGTGGTATGAAGTATATGTCAAAGAGGTTCTTGTTTTGGTTTGTTTGTTTGTTTGTTTGTTTGGCAAAGTTTATGTGTGTGAGCATGTGCGTGCATGTGTGAGAGAGACAAAGAGACAGAGAGACAGAGAGAGACAAAGAGAGAGAGAATCAACTCATATGTTTCTATAGTGAGTGCATTCACCATGAGGCCACCACACTCTCATGGTGAACCCCAAATGTTTACATGATGATTTTATTATTAAAGAGAGGGGTTTTTTATGCTGTTCCTATGTTTCTGAACCATGAGATATTTGATTTTGGCCTTTTCTATGACTATTTTTTCCTGTTAGTTGAAGAATAGCTACATTAAAACTTAGAAGAACATTTGTTGAGTAATTTATGTGAAAAATATATCGAACCTCTCCTAATCTTATAGTTCATAATTTAAAAATTATTTTAGAAGTAATTCCATAGTTTCAAATTTAATAATTTATTCATATGGTATGAATGATTTTTCAAGTTTCAGGAAATGTCATGCTATTCTCAGATTGTAATGTCTTTCTTCATAGCTCTCCACACAGATGCATAAGTACATCTAATGTGTGCCTAGTACATGTTTTTGTCAGTGATTTGAAAAAATGTCACAGGCTGTCATTAGCTGTTGTTATTGATTGCTGCCTTTGCAGCATGAAAAGTTTTAGATGAAACAAGGACCTGTTATGTACTATTATTATGTCTTGTAGCCAGACACTTCTGTACATTTATGCTGAATATTCCCACTTTAGAGTAGGAATTCTCTAATTTCAGCTGCTATGTGTGTTTGCAACCATATTTAGGATCAATTTGCATAATTTTATATATAGCTACACAGACACGATCAAAAGTTTAAGCAGAAGTATATTGAATTCCTATAGAGATTTTGATAGATATTCTTCTTTTAAATATTGCAAATTCTAGTCTCTAATCATAGCCTATCAAAATGCTTGAGATATATTACTCAGATTATTTCCTAATTCCATCTATGTGCCTAGGAATTTCACAAATTCATTGTTTTAAATAATTGAGTATTCTTACTTCTAAGTTTTTGTCCATACATTTTGTTTTTCTACAATCCTTTACTCTGTGATGTCTCAATTATTTTCTTAATGATTCTATTGTCTATTAAAGTTAGCTGGAACCCCTTTCAACTTATGTTCACCAAGACCTTTCAAGTGATAACATTATTTATTTATTCATCTAATCATATACTAATGCATTTAAAGTACTTTAGATCTATGTCAAGAACTGTAATAAGTATTTGACATCTGTTTCATGTAATTATACATAAAAGTAATTAACTTGATTTTGTCCCTGTTGCTTCAGTAGGAACTTTACTTGTACATATATATTTACTAGTACTAATAATGACTTGTGATAATAAAGAAATTTTGCTTAGTCTTCAGTGTGCCTGCCATTTTTCAAAAACTACCCGGTTTTCTGCTAATTTTACAATAATAACTATGTTGCTGAGCCAACTTTTCACTCATTATCTGAGCTTCTGAATTTCATCTGTGACATTTCTAAAGAAAGAGACATTAGTGTGTTCTTATCAGGGAGGTGTTCTCTTGTCATAGTTGATGTTTTTTTGATGGGAAATGTGCTTGGATTGAACAGTGAATGGTTACTGAAAGTCAATTAAAGGGCAAAGTATATAATCAAGTTTTTGTGGCAAAAGCAAAATTACCAAGTGTCTTTATTGGTACATGTCACCTACTTTTTGACTCATTAAAAACATCTTTTCAGATATCGACAGTGTTTTTGTCTAAAAAGTTTTGAAACCAGTAAAAATGAATTGAACACATATACCTGAAGCTAACAAATCTTAACAAGTCTTAAAATATTTCATGTGCTATTATTACATTGGTACAAATCATCTCTGCATTTTCTGTACATGTTTATGCATACATGAACAATAAACAGTTCAATAATTGAGCTACATAGTTAACATATATGCTACATTACCTAAGTCAACATAGTGTCAAAATGTATCCATCTTTCTTTGTATTCTCAAGGGTGACCTTTTCAGAATTCATGTGTGAGATATAACCTCATATATACAGAACTATTTTTGTTAGGAGTCTTCTGTATCTTATTGGCTGCCTACTCTAAAATCCAAATAAGCATATCATACCTCCACTAAACCACATGATCTTTTGTATGATGTGACTTTCTTGAAGGCCAATGGTAATCATTCATGAATTATAGAATTGAAGAATACCAGAGCCTGTCATTGGTACTGAAGAAATCATTGCTTTTACAGTTCTAACACGGGTCTTGGCAATTTCTGTTAAAGTTAAAATTTCCATATGATTTACCATCACAACCTTTATTTGGCAGTAGGTTGCCGTCACCATATCTTTGCAATTCCCATTAGTATATCCTATGTTCATCTGCAAAATGGAACAAAAATTTCCCCTATGATACTATCTTATATACCTAATAAGGCTGAAGAAGGAACAATGTGACTTTCTAGTTTCTCTACATCCATCACTGTACAGGATGCCACCACAGTTCTCCAAGTGTAGCAGTGGAGAAAGGCATCAAGGTCAAGACCTTGACTTGAAGCCCAGGTGATTGATTTTGTACGAGAATGTTTTTAGGAAAAGCAAAAACAAGTGTAAATCATCAGAAGAGGGAAGAAGACTAATATGACTGTGCCAAGAAGAAAACATGTATCTTTTCTTAGATTTTAAGAAGTGTGCTCTTACAAACTGAAAGTGGAAACAATTTGTGACCTATGGCTAGATTCCTACCAATCACTCTCTTGTGGCACCAGAGTTTTGTAAAACTAAACAAAAGGAACAGTGTCTAAGTGGAACTGGAGACCAAGAGTATGTGCTGAAGTGAATGTATTACATGTCTAATCGTGAAATTAACAGTTGTACCTCACAGAAGTGAATAGCTCAAACCTTTATTTAATAACACATTCCCAACAGGACATGATTTCTGTAGTTATTTCATTGTTTTCTCTATAGTTATTAAAAATAAATGGCAATAAGATCCCAGACTAGCCTGGCAGAATAATATCATCCCAAATATGATTTGCTCCATAAAGTCTTTATTTCCCCTGCCTCAACTCAACAATACTATTTTCTCACTTCTATTCAATATAAACATACAGAGTTATACCATAGCATTTGTCTTAAATCAACACATATTAATTTTTAATAAAATTTTAAGTCATTCAAAAATAAAACCTAGTATCTACATATTTTTCAAATATTCTTATACTAATATTGTATACATATATAGTATGGATGAGAGCATCATACTATCATTGATAAAGATCATTGGAGACTAAAATTCATGACAAAGTTCTTTAAATTGGCCTTTATAGACTAGACTATTTTTGTTGAAGCCCACTAACTTCATTTTATATCAACTTCCAGCTCAACTATGAATTTTTTTCATTTACACTCCTGACCTTCAATAAAAAGTAGACTTTAAGCACATATTTTTCTGTCAAAATTACAAATATAAAAGATTGGGGAAATTTTGCTTTGTACAGATTAAGTTGTTCACAGGATACTATACCTATACACTGAACCTCTTAACATTAGGCCTACCAATCAAGAAAACAAACAGTATAAGAAACAACTTATCTTAATCATTGTTAAGATGTTTCATTATTTTTCTGGGCTGCATCCTAATTAAAATGCCCACAGATAGGAACAAAAGTTTTAGATGTTCCACAATCTCACAAGTACAGACTTTTCTGATTTAAGACATGTTTACATGTTACATGTATTATGTGGATAATCCACAGAAATAGGAATTTCTAGCTTCTTAAGAGTAGTGGTAAAAAAATAATGTGTGATTACTTTTGACTTGGATAGCTTGAGCAGAGGAGCATTGTCTAGCCCAAAAAGATGGACTTTCAGTTAGCTAATTTACATCAGCACAACACATTACCTGGATTATCAGATTGGATACTGTTTAAACTGGAATTTTCTTTTTTTAATTGAATACATTCTTTATTTACATTTCAAATATTATCCTTTTCCCTGGTTCACTCTGCTCCCAGAAAACCCCTATCCCATTCCTCTTCCTCCTACTTTTATGAGGATGTTTCTCCACCCAACCCATTCCCACCTACCTCCCTTGATTCCCTATGCTGGGGCATCTATAGCACCTTCTGAAGACTGAGGACCTCTCCTCCCATTGAAGCCTGACCAGGCATTCCTCTGCTACAAGTGCAGCTGGAGTCATGTGTACCCCTTGGTTGATGGCTTAGTCCTTGAGAGTTCTGGGGAGTGGGTGTCTGATTGATTGATATTGTTGTTCTTCCTATAGGTTGCAAACCCCTTCAGCAACTTCAGCCCTTTCTCTAAAGGTCCCTGCTTTGGGGACTTCATGCTCAGTCCAATGGTTGGCTGTGAGCATTACCTCTGGATTTGTCAGGGTCAGGCAGGGCCTTTCAAGAGAAAGCCATATCAGGCTCCTTTCAGCAAGCATGTTTTGGCATCCACAACAATGTTGGGGTTTGGTCACTGTTTATAGGATGAATACCCAGGTAGGATAGCCTTTCCTTCAGTCTCTGCACCACACTTTTTCTCTATAATTGCTCCTGTGAGTATTTTCTTCTTTCTCAGAAAAAATGAAGCACTCACACTTTGGTCTTCATTCTTCTTGAGCTTCATGTGGTCTGTGAATTGTATCTTGTTTATTCTGAGCTTTTGAGCTAATATCCACTTATTAGCGAGTGCATACCATGTGTGTTCTTTTGTGATTGGGTTACCTCACTCAGGATGATATTTTATAGTTCCATCAATTTGCCTAAGAATTCTATGATTTCATTGCTTTTAATAGCTGAGTAGTACTCCATTGTGTAAATACAATTCCTTTTCAGTATCCAGTCCTCTGTTGAAGACATGTGGGTTCTTTCCAAGTGGGAATTTTCAATCTCAGAAACACAGAACTTTGCTAAGAGGCTTCAAGAGCTAGCTTGTATACGGACTACTGCTAAGGCATTTACATTTATTGCTGTTGCAAATCTAAAAATTAATTTAATCCATTTTGATCATGGTGTCCCAGAAAACAGTAAGTAGAAGTACTGCTATAGAAAACCTTTTCTTATACTCATGACAAAAATATTCACTATTTGTGTTGTATATGTACAAGTTTTTAGCAGTTAAAATTAAAATTAGAAAACAGAATTTTTGTTGTGGATACAAAAACCTTATTTAGATTTATGCAGGTTAAATTATTCATTATTCACATCTACTAACATACATATACAAATATATATATATATATATGCATATATACAAACAAATTGTGTGTGTGTGTGTGTGTGTGTGTGTGTGTGTGTGCCTTCTAAATCTTATCTGGGTTTCTATATATTTGTATTTAGCTGAGATCTGAAGACTATTGCTTCCATAGATACTTGTGCTTTCTTTACTCTTCATTTTTATTTTTTTATATTCACAAGTCTCTGTAATATTGATATAAAATAGAAGGGATAAAACAAAAATATTAAAGGTTTTAGATTATAATTTTATGACTGGACCTTACACAATCCTAGCTGAGACTTTGCTTTATTGGTCTCTGTGGTTTTGGTCCCAGATAAGCTAGAGGGAGTGAAGCTGTGGATGGCTGTTGCATTAAAATGTTTGCCCATGCCAGTCTGTTGATTTTCTCTGTGTGGAGGTAGACATCGACTGCTGATTTTTCCCTCAGCAGCAGATGCTACACTTTGTTCTCCTTGGGGCCTTCAGATAATTGCATGTAGCTCTTGAATAGTCCCATTTTCTCTCAGCGTTATTGCTCAATTTACTTTTTAACAGACTCATATCATTGTTGCCAAAAAGATGTGCTACACTGTGGTAATGAAATCTCCCTGACACAAACAGACAGAAAAAGGAAGAAATAAGCAACAGAAATTTCCTTGTTAACTGCTATTAAGTGATTATAGGCTTACCTCACTGCTCTCTGAGAGCCTTATTAACCAGTATAGTATCCACATCACGGCTCCTCATGAAGATTAAACCTTCTACAGGAACTAGTCAGAGTGCTTCCTGACACAATCATTACAACCATTAGTACACATTTTACTTGTAAGGCTGAGTTGTGACAACTCTACCATTCCTTTCCAAAAGTGCTACAGAGCCATGCACAGTACATGCAAGTTATGTTAAAATTATATGGCTGAGCAAAAGGTGAATTTGAAACCTATTTATGACATTTTAGTGCTCTTATTATTATGTGTTAAAAGCTCAAATATTTAAGAATGCTCGTGTTCAATTTTTGGAGAAATAATGGCCAGTTAATAATGTGCTAGCTGAGGAAACTCTAGGATATGGCATGAAAATGATTGTTGTGGAGGCTTCAATCCATGTGTTCTCTCTTTCAATGCTAGTGGAAAATATAGTCTATGAAGCTTATCTGTACACATATGGATATGGTTTGAATATTTATATTGGAAATAAATGAGGGCTAGAAATAGAAATGTTTTATGCAATATATAAGAAGAAAAGGACAAATTTAGTAAAGTCATTCCGATAACCCATGCTACCTGCAGTTAAACACTCCTCCCAGTTCCTTACTGCTTCTCTTTGAACCTGGGTCCATTCCTTAAGGTCTCTCACTGGAAAACAATTATATTTGTGGAGGATAATGATAAAATATAAACAAGATATAGTGTCATAAGATAAAATCAGAAAAGCACAAAACAAACAAACAGGAAAAGGAAAAGAATCCAAGAAAAGGCAGACACACACACAAAAAACCCCAATAATAAAAAAAAAGATCCACTTGCCTGTTGCTGTACAAATACCATGCAGTTTTTAACACAGTTGCTCTGTAGTACTGTTTAAGGTCAGGGATATTGATTCCCCCAGAAGTCCTTTTATTGTTGAGAATAGTTTTAGCTATCCTGGGTTTTTTGTTGCTCCAGATGAATTTGAGAATTGCTCTTTATAGATCTATGAAGAATTGAGTTGGGATTTTGATGGGGATCGCATTGAATCTGTAGATTGCTTTTGGCAAGATGGCCATTTTTACTATATTGATCCTGCCAATCCAGGAGCAAGAAATATTTTTCCACCTTCTGAGGTCTTCTTCGATTTCTTTCTTCAAGGACTTGAAGGTCCAGTCATACAGATCTTTTGCCTGTTTGGTTAGAGTCACGTCAAGGTAATTTATGTTGTTTGTGGCTATTGTGAAGGGTGTTATTTCCCTAACTTCTTTCTCAGCCTGCTTGTCCTTTGAATACAAGAAGGCTGCTGATTTGCTTGAGTTAATTTTATAACCAGCCACTTTGCTGAAGTTGTTTATCAGCTGTAGAAGTTCTCTGGTGGAGTTTTTTGGGTCGCTTAAGTAAACTATCATATCATCTGCAAATAATGATAGTTTGACTTCTTCCTTTCCAATTTGAAATTGTGTTAAAAACTGCATGGTAATGGTACAGCAACAGGCAAGTGGATCAATGGAATAGGATTGAAGACCCAGAAATTAACCCACAGAATTATGGTCACTTGATCTTTGATAAAGGAGCCACAACCATCCAATGGAATAAAGATAGCCTTTTCAACAAATGGTGCCGGTTCAACTGGAGGTCAACATGCAGAAGAATGCGAATTGACCCACTCTTGTCTCTTTGCACTAAGATCAACTCCAAGTGGATCAAGGACCTCCACATAAAACCAGACACACTGAAACTATTAGAAAAGAAACTTGGGAAGACCCTGGAGGACATAGGCACAGGGGGTAAATTCCTGAACAGAACACCAATAGCTTATGCACTAAGATCAAGAATTGACAAATGGGACCTCATAAAATTACAAAGTTTCTGCAAGGCAAAGGAACTGTCAGAAGGATAAAATGACAACCAACAAAGTAGGAAAAGATCTTCACCAACCCCACATCCAACAGAGGGCTAATATCCAATATATACAAAGAACTCAAGAAGTTAGACTGCAAAGAACCAAATCACCCTATCAAAAAATGGGGTACAGAGCTAAACAAAGAATTTTCACCAGAAGAAATCCGGGTGGCCGAGAAACACCTTAAGAGATGTTCAACATCATTAGTCATCATGGAAATGCAAATCCAAACAACCCCGAGATTCCACCTCACACCAGTCAGAATGGCAAAGATTAAAAACTCAAGAGACAACAAGTGTTGGCAAGGATGTGGAGAAAGAGGAACACTCCTGCACTGTTGGTGGGATTGCAAAATGGTAAAACCACTCTGGAAATCAGTTTGGCGGTTTCTCAGAAAATTGGGCAAGTCACTTCCAGAGGACCCTGGCATACCACTCCTGGGCATATACCCAGAGGATTCCCCTGCATACAATAAAGACACATGCTCCACTATGTTATAGCAACCTTGTTTATAATAGCCAGAAATTGGAAGGAGCCCAAATATCCCTTAAAGGAGGAATGGATACAGAAAATGTGGTATATTTATACAATGGAATACTACTCAGCAATTAAAAATAATGAATTCATGCAATTTGTAGGTAAATGGTTAGACCTGAAAAATATCATCCTGAGTGAGTTAACCCAATCACAAAAGAATACACATGAAATGCAATCACTGATAAGTGGATATTAATGAGCCCAAAAGTCCTAAATACTCAAGGCACAATTAGCAAGTCAAATGATTCCCAAGAAGAAGAAAGGAGAGGACCCTGGGCCTGTAAAGATTGGATCCAGTTTTGTAAAGAAACCGTGGGGGGAGGGGGAATGATTGGGGAATAGTTGGGGGAAGAGGAATTATGGGACATATGGTTGGGGGGGGGACTGGGAAAGGGGAAAGCGTTTGGAATGTAAACATAGAATATAGAAAATAAAATTTAAAAAATAAAGAGAGCCACTTTCTTGTTCTCACGTGTAGAGATTCCATAAAACATTAAACTGGAATTTATAATATATAGGCAATAGATTTATAGGTAAAAAGAAAGAAAAATAAGTGACATAAATCAAAATAAAACACAATAACATTTTTTAAAATGGGGAGAAGTTCCGATAGGTTCTCATGATTCTCACTTGCTATTCTCACTTTCAAGTAGTTACCAACTGTGTTAGCTTCTGCGTTAGGGAAGGAAAGATGAGTCCACTCCTTTCAGCTCTAGGACCACATCTGATTCAGAGCAGTGTTGACCCTGAGCATGCATGTTCTTTCATTCTCCAGGAGTTCATAGGTGCAGTAGTCCTGTTCACAGAGACAGCCTTGTTTGCTTCACGTTTTCCATCTCCTCTGGATCTTACATTCTTTCTGCTTCCTGTTCTAGGGTTTCCTGAACAATAAGGGGAAGATTTGATGGACACATCTGATTTAGGGCTAAATGTACCAAGTCTATTGTTCTTTTTGTGTTGTCTTTTTTTTTTTTAGAGTAAGAGCCTGCTATATACACCACCAAAGGAGAAGAATAAACATCAGTTCAGGTATGAATGATTTTATCTATAATGACATCTTGCCTATAATGTACAATTGTACTAAGCAGATGGAAATAACCTAAAAATATCTAATTGGACTGAATGCCCACTTTCCCAGATGGAGCCCATACATAAAACAATATATCAAGAAACTAGATATCCTAGTGACTTAGGGTAAAAACAAATACTACAGTTCTGAAACAAACCAAATAAAATTAAGCAATAAAGTTAATCCTACTATATTTGTCCTACATTATATACTTGCTCAGCTTTGATTAGAGACGTTTCCTCCTGTAGAAGACAGTTACAAAAAAGATACCCACAACCAGACAACACAAAAAGAACAACGTGTCATCCACATTCAGGGATATGTTTTTCTTCTCAGTTAATTCTGTCCTTTTGACAGATATTACATAGTCCTCCATATTTTTATTCTAACTTTATGAACATTACATAAAGTTTTTATCCCTGGTAATCATTAAAGGCAAATTTTGGTTTAAACTATCAAGATTAGTCACAACAGTATACTTTGATAAGTGTTTTCCCTATTTTTTATCTCTTTGGAGAATATGTACCTACTCATTAACAACTCTATGCATTGGTTTTACAATAAACAATTCTCTGATATCCTAGTTAAATATGCCCATCTCGCCTTTATCCTTGCTCAATAGTTCCATACAAGAAGAACTACTCTGCTTAACCATTTGCATGCTTGTAGACCTGATCAAGTTCTTGTCTCCATTGGAATGTCTCATGACTTCTAAAATCCTCCCCCTTGGAACACATTTATTGGTAGTGATGAAGAACAAATGGAGCCAGTATTTTCTCCCTTTTCTAGTTAGCTTTAACTGTCAACCTCACACACACAGTCTAGAATCATCTTAAAGAGTCTCAGTTGAGTCATTGGCTGTCTCAGTTTGTTCTGTGGACATGTCTCAGAGGGATTGTCATGGCTAACTGATGTTGGAGAGCCTTGCCCACTGTGAATAACACCATTCTGTGCACATGGAATTTTCTTTTATAAGCAAGTTAACTGAGCATAAAACTGTGAAAAGCCAGCAATCTGTATGCCTCTGTGGTACCTATCATTCCATTCCTGTCCGAGTTCCTGGTCCAAGTTTCAGTGACTGACTACAATATCCAATTATAAGCCACATACATATTTCCCTCCCTTAATCTTCTTCAGAATGTTCTATCTTGGAAAAAAAGATATCACACAAATATATTTCTTGATATTATATGATTCTTATTGATGAAAATAAGTCGCCAATATCATAGCTGAGAATAAAATGCACAGTTATGTTTCTCTTCAGATCAAAAGTCATAGGTGTTGTTAAGTCAGATATAATGGTGAGTTCCCAGTCAATTCTAGAGACTTCTCTCTTCTTCAAATCTAGTTAACAGTTGTATGGTTTTAAAGAGAAAACAGAACTCAGAATAAAGAATCATTTTGGTAAGACCTTTAGGTGCTCAAAGATAGAATTGCATTTCTAGTCTGAAATAGCATTATAGCAATCTTGTATCATTTATGATGAGTAGTTGACAGGTGGTATTTATTTTCCCCAAAATCCACTTTGAAAAAGCATCATTATTTAAATAACAGCATTCATTTTGATGGCATTTTCCATAGAATATTATGTTCAGATGTAGAGTTAAAAGTTATATAACAATGTGCTTTGTGGAATTAGCAAACCTGGATTTTGCCCTGGAATGATATTAACATTAACTAAGATAATTTCACTGATTGACTAAAACAAACACTAAGGGAAGGATTTAGGATGAGGTGAAGAGAGGGAATCAACTGTCTGAGGTTATAGTTTGAGACAGGCCTGAAAGGGTTTTTGCTAGGCACTGGAAAGGTGGTTAACTTGGAAAGTATCTGTTTCCTGAAAGCTTAGAAATAAGTTAGATTCCCATCAACCTGTTTTGTGTTAGTCAGACAAAACTTATTGCAGTGAAAGGAAGAGCCTTTATACATACCAGATACGTACAGGCTTTTCTACCTTTAAAAGTATGGGTGAATTCAATACAAATACCTTCCTTGTCCTCACTGTGCCAAGGGAATACTTACCCAGAAGGAGAACTCCTTACTCAGCTGGACCGTTCCTGACTCTGGATGCTGCATAGTGAATTGAGTAATCGATTTTTGATGGGAAAATCAGACAGTGTGACTTTACACATTTTTCAGTAACTCAAATAGTTATCTCCCAATTTTTAGCAGATGGCATTGCTTCAGGAACCACTATTTTATATATATAAATGGAGGGGTGTGTTATGATACACCCCTTCATCCCTTATGGCCATGATCTGAGGGAATTGACTTATATATCACAGATTTCTCCATAGTCTTTTTATTTTCCTCATGGTCCCCCTGCAGTTTACATTTTGATTCATAAGTTTTCCCCATGTCTCTGATACCTTCTGTCATACTTTGCAATTTCCTTCTCTGAGAGTAAAACCTGGTTTAAAAAAAAAAACATGCTTATCACTTTTTCTTTTTTAGAAATATCCATTTCACTATTTGACATTTATCTTTAGGGCTTTTATTAAAACTTCAAAACTCTACTTTTATTTTACAGAGTTACTATATTTGTATGTTTTAAGCTATACTCTTTAAGAATCCAATCTTATGACATTGTCTCTGTTTAAATGCTTTCCCTCATTGAGCCTGCTGTTTCGATGTTACGGTGTCTGCTTTTCTCAGTCTTGCTTCATCAGTCTTGATATTGTTTGGCTGGGACTCCCTGCTGAGTACTGAAAGTATCAACATTCACAGAGCTTGCTGTGTCCATGCACATGCTTTTCTTCCTCCACTGACTGCATCAGCTAAACTTTAGTGGCACAAAAATTTCCTGAAAAAAAATACTGGAAAATGTATTTATCATCCTCGTAACATGGTGAATTTTTTTAATTCTTTGCCTCATGAATCACTGACATTTCTTATTGACTTCAAAGTTACAAATAGTTGAATAGCGAATATTATATGCAAACATATATATGTGCATACATGTATAGGTACACAGAGAAACACACACACAAACACACACACACACAATTGTTTAAGAAGCAGAACTTCAAGACAATAACGCTTAATAAGAAAGAAATAGTTATAGGAAAGTATTCTATCAGAAAGTAGTCTCAAGTCTCAAGTAGTCACCACTGGTCACTGAGGCAGGGACAACTAATTTGCATCTCTTTAAAATAAAAGATTCTAGGGGCTTTTTATTTCAAAATTGCTCAGAATGGTCACTGTTTTGACTGTGAGTATTATTTTCCCACTTAGAAAACATTAGTCTGTAAATTGACTTGTTTTGAGTTAAAATGCCTTATATATATATTATATATATAATATACATATGTATACAGAACTTCTATGATATTCACTGTATATTATAAAAATCCAGAGCTTCACTTTGCAACATGTATTTTTAGAATAAACAGAAAGTGGTTGCTCTCAGCCAATCATTGAATTGAGCACAAGACCCCAGTGGAGGACGTAGAGAAAGGACCCAAGGAGCTGAAGGGGTTTGCAGCCCCATAGGAGGAACAGCAATATGAAACAACTAGTACCCCAGAGTTCCCAGGGACTAAACCTCCCACTAAAGAGTGCACATGGAGGGACCAATATCTCCAGCTGCATATGCAGCAGAGGATGGCCTTGTTTGACATTGAAGAGAAGAGAGGAGAGATCCTTAGCCCTGAGAAGGTTCGATGCCCCATATCTGGGAATACCAGGACAGGGAAGGGACAGTGGGTGGGTTGGTGAGCCCAGGGAAGGGGGGATGGGATAGGGTATTTTTGGGGGGAAACCAATAACGAGGATAGCATTTGAAATGTAAATAAAGAAAATATCTAATAGAAAAACGCAAACCAACATTGGAAGCATTTTTCCCTTCTTTTTTAAAAGTTGCACATTTTCTTAATGTCTTTCTCATACTGTAGGTTGCTTCAGTGAAATGCCAGGTTCTAAGGACTCCAGAAAGCATATACATACTTAGGAAAAAGATTCATGTCTACTTCTGATGTTCTGAATCCATCATTTTACAGAAACAGATTTCATAAGTGCTAAGATTAATGTAGTTAATAATCTACCTATTCACCCCATATAATGTGGTTCAATCATAAGAAGTGGCAATTAAGTATGATGTCTCAAAAGCTGAATGATTTGTGTGTTTGTATCTAAGTCTGAGGTCAGAATAACCCGAAACCATCAGTGTTCATCATTAGTTATTCTTACGCTTAAAAGCAGTTTAATCTTGAACTTGAACTCCCGCATCATTATAATCTACATAATAGCATCATTTAAGACAGCTATGATTCTATAATGAAACTAAAGATACGTTTTAAATATTTTATATATTCTTTTTTTATTGAAAATAGGTTTTTTTCATACAGTGAATTCTGATTAGTTTCCTGCCCCCAACTCCTCCCAGATTCTTCCTACCATCCCTCCCATCCATTATCTTAATGTTCTACCCTAAATAAATAAAATGTGTGTCTATTGTTTTATTTTATTATTATTGATTCCTAAAAATAATCATTAAAGCTAACAAATTGAAAGATGCATGCGATACCATTAAACATTCAAATCAACAATGATGACTGACAACCTATATTTGCATACTATCTCTGTAGTACATATTAAACATATTACCTGTATTCTCACACAAACACCCTTAATGTAAAGCTAGAATCAACATTATTATACATAATTTTCAGATGAACCCACTAAAATTTTAAAGATGAATATAAACCATTTTTAAAAAAAGTATTGGTCTTTTTAGGAGATACTGTATATTTTTGGTTAATTGTTCAAATACTATAGTTGCTTATATATCAATAGATGTAGAAATAAGTTACATTTGTTGATCTGTTTCACGAAAGTAATCATTGTGTTAATTTTCCTTCACCAGAACCCAGCAGGATCACTGTTTTCACCATTTCCTGAGGAAATCAATTCATATTCAATTTAAAAAAATTCTCTTATACTTATTTTATTTTCTCAAACATTGTTTTATTTAGGCATATAAATATTTTTAATTTATATTGCAGATTCAATCATCAGGAGATTTTTTTTTCCTGATGGAAAAAAACTTTTTGTGTTTTTCAGTATTCTGTATGAACACTCTGCTTGAGGAATTGTCCTCAATTGATACTACTCTGTCCAAAGCATTACAGAGGTATTCTTGGAAAAGGGGAATGCATCTGCTGGGGACAGTAATATGGGGTTCAATATGTTATGTCAATGTGCATTAATTTTTGAAAATTCTTCTCTATAGCTAACATGAGAGAGAAAATTCCATTTCCAGAACATGTAGTCCTATGTAGCTGCAGGTTATAGTTCACTTGTAAGATGACTTCATGAAATATTTAAGGGAAATTCCTTTCCAGACTCTAGGGCAGGTGGGTTACTTAGGGGAAGTTCTCAGTGAAGTTTGTACAATCAATTGTGGTAATCTGGATGCCACCATATCAGACATAGTGCTTGAGATTAAAATATTAACGTGTGCTTTCCATGTTTACCACTAGTCAATGTCTTCTTATATGTAGGGCAGTTCTCCTGGCTTTCTACTTCTCTTCACAGAGGAAAAGTCCCAATATATTTATTAAAAATGTTATTTTAGTAATATGGATTTGTGTACTAATAATAGAACAAAGGCTGGCTAAATAAACTGCCTCTATATGATTAATGATTATGTCTGTTTCAGTAAAGGATTTGCAATGGCAGATTTTGAAATTTACATGTGTACTCCGATTTAGTCTCTGTTGATAGTATATCAGTACATTCATCTTACCCACTTCTGCTTGTCTGCCGGTAGTCATTGGCTGCGTTTTTCTTCATGGTCATTATTACTTTGTTGTCTACTTTCATAGTCAGTCTTCTTCTAGCTACTACCCATCTTTATGCAGTGCATTCAGATTCCACAGTCACCCCTAACAAAGTGACCAAGTAACATGTTTATCAACCGAAAGAATCTTAATGTGAAAAGGGATGCTATACACTAAGGCTACAATAGAACAGTAACAACACAAGCATTGTTCTGAAACCCTGAGGAACCAAGTCATAAACAACATACTTCACCCAGCTTCTACTTCTTGCCTCATTTTCCGTTAAGGGCATCTGAACACCTCCATTTTTGCCTTTACCTTGAATGTTTCTAATTTGTAGATAGGTACATATCATTGTGTTATATATGTTAGAGGGGTATATATTTGCATATAACTATGTATATGTACATATTATATCTAAATACATGTTATATATGCTATATGTATATATATATAAAAATATAACTGTAATTTAATATATGAGATGTATAGAGAGAGTCATCTCTATATTTTAATGATTTTAATGGAGTGTTTCCTCCAAAATCTGAGGTGAAACATTAAACATCAAGGTGATGATAGTGGAAGTTATGGTCTTAGGAGATGATTCTGTTTTTCTCATATAAGTCCCTCATAAAGTTTGTTACAAGAAAGGATATCTTCCAGTTTTCTATCATGAAAGGGCATTACAACTACCTCCTTTCTGCCTGTCTATTTTTCACCATAAAATCCTACACAAATGCCTTTTCAGGAGTTACACACAAGCTTTTTTTGTGTTCTCTGGATATGAGATATAAGAAACCTATATTTATTTATATAGAACATAGTCATGACATTTTTGTCATAGCACAAATGGACTTTGATATATAGATTTTCTATCCATATATTTATATATATGTATAAGATATTCATATAGAGAGACAGATACACACACATATGGTCTCCCCAAAGTAACCATGTGTTCCTTATCCATGGGTTTCACATTCATATCTTAAACCAATCCTAGCTTGGGGGAGGCACAGAAGATTTATGCCCACAAATAATTACAACTAAGAGAACCAACAGTGTTAAATATACAGGCTTGCTCCTTCAAAAGGAGGGATGATTAACCTGTTATCTGCCTAGAAGGCTAGGAACAGACTTAGTTAATAGCCTGTTGATTTTTGTTTTCCTCTATGGTGAGAACCTCCCCCACGCCTTTATTATAAGCTTGTTTTTCATTTTTCATTTTCTCTTTCTATATATATAACCTATCCTTAATGAAAGTGTCACATGTACTTTACAAAGATTTTCAATGCTGTCATGTCTTAAGATTTATTGTGCACACTAGATTGAGTTAGTTATTACCAAGAAAGTTTTCAACAATTTGGGCTGTATTTAAATATACTTAACATAAAATACTTGGGGTCAGACTCCTGAACTTTGAATTAATACTAGCTACTGACCTAGGTTAAACCACAATACTTTCTTTTTCGGATCATTACTTGGATGGACATTGTTATTGCAGAGACACTTGTAACAGGGCAAAAGTATTCAGACAAAAAATAATGGCATCTCCTCAAAATGGATCTTTTCTCTTATTTTCTAAATACTACAATATAATAACAATTTAATAAGCATTTGCATTCTACTGATGATAATATATCATGTAGAGATTTTTTATGCATATGTGAAGACATGCCTGGATTATGTGTCAATAACACAGCTCTATTTAAGTCATTGATTATTATATTAGTACTTTCATAGATATTATATAACAAATTTTGTGTTTTCTGTAATAATTTCCCCATGGTTATTAAGGGATGACAAAAGCTATCTTATTTATTCATTATATATGTGAAATATAGCAGAAACATAATGTTTTGCTGTACTCTGAGGTTAATGTGAGCCACACCATTCCTAAAATATGTGTGCTGCCTTTTAAATATATGACTGGTAACAAGCAAAAATATCTCTGAATGCAGTCACTAACACTGTGATGAACAAGAAGCTTATCACATAGCTTTGACGGATAATGTATTTTGGTAAAAAATGCGAGTGAAACATTTTCTAAACAGTAGACTCAGAAATGAGGGTCCACTTCTTAGGTTGATTCTGATACCCTTCCCAACCAAACTGAATCTGTGACTATGTAGTGTACTTTCTGCCTTGCAAATATTTTTATTGTTCTTGGTTATGCATATTTTCCCATTTTAAGAATTTGATTCTTTGACTCAAATAATTGTGTCATTTTCTCCATTCTGGTGAACATACTATGCCTTAAGATCTTTTCTTTCTTTTGACATCCTGGTCTATCAGTTGAATGTGCTTTTGACAGCTTTGTCAGTTTGTAAACTAGACTATGAAGATTTCTGCAGGTTCAAAGACCAGGAAGTTGACAACTTAGCTTCAGCTAAGGTACCTACCTGTCTTGTAAGTTTGCCTGTGTCTTGACAAGTGAGTTCAAACTGTATACCACAGAAAGATGCAGATGGCTTGAATCAACTTTTGTAGTTTATTTCATAATTTCTTAGAGTCTTTATGAAGGAGACAAAGAATATTAATTCATAAATATATTCCATGCAGCCTTAGAGATTGAAAAACAGCACACACACACACACACATACATACATACATACATACATACATACAACATGCAAATGCACACACCTATGGACCTTCTACTGTATTGTATTCAGCAAACACTAGAACTCTACACAGGAAATCAAATCTTCATTATGAAAGATTTATATCTCTATGAGCACTTTCCAATACCTCAGTAGGAGAAAAAAAGTCCTAGTCATGATTGAGTATCTCATGTTCTTGTTTTCATACAGGTAGGCAAAATTATAATATTAGTAGAACCAAGAAAAAACTTTCAATTTTAGATGCAAGGACATCACAATTTTTGAGTTTTCTCAGGTAAGGACAAGAAAATAAAGTCAAAGTTTACATCTAGGAGTCAAAATTGAGAAAAAAGAACAAAATTGTATGATAATTATAGTAACTGTGTATTCTAATTATATTATAACAGTTAAGCTAAAGATGTTGAGTTACATAAAAAATAAATGTTTTTAGAAAAAGAAATCAGTAGCATTAATGTGCTTGTCTAAAACACACTTACTGTGTGAGCATTCCATCAGAAACAGACAATAATTCTTAAATGTTCAATATTTCATCTGTAATTTAAAAGACAAATCATAATTTAATACTTTGAGCTGAACTTTTGCTATTAACAAAAGGATAACTGAATTTTATTATCTGTATCAATCTAACATCTAAGTATGTCATTGTGGTATTAAAAATAATTTAATTTATTCCAAGTCAGTTATTTTTAGAAACATATATAAATTTATAAATGAGGTATATTGCTTAAATAAAACATTGAATTCTATACAAACATGGTTTGAGAAATAATACTTCTACAGTCAATTGCTCTGTCAATTCATGCTTACTCATTTTGCTGTATATATCTGCCTTTACTTGGATGTCTTCAAATACTTCACTTTTCAACAAAGAGACAGGGTTGGACTCCTTTCTTCAGTTTAGTAGTTTTATGTGGCTGATTTGTCTGAGAGAATATGTCAGGAATAAGGCTGCAAT
This sequence comes from Apodemus agrarius, assembly GCA_964023405.1. Classification (NCBI taxonomy): domain Eukaryota; kingdom Metazoa; phylum Chordata; class Mammalia; order Rodentia; family Muridae; genus Apodemus; species Apodemus agrarius. The sequence continues at coordinate 17,607,601 of OZ030018.1, forward strand.
CATTTCTAGGCTCACACTTGGCATGTGATGGCAATCCCCCCTTCTAATCTTTTGGAACAATCTCTTCAAGCTCAGCCAAATGTTGAGAAGAGCCCCAAGCAGTATTTCAGAGATTCTCATTAGGAAAGAAGCTGATAACTAGGGCTGGCAGCTTCTGTTCAGTTTCCACCAATATGAGTGAGAGCGTGAAGGCCTTTTCCAGCCCTAGCTAGACTGTGTGGAATAGAAGCAAGCTATCCAACTCAAGCCCTGCTGGAACTGCATATCTCTGGTCAAATCTGGTATTGTTTTAAGACGTTGTTATTGATGAGTCTGGCTGCCGAAAAATGGAAGAACAAACCACCAGCTTCCTCCCACTTGCTTAGTTCAACTCAGAGATGTCCAAAATTCTGCTTGTTAGTTTGTGATATTAGGTTATGCTTGTTGACTTTAAAATGTTGTATATTGTTGCATATATCTATGAAGCGTGCAGTGACAATATGATTTGTGTATGTGATTCTGATAAATGCCTCGCAATGTAGGGAACCCAGTTCAGTTTTCTTGTACCCACATAACTATTAGGGAGGTATGCTAACCCACGTCTAATCCCAATGCTCTGGAATCAGATAGAGGAACCTCAAGAGCAAGTTGGTTGCTTGTCTCACTGACTTACTGAATTCTGAGTACAAAACAGTGAGATTGCCAGAGTAATGTGGGGAGCAACTGAAAGAATCAATGTTAGCATCCGGTTTTTAACAAGCATACAAATACGCACATTTACCCTCTCATGGTGCTCCCATATAGCACACATAGTACTTTATTGCACACACACACACACACACACACACACACATTAAATTTAATAAAATAATAAAAATGTATAAAATGAATAATGACAAAATCAGTATAATTGGCATTCCCATTCCTTACACATTTATCATTTCTTTGTTTTGGGCGCTTCAAAAAATTTCATTTCTACTTATAGCTAAATTTATACATGTGCAGAGGAAACTTTGCTGTGCTGTAGAATATTTGATATAACTATATAAATATGCATATATTATATAACTATAATTGACTACTTTTCATATGACCCTCCCATCACAGTTCTATGATTCATAATCTCTAGTGATTATGCTATACTTAATTTGATTTTCATATGTATACAGTGATGTGAGAAAAATATGACTTTTTTAAAATCAAACCCAATTGCATCCTATTCCATATAAGCTGTTACAAATGATACTGCATTCTTTTTTGCCCCAATCCTCTCTATACATATCGCATATTCTTTACTCATCTATGAGTAGAAGCCACAATTGGCTTTATATCTAGTTTGCTCTGAACAGTTTTGGAATGAATTTAGTTTGCAGATGTCTCTTTGACGGATTTATTTCACTTTTTTTTGAATATGTGCCCAGTGTGGGACTCCTGGACCATTTGGTACTTCGAATTTTAGATTGAAAAAGAAATTTCTCATTGTTTTTAGTAATGGTTACACTAATGTATTTTTACAGATAACTCTTCTCTAGAGATATATCCCAGAGCCTTAGTTTTATAAAATATATTGTATTGTGGCATCAATTGTATAATATAGTATGGTATGGCATAGCATGGCATGGCATAGCATAGCATAGCATAGCATAGCATAGCATAGCATAGCATAGCATAGCATAGAATAGCATAGCATAGCATAGCATAGCATACAGTTTTCCTCTGATTGATACAAATACTTATCAGTGCCTCACTGTTCCAAGATGATGCTTTTCTGGGATCCCTCTGTCACATGGAATGCCACTCTCTTAGGTATGGCAGTACTTATCTTCCAGTGGTTGTGGGTGGGTGTTTCTTGTTAAATATTTTTAGTTAAGTCAATTTCTATGGGTCACCTGGGCTAGGCTCTATCCTTCTGCATCCTTATTACAGTGGAACTGGTGTAGAACACTCAGGTTCTAGCAACAGTAAGGATTAGGACATGGTAGTTGAGGAAGATTTAATGCTATGTTCTTGATATTGTAAATTAAATGTGTGTCTGTCTGTGGTTTGGGTCAAGGATGTTCTGCGTGCTATGAGTACAGAGCCTGTTAGTGTTCAAAATCCCTGTGTGTATATACATGGGTGCTTAGGTGTCCAAGTTACTCAGGGAGGATTGTCTGTTTTTTTTTTTCCCAGACAAAGGCTGGGTGAGGGTTAGTACCTTTTTTTTTTTTTAAATTTTTATTTTCTACATTCTATGTTTACATTCCAAAGGCTTTTAATGATCCTCAGGGTTACTATATTTCCTCCTGAGATTTTGACAGGTGCATGAGGCCATTTAAATTCACAAGTGTCTTGGGGTGGCAGTTCTTCTGGCTTCTCTACAAGACAGAGTTCTGTGATCAGGGGAGCCCACAAGTTTCACTGCAATATTGGTTGCATAAACAATTGTAAGAATCTTTCCTCTTTTTTTTTCAGATCTATTTGAGGGTGAGTTAGACCCACAAGATTTGTGATGAGTTAAGTCTGGCTGAAGAGCTGGCTTCTCTATTGGACCCTATTTTGGACATAGCTTCAAGGTAGTACCATATATGACACTCAGAGCTTCCAAGCCGCAGGGTTCTTCAATAACAAACATAACAAGCATCTATGATGGTAGTAAGATTATCTATGGGCCTCCTTACACATTGAAAAATCCTGTCTAAGTGTAAAGAAAAGATACCCTATGTACCTGTTCTACATTTGCAATTGCCTCAGGGCAGAGCCTGCTGATTTGTTCTTGTTTTGATTTCTTTCTGTCGAAGTGCTGGCCAGATATTTTTGTTGAAGTCCTCTTAAATATTCTTTTAGTCTTTGTTTGTTGTAAATACAATGAAGTATATCTACGATGCTTTGAACATAATTTACATAGTTATATTTGTTCATTAGTGAGATAAATGTTAGACATTTGCTAGAATATGGATATTATCAAGATTTTCTAGGAACAGATATACACCAACAGTTATCAGTTACTATGCATCATTATAGTAAAAGTAGGGGGCTGTCTGTGGGAAATGTGAGCTTTCCTGTTTGTATTCTCATCACTAAATGGTGTTATTTCCAACTGAAGATGTTCTTTTGCCAAAGTAAAGTTTTTGAATATTTGCCACCAATAAGCTATTCTGAGAAGATTTTTTTATTCAACATAGAAAATGCAAAGAGAGAGAATGAGAGTGAGGAGAGAGAGAGAAAGAGAGAGAGAGAGAGAGAGAGAGAGAGAGAGAGAGAGAGGAAAAGAAAGATTATAATAGTGACAGTAATATATATTCAATTACCAATAAAGTTATTTTCTTTAAATGCAGTTCCGAATGACAGTGCTTTTGGTGAATCATTCTGAAAATGTGCACACATAGTAAATGGTAACTCTCTCTGTACATACACCTTTGCTGAACAAATATTCGAATTTGCTTTATGTTAAAGCCTTGTAGGTCAACAACTGTGTTGAAGAAGTTGGAACCTCCTGGAAGCTGGAACATTATTTTGGGCATAAATTCACCATGGGAAGGATTGAGCTACAGAAAATTGTTCTGTATCCAACCTATCTATCTTCGAGTTTAATATATATAGTGAGTGTTATATGGCTGGTAGGATGGCTCAGCAGGATAAGGCTTTGACAAGTTGGATGTAATCCCTTGAATCCGCATGGTAGATGAAAGGTTCTGATTCCTGCATGTTGTTCTATAAATTCCTAAGTATGCCATGGCACATGCCTGCGCACACAGACACACAGACATATGAGAGACATACACAGACACACACAGAGAGACACACACAGACACACATGGACACACACACAGATACACACAGTGAGACACCATACAGGTAAAGAAGTTTAAATCCTGTGTGTTGGTGTTGGATGTAGCTTTATTGGAATACCAAGAGGTCAAATTCTATAAAATTCCTTGCTTTTAAAGCTATCTATACTTGTTGAAAACAAATAGCCCATAAAGATTTTTTTCTCCACGAGCATATTATACCAACAGAACTATAAAGGACACACAATTGTCCTCACTATCCTTGTTTTGAGGCACAGTGTGGCATTGGTTTATTTTTAATGTACTTTGGAGGATATGTCTTATAAGTGTTTACAAATAATTTGCATCTATCACATTACAATGTGTTTGTATTTACTATTTGAGTTCATAACTTATATAATGTATATTGATCATATCTACTCTCCTTCATTCCCATTCCTGTCATATCCTCTCCCACCATTTCTCTTCCCTGTGCCTCTTTTTATAACCCACTGGATCTAATTAAAGTTGCCCCAAAGGAGCAAAGTACAGAGTCCTTCAAGCATGGGCCACCTACTCCAAATTGTGAATTTACTTATCATTTGAATTTATTTCTTTCCATTTTGTTTCTGTCTCTTTTTGTTTTCTGTTACAAAAGTGTGGACCTAGACAATAATCTTCTGTTTTCCTTTCACTTGCTTTTAAAGTTTATTTTAAAAAAAGCAATAGAAAATAAATGAAAGGCCCATTTTCCTCACACAGCTGGGATTTTGCACAGCCTGTATTACTGACTGCATCTGTGCAGAAAGACCAGCATACGGATGGGAGGGGCATCGTTTAATTTAGTTCATATGCATGAAGTAAATGAAGAGTTGACTATATTTTAAATCTTGCCAAAGCTAAGCAACCACAGAACTATGAGCGGAATCCAGAAACTTTCAAAATTACTCTTGTGTTCTTTCTCGTAAATTGCACCATTTTTTAGGGCTGTGAACTTGCACACTATAAGCAGTCTATCTTTTGAATTTGAAAACACACGTTATGTCAATTTATTTTTTGAAATGTTTATGTTAGAGATACTTCTCATTTTTTGTTACTATCTTTTAATTTGTAGCTTCTTCGTGTTTTCTCAGGTGTTTTAAATATGTCATTTTAGAGGAAATTGAAATTATGGCAGTTATCAAAATTTAAAATGACACAACTGGAAACAAATGAATATTCTATGAGTAAGGAAACATTGCATTCATGTATAAGAGAGAGAGAGAGAGAGAGAGAGAGAGAGAGAGAGAGAGAGAGAGAGAATCTTAGGTGTTGTGACTTGTCTTGAGTCAAGCCTGTGAAGATGAAAAGATGTTCATAAGAGTTGATTCTGACAGGTGAAGCATTGGAAGGACTTATGAAATTATTTTTCAGAGGAAGAGTGCTTCAAGATTAAAATTAGGTACCAAGAAAATAAATCAATATTTATTATATTTTATCATACAGACATTGGAAATATTCTCTATCTGCTGTGAAGCTAATATTCACATAACTATTTTTTCAGATATTCATTGAACTTTTAATTTTCTCCTCTATGCAGAAAATGTTCACTAATGAGATTCATGCTTTTGAATACTTAGCTCTCTGTTGTGTATGGTTCTGGAAAATAATTTAAAGAAAAGTATTAATCCACATTTTGCTATAAAACTATTCTTTTAAAAATTATATAGGAAAATGGCAGCTATGAACTCTTATGCATTTTTGAAAGGAAGAAGACAATGGAAATTCAATTCTGACATGAAATATCATTTTTAAAAACTACCCAATATGGGTATTGAACATGATGGTTTCTTTATGCTCATTGTTTGCTTGAAAACATAGCTGCAGTGAAACAGCTATGAGAATTACAGAGATTTCTTCATTGTCATCCTGGTGATAGTTGTTTTATGTACTGAAGTTATTTAAGTAAATAGTTCATTTATTCGATTCAACTAAAAGTGGTTGGCTTGGAAAGAGTGAATAAACAACCCAAATACTATTAATAATTAATATTAATAAATCCACAACAAAATTACAACAGGGATGCATAGTAACCCTAGATTTTAAAGACCGTTGCATTACTTGCGTTACTTTTCTTTGGTCTGGTCCTGGTCCTGGTCCTGGTCCTTGCCTTTTTTTGCCTTTCCTTTTCTTTTTAAAACTTCTTGTTCAACATGTTAGCAAATATAGAACATGTACAAGATGGGGTAAAAACCCAGTGATTGAATTGCTAGTCATACTATCAGAAAGAAATAAGTTTTTATCTCCAGAATAATGGTATAAACAAGTTGTACAGATTTGTGTTTGTAACCTAGGGCAGCACTGGAAAGGTGGAAAGAGCAGGATCACCCCTGAGGTCTCTGGCCAGCCAGACAAATTGAGTGATAAACTCTTTCTCAAGCAGTAACATGAATGGTGATAGAAAAAAACACCAAGCATCTACTTCTGCGTATCTCATTCATGTCTATGTATGTATACACACAACTGCACATGAATATATGGACACATGCATATGATCATAAAATTATTCTGTACATACATATATCACATGTATGACTAAAATTGATTTACAACCTTCGAAGTTTCAGAATTTCACACGATAATTTTTTTCATATTTTCATATTTTTATATTTGATATATTCCTTATTTACATTTCAAATGATTTCCCCTTTCCTTGATCCCCTCTCCCCATAAGCTCTCTTCCCTCCCCCTGTTCCCCCATCTACCCCTTCCCACTTCCTTTTCCTGGTATTCCCCTACACTGCTGCACTGAGCCTTTCCAGGACCAGGGGCCTCTCCTTCCTTCTTCTTGGGCATCATTTGATATGTGAATTGTGTCTTGGGTATTCTAAGCTTCTAGGCTAATATCCACTTATCAGTGAGTGCATACCATGAGTGTTCTTTTGTGATTGGGTTACCTTACTTGGGATGATATTCTCCAGGTCCATCGATTTGTCTAAGAATTTCTTGTATTCATTGTTTTTAATGGCTGAATAGTAATTTTTTAAATTGAAATTAAAATTTGTCTGAATTTTTATGATTCTTAGTGATTTTCTGAATAATAAATAATTATCAACCACAATTTTGTATGATAAGAATGAAAGAAATGATCCAAGTATACTAGATTATACTCTACTCTGCCTTTTATGGTTCACACACAAAGAACTTTTGAAATTTAAAGAATAAAAGGAAGTATTATGAAAATGTATCCTAGTTTTGTGTGATTTCTCATACATAGATATAATCAAGCCCTGCTTTTATAGACTATTTCAATAAAAAGAAGATAATTTTTAGTTTTTTCACTGAGTCATTGTAATGGAAGATAAATGTTTTTCTAGCTCACTAGGACATTCTAGGCCAATTACAAAAGGACACCAGAGCTGAAAAATGTGCAATAATGAACATACATTTATTCAGGCATGGGGAGAAGGGTGGAAGACCCTGGTCATCTAAAAGTAATGAATCATTTTTGCCAATAAAAAATTGAGCTGAGTGATTATAAGCAACTTCTTTAAGTTCACATAACTGAACAAATAACAGATCATTTATTGACCTCTGTTCTTCCCAGGTTGAGCATCTTATGTATTGAAAACGCTAAAGGTTTTACTCAGATCTGCATAAAGAAGTGGAGTTTAGATATTTTTTCAAGGCATTCTTTCTCTAATCAATCTCTGAAAAAGATCTCCACTGTTCCCTCTGCCCTTCCTCCATTACTCCATTCTGGGAATTACATTATCTGATAATTCTGATTTAGTCCTATGCTGTGAAGAGACACCAACACCATGGCAATTCTTATTAAAGAAAGCATTTAATTTGTGCTTGCTTACAATTCAGAGGTTTAGTTAATTACATAAAGGTGATAAACATGGTGGCACACAGGCAGGCATGATGCTGGAGAAGTAGCTGTGAGGTTGACATCCACATCAACAGATGACAGGAAGAGAAGGGTCATTGGGCCTAGCTTGAGCCCTTGAAACTTCAAACTCCACCCCGCTAGTGACACTTCCTCCAATAAACCCACATCTTTAAAAACCTATCAAGTAATGTCACTCCCTACTGACCAAGGATTCAAATATGTGAATCTGTGTGGCTTATTTCTATTCAAACCACCATATTCCACTACCTAGCTCCCATAGGCTTATAGCCATAGCACATTGAAAAATTACAATCTGTCCAATTTCAAAAGGCCCTGTACACAATATGTCATAGTCTGAACACTGTTTATAAGTCTTGCTGAAATAGGTCACTTGGGAAGAGGTGTGGAAAGCCAGTATAGGGAGAAAGCTCTGGTTTAAGTGAAGGTGACCCTAGTGAGGAGTCCTAGTAATGGTGGATATGGAGTCCGACCTGGCCATCTTTTGTAGCACTGTGAGGCTTGCAGCACTAGGACTAGTTTGGATTTAATTGAGTTGTTGGCCAAGGAAGTCGTCTGGGGGTTTGTAAACAACCCAGGCTGAAACTAAGACAGAGGATCACATTCTAAAATCTAACAGCAGGGCCCATTGCTGAGGACAACAACCACAGAGTTCATTAGTCATCAAAAGGTCAAGCTTTTGCCTAAATGGAAACCTCAACCCTACATTCTAGTCTTTCGGGTGTGGAAAGGTATTATATAGGCTACCAAAAGAGAGCCACAGACATCAACATGCCCACAGACCCTTGACGTATATTATCTGTTGTGCATGTAAGATGTGCTGGGACAATGGTCACATGCAACTTGATGGAGTGGCCAAGAAATATCTGGTTTAATTTGAGGCCCTTACAAGAGGGATCCATGTCTAGATTCCTATGAATTAGAGACTGAATAGCTCAGAGTGAAACACAAATATCCAAAGAACCAAACCAAATCAAACCAACCAACCAAACAAACAAAAAACCAGAAAACAAAACAAAACATAGGAATCACCAAAATGATTCTTAGTGATAGTCTCTTACACTCATACAATGGGGCCATGTCTATTTGTAATCAGAAAGTATTCTTCCTGGAGCAGAAGGGAGTGAGCACAGAGACCCACAGCCTGATACAATGTTGGGAGAAAGTCTATACTGGATGTATCCATCAGTTTCCTCCTCTTATAGCTCAGGAAACCTTGTAGAAGAGGGGAGAGAAGATTATAGGAATCAGAGGGTATGAAGGACACCATGAGAAGATTCTCATCACTCTTTTTCTTCCATTTATCATTTAGGCTTCCTTTTTAATCCCTTTTATCTCTTATAGCACCGAATTTGACTCCATTACCTTTCCTGATGCTCCTTTTCTCCTCAAACTATACATTTCATATTTTTCTATGCTCAGCTTATTATATTTTTATTGCAGATGTGAGATTACATAGCCACTAATAACCAATCAACACAGTAAGTATTAGGCTGACTTCTCTCTCAAAGCTGTTAATATCTAGCTCTTCAATTTAGCCTCAGGTAGAGTTTTTGAACAATGGGAGAAAGCTGCCATATTCTTCACCAAAATATTACAAGAATGGTCTCTTTGCCACATATGAATACGATACTCTTCCCTTCAGAAACCTCTAGAACTAGGGCTCCACAGATCAATTCACCCTCAGTACCATTGTCTACCATACTTCAAATACTGTGACCCTGCTGTAAGCATTCAACTGCTTTCCTAATACAAAGATCCAATGTCTACAGTACTCTAAAAACTACCATAGTCATGCCAATCACACTGTATTAGTCAAATTCTCTAGAGAAACAAATTAGAGAATGTATCTGTATATTTTTATATCTAGCTAATATCATCTTTGTCTATATAACATATTTATCTATATAATCTAGTTTACATATATGTATATGCATATTTACATAAAAATTCATACACACACACATACACATATATATGTGGTATATATATGTGTGTAAACTAAGATATGGTAATCTTAGTTAAGCCTGAGATATTTAAAGAATGGACCCCAAAGATATTACCACCTATTATAAACTTATAATGCATTTGCATAAGAGGAATAGTTATGTTCAGGCATTTTTATGACTCTCTTATTGTAACTTGATCATGACATAAGGACATAAGAATGTGTGTCAAGGTGACAAGATTTGTGAAGGTTATTTTTGGTTGCCAGCTTGACGGCATCTAGAATGAGCTAGAATCTCATATATATATATATATATATATATATATATATATATATATATATATATATAGAGAGAGAGAGAGAGAGAGAGAGAAGTTAGGGTTTTATTGCTGTGAAGAGACACCATGACAAAGGCAACTCTTATGAAGTACATTTAATTTGGGCTGGCTTACAGTTTCATAGGTTCAGTCCATTATCTTCAGGCCAGTAATCATGGTGCAATACAGGCAGACATGATGCTAGAGAAGGAACTGAGAGTTATACATCTTGATCTGAAGGAAGTTAGGAAGGAACTGTCTCTTCTGCACTGGGCAGAGGTTGAGCTTATGAGCGTCAAAGCCTACTCCCATCATGACATACTTCCTCACACAAGACTGCACTTCCTCCAATAAGGTCATACTTTCTAATACTCCTTATAACGCCACTTTCTATGGGCCAAGCACATTCAGAATACAGAAGTTGCTCAATCCATGAGACTAGATGTCTTAATTGGTCTTCAATAGAAGCAGGAATCACAAAGAAGTAAGCAATGCCATTGAAGAACTTGCTAGCAAGGTGAAAGTAATCAGGCAGACAGCAAATTTTCCTTCTTACATGTCCTTAGATAGTCTTTGTGCAGAAGGTGTGGTCAATTTTAAAGACACGTCTTCTTGCCACAAGATCTAGGTTAAAGGCATTTGACTTATTATCTCAATGAGGTAGACAAAAGTTGATTCATACACTTCAAACCAAGCAAAGATATCTCACAGATGTACTCTCTATTTCTGGATTCTAGCTCATTCTAGATGCTGTCAAGCTGGCAACCAAAAATAACCTTCACAAATCTTGTCACCTTGACACACATTCTTATGTCCTTATGTCATGATCAAGTTACAGTAAGAGAGTCATAAAAATGCCTGAACATAACTATTCCTCTTATGCAAATGCATTATAAGTTTATAATAGGTGGTAATATCTTTGGGGTCCATTCTTTAAATATCTCAGGCTTAACTAAGATTACCATTGATATTCTCAATTCATGTTATAATACACACACATACACACACACATGTACTGAAATCGAAATAAAAAACAATAATCTTTACAGATGCATTCTTAACAAAATGTAACAGAAACACTCCTGTTAACTGTAATTCTCCTTTAGAGAACTGTTCACATGGTCTTAGCTAGTGTTTAAAACTACCTTTGTCTATTACTTGGTTTTTATTTCCTTCACTCGTTGTAAGAATCTTAAGCAGATCTTGACTCTTTTACTAGAAGAATGACCTATTACTTTAATACCTGATGGGTCTGAGCCCTTTGTCAACCAGTGTGTCTTAGGTCATTATAGTTCCTCATTGCCTTTAATCACAGACAAAGTAGCACGAAGACACATTCTAAAGGATTTTCTGCACTCCAGACATGATCTTTCTTACCTCTGTCATGGAGAAATAATCCAAGTTCTACATGGTGGTCTGGATCAATGACCCTACTAACAATATTATTCTTCTCTTATCCTTTTGGTTTAAGGGCTTTAGTGACACTTAAAACATATTAGAAGCCCAAAGTGACTTGGGCAAACTCTGAGCTTCCAGTTTAAATGGGGTTTTGTCATGACTATAGACAGGAGTGCTCCCCACATTGGAACTAAAGCTTCTAGCCCAAAAGAACTTAATGTTCTGGAGAAAGGAAGAAAATATTTTTTCTAATGGGCCACTAGAGGTGATAGTGAGTGAAATCATTCTGCTATCCACTCCTTGATTCCTGGACCCATAGATCCTGGCTACGAGAGAAAACATAACATATATTGTACACTGACTCAAAGCATATACTCTCTTCTGAAAAACCTCCTTCCAGGCCTCTAGGCGCTACTGCCTAATTGATGCTGTAACTTTATCTTCAGAAGTCCTTTTCATGTTTCTATCAAGCCAGTTACTTCAGAATAGTGGGGAATAAGGTGAGAACAGTGTATTTCATGATTGTGGCATTGCTGTCATACTTCTCTGGCCATGAAGTGAGTTCCCTGGTTAGAAGTAATACCAAGATGTAGAATACCATTATCTTCCATAAGGAATTCTATAAGTCCAAAGATGGTAATTTTATTAGAAGCATTACATTCAAAAACACCAAACCCATGAACAATATAAATATCTACTCCTGTAAGAACAAAGCATTGTCCTTTGATGGAGCAAGTGGTTCAATATAGTCAACTTGCCTCTTGCTCATTTGGTCCTATCAGGCTAATGTTATCCGTATGGTGCACCAATGTGATATTTTATGAAAGGGAAATATGATTATGATTGCTTCTAAGTTATGAGTGCTGGAAATTATTTATTGTTCTACTACTGTGAAGAGACACCATGACCATGGCAACTGTTATAAAGGAAAGCATTTAAATTAAGGCTTGCTTGCCACTCAGAGGTTTTGTTCATTACATAATGGCAGGGAGCACAGTGGTACACAGGCAAGCATGGTGCTGGAGAGGTAGCTGAGAATTCTACATCCTGATTGCCAGGCAACAGGGAGAAAGAATGCTGATGTACCTTGCTTGGGCCCATAATACTTCAAACCCCACCCCTAGTGAGTTATTTTCCCCAACAAGGCCTTACCTCCTAATCTCTGTCAAGTAGAGCAACTCCTTAATGACCAAGCATTCAAATATATGAGCTCATGGGAGCATTCCAGACCAAACCACTACATTAACTACTGTATGTAGGTTATGTCTTCAATAAACAGATTTGAAAATCATGTTTTGGTTCTTTGATACTAATCACAAATCAGTGTCAGTGAGAAGAAACCTAGAATTTGGTAATGAATGGCTTCAAGCTGACCTTCAGTCCAAAGAAACTTTAGCAACTCTCTGGACATCTCTACAAAGAAGTCTGCCTGGCACCAGACCCAATCCTTGAGCTAAAGTTCATACTTCTTTATTTATGCTATGCTCTAGGTCACAAGATTCACAGAGCTGGAAACATGTGAGACCTGATTAGAGGTAGCTTTTTGACAAACAGGCAAGGTCTTGAAGGGAACTTGATGGAGGAACTTAGCATCACATCTCTGTAATCATCACTTGTATAATGACAGTGAACTTGTCTGTTTTAAACTATTCCTTGAAAGACTTCAGCATTTTCTAATAGATTTATAAATTCTATTATATTTTGGATTCCTTCAGTCTCTCTGAAGAATCAGTAAAACATAAAGAAAGTAGTTTCCCTAATATTCTCCTGTAGAACTATCCTCAAAAATCTCAAAGCACATATAAACAATGAAGACACTTGTGGCAAGAAGGTCATCTTGCCCTTAGAGGAGACTAGAACAGTAACTGATTTTTGAAAATATATGTTGCAAATATGACGTCTTTAGACACATTTCTGATTTCCCATTAGCTGTAAGAATATGATTTCTTAATCACACAGCTTCTCAAAAGAATTGTGCCTTGAATCCTCATTGAAGGAATCCTAGATGGTCCATTTTAGCCTCAGCTGAACTCTCAGACAATATTGCTTGTTCAGCCACAATTTATTTGAGACTAAACATTGCACAGAGACCTCCACAATCCATCTTCTTACACATTAGCATCTATGTCTTCAATTGAAGTCAAATACTACTTTGTAAATGACAAATTCTGAAACTTTCTTCACCTTCTTGATCCAAAACTGGGAGGAGGAAGAATGAAAGTACAAAATAAGACCAAAGTGTTACTTGTAAGTTATATTCAAAACAGACTTCTTAAATCTTTTGATGTTATATACTTGAGAAGAATGTGTATAATTAAATAAAATAAATTACACGTGATGGCAGGTTTAAAGCTCTTGACTTATGTAACCTCTCAAACGCTTTGATTACTTTTACAATACACTTAGTTTTATATATTTTCTTTACTTCCCTGTAGTCCTAACTGTTCTTTGATATAGCAGCTTCCTATTCAAAGTCTTCCAGTAATTTTAACTGTAACTATTAATCATACTCACTGAAACACTGTTTGAAGAAAGCAGGAGACCAAAATATCTCACCCCCAGTATCCTCTTATGGAATTTATTCTTCTACTACACAGGCCTGTCATTGCTTCAGAGCGTATTCCCTGTGGGAAAGGAGGACTATAAATGCTCTTTTTGTTTAACATCCCAAAGAGCTTTTTCTTCATGTTTCCCATCAGTCATACAACTCCTCTTCCACACCATTGAGATTTCACACCTCTCATTAATAGGAATGTATCAAGATCGAAATAATGGTAATTATTAAAGGAAATATGTCATTTTAAAAATATAAACTGTCACTCTCTTGTAATTTTTCATGATTTTAACAAAGATTGAATAGCTAGAAGAAATATAGACACTTTTCATCTCTTCATAACCAAGACCCTTTGTTTTTGTTTATAGGTATCTAGGTAGATGAATAGGAATGGAATGAAAGAGTACAGATGTGATAAAATCTTGATATTGTGTTTTAATTTCAAACTCTACAGAATCCATCTCTAAAGATTAAGGAGGTGATGACTAAAATAGACAGCAGTAACCACAAAAATAGAACAAGAAAGCCAACAAATAAACAAAGGTCACTTTTTCAGTGCTGCCTTTGTCCCTTACACTATTTAATAAAGGTCAAGTAAAAATTTGGACTTAAATATTAATAAAAATATGCATGCACAAAATAATCCATGCCTTGACACATAAATATATCAGAATCAAAAAATATTTTTTAGAATGTTATAGTTTTAGGGTATTCAGTTTTTTACCGTTAGTCATCTACTGCTAGATTCATATTTTTAATGATATAGAAAAGAATCACATTTTAAAAAACTATATTGGTAAACACTAGATAATTTTTTAATGAACAAAGTTCTGCTTTTTACTGGTTTCGAAAATTTCTGGGAATTATATCTGGTCATCATATAATTTAACATGATTTATGATCATTTTTATATGTACATTATTTAGATATAAGTTATGTGATAGCTAAAACATCAAAAACTTTCCAAAGAGTATGTTTGTTTCATGTATTTTTGGACATAACTCTTTTGACTTATACAAAATTATATAACTTTAAAATTTACATTTTCAATTATCCTTAACATGATACTTGATTATTCTGATGAAACTTAATAAGCACACACATCATCACTTTGCTGTTCTTACACAGGTAGGATTAAAAAGCAAAAGAAGCTTCAGAGAAGATTTTGCTTAATGAAGAATTACCCTGTGCAAATTTCAGTGCTCTATGTGTGTGTGTGTGTGTGTGTGTGTGTGTGATTGCTTGTTTGTTTTGTTTTGATACAAGTGCTATAATAAAACCAATGAACATGGGGCAAAGGAGGCTTCCAAAAGATTTGGATATTCACAGAATATCAATGTCCCAGAAATTTATGTAGCACCACATAAAATGAAGCCTTTAAATTAATTGTCTAACAATTGTTGTAAAACATACAGAGTGCAGTTTATTACTATGAAATTTATAGGAGTGCCACTTGTGGTTTCAGAAACATTCACTGTGTTGTACAACCACAACTCTGGTCCATCTACAGAATATTTTCTGTCCCTGTTATGGACCCCTGCCTGTTAAACACAAGCTCTCCATTCCATTGTCAGCATCACCCCTTAGCACCTCCTAGGAACCATGCTCTTTCCCTCTATATAAATGTCACCAAAGACTCCATTGTAATGAAACAGCAGATCGTTTGTCTAGTTATGAGTAGCCTTCTTTTCTAGTGCAATGTCATAGCTTACATGATAAGTTCCTCTAATTTCTAAGAAAAAAAAATTCCACTGCACTTTTGTTTGTCCATTCATCCATCACTGGATGGATGATCCCGTTAGTAAGGATTGATGGTCCTATCACCTACTCAGTGATCAGAGCACTAAGACTTGTAGTCTACAAAGAGATCGGTACCTACCTAGTACCATTATCCATCTAAAGTGGCTGTGGTTTATCCTCATGGTATTGTTCAAGTGTATATTGGGTTCTTTTCCAAGGAGAGATTGCTTCAAGGGTACACGCAATATTTGACCTAAAAGTGTAACTTTACTATACCTTATATATGTACCTTCTGCTTTGGACAGACTTGCTGGTACATTGTCACTGAGAATACTTATACACTGTGTGATCTTGAATTTGAATAATAGGATTACCATATCCCAACCTTCATTTTGAGATTTAAAATATAGACATCTATGTACCTTTCTTTATTCTCTTTTCTTTTTTTTTTTGCATAATTTTTTTTAATTTTTTTCTTTTCTTTTTTTTTTCATTTTTTTTATTTTCTATATTCTTTGTTTACATTCCAAAGGCTTTCCCCTTTCCCAGTTCCCCCCTCACCATATGTTCCATAAGTCCTCTTCCCTCCTTCCGTTTTCCAATCACCCCCCCCCATTTCTCTGTTCTGATACTCTCCTACAAAACTGGATCCAGTCTTTTCTTTTTTTTTTTTGATTTTTTTTATTGTATATATTCTATATTTACAATTCATTTCCCTTTTTCTGGTTCCCCACCCCCAAAGGTCCCACATGTCCTTTTCCCTCCCCCTGCTCCCGCATCCACCCCCTCCCATTTTACTGTTCTTGTACTCTCCCACAATGATGTTTTGGTCCATTCTAGCACCAGTGTCCACTCCTTTCTTCTTGTGAGACATCACTTGATATGTGATTTGTGTCTTTGGTGTTCCAAGCCATTAGAAACAATGAATTCATGAAATTCTTAGAGAAATGGATGGAGCTGGAGAATGTCATACTAATTGAGGTGACCCAGTCTCAAAAGAATACCCATGGTATACAATCACTGATAAGTGGAAATTTTTTTATTTTCTATATTCTATGTTTACATTCCAAAGGCTTTCCCCTTTCCCAGTTCCCACCCACCATAGTTCCCATAGTTCCTCTCCCCCCCCAACTGTTCCCCAATCATTCCCCCTCCCCCCTCACTCAAGACACAAATAGCAAGTCAAATGATTCCCAAGAAGAAGAAAGGAGAGGACCCTGGGCCTGTAAAGATTGCATCCAGTTTATTCTCTTTTCTTAAAATTCTTTTCAGCTTGATTTTTCATTAATTACCATATTTGTTCTTTGTTTCTGTCTTGGGTATGTTCTTAAACTTCTCAATCACAGAATAAAAGTCATCCAGATTTTCCCTGCCATCTTCAAATGTAGGTATTTATATCACCATCTTGCCAGAATAAGTCACAATAATTGAACTATATAAGTATATACTTTTGTCTTTAATCATGGTATATACTTACCTGATACATAAATGGAACTCATAAAAACTGTCCCATCAATGAAATACTACAATTTTATTTCAGTTAATATCTAATATAAAGGTTGATAAGGGTATTAGCTTGTTATTACTAAAATGACAATATTTTTTACAATTGTTTTACATGCACGAATATTTACCAATAAAATCAGGGATTCCCTAAAAACTTAGATGTATTTAGGTTAGGATATTGAAAACTGGAAATTCAGGTAGTTTGAATAGGTTTGATCTTCGCAGTTTCAATGCTTGGCCATAGGGTTTGGCACTATTAGGAAGTGTGACCTCATAATATGGAAGTCCAGTGTGGAATCTGGTCTCTGAAGAAAGAATCTCTTATAAGTACCACCTGTCAATAAAAAAAGACAATGGCCAATGATCTGAGGGAGGAAATAGGAGATGGGACATTGGCAGGAAAAGAGAGGATTCTGAAAAATAGTGAGAGGATAAAAGGAAGTACAGGGAGAGATGAGATTGTGTCACAGAAAGACAGATGTAAATCAGTAGGTAGATAAATTCAGGAAGATGCTCAGAGAGACTCTGAGGAATATGCTAAGGAAGAAGGACTGGGAAGAAAGGAGAAGTAACTAACCATAGGATAGACATAGACGAGTTTGAATAGGTTAAATAAGTTAAGAACTACTCAGGGAATGACCCAAAGCTTATCACCAAGGCATTTATTATAAATAGTCTCAGAGTCATCATTCTGGGAACAGGGATTGGGAAAGGAAAAAGAGAATGTAATAATTCTTAATAGGTCTTCTCCTGGCTACTTTCAGATCAAGATGTAGAACTCTTGGATCCTCCAGCACCATGCCTGTCTGCATGCTGCCAAGTGTCCTGCCATTATGACAACAGACTAAAACTCTGAAACTATAATCCAGTCCCAATTAAATGTTTGCCTTTATAAAAGTTGCCTTGGTCATAGCTCTTCACACCAATAAAACCATAAGATGTCATGTATGTTTTAGAAAAGTTGGTAATTTTATACTGCTATCTTTTATTGAATATTTATTTATTTATTTATTTATTTATTTATTTATTTATTTATAGAGTTGTACTCAATGTTTGTGAATGTCAGATAAGTACTTGCAGGAGACAATCGTTGTAGCAGTGTTTGAAGCAGTGTATTTACCTATCAATCCATCTAATTGTTAAATTGTTTTACTTCATTGAAGTTTGTGAAAGGAATTATTACTATCATGTAAAATTGAGAAAATGAAGTTGAAAATATCTTTTTTCTTAAGACATAAATGTTCTTTAAGAAGAAAACAAATATACAGAAGAACTTGTGTTCAGATCTCAGTGATTTTTGTTTTTCTTCCCTCTTGCAGACAAAAGAATATCATTATTTTCCACAATGCTCTAATGCATAAAAATGTAAATTATGTTGAGTCTAAGCAATGCTTCATTTTAACATAGTAAAATATCCTACATGCACACGAGTAAATATTATTTAGTTATAGTTTTCTGTATCCAAAGTTTATATACAAGAATTTATTTCTGTTCACTAATAATAAAAACTACTAATAGTATGACTAAAATAATTAAGCAATATTTTAGTAGCTGTATATCATGCTAACATATACCTCAAGTTACCTTGTTTTCATAACTATGATTTTAGTTTTTGGAATATAGTTACTCAATCGTCTTCCTTTTAGCTAAAATCCTGTTATGTCTCTACAGTGGATTCATTCTGTGCTTATTGATATTCTCATTTCTCCTGAAACATGTGATGCTATGGGTCCTCTTCTGCTCTTCTCTTTATTGTTTATACCTTTTAGAGCCTTTTACAAAATTGTCCCATCTGTATTTTGAAACTATAACATAATTTTATCAATTTTCTCTTACCTTTACCTTCTGCAAATGCTTCCTGTTCTCTTTAAAAACCATATCCTCTTTCTTTCATTTATTATGGATACATGCCTGTGTGTTTATATTCCTAAATGCTCAGTCTACTTTATATTCTTTTTTCAGGTATTGGATAACTACTAACTGGTGTACTTTTCCCTGGCAAAGATTTCTCCTCCTCTCGGAATTCTTTGCTTATAAATCTTGATGTAGGTTTGAAGACTGCTGGTCTTCCTCTATCCATACTAGCATAAAATTACTTTCTACAACTCTCTGAAACAGGGTGTGATTTGATAGTTATTTTTGCCCTCTGTTCCTTCATTTTTGTGTTGTCTTCAATGATTTTTTCTACTCTCACTGCTTTAGCAATTACACTGTAGGATTATGTCACATCTTTGCCCACATGTGCATTTCTCTTAAAATCCATGTCCAAATTTCAACTGATAAGACTGAAAATTTGAAATATTACTATTTGAAATATTACTATTTGAAATATTACTTTTTCAAATACAAGTGCTTGAAATATCAGGTGAAGTCTCATTCAAATATTGTTTCTTTGCATCTTATTTAATTTCAGAAAAAATAGTTTAAGTATTATTTTTCATATTCATAGCTGTACTATTGACTTTTCCAGATATGTCCATTTCAGAATAATAATAGTTTTTTTTTCATTTTGTACTAACATATTTTATAATAAATGTTGAGTTTAAGTGGCATAATCTATCTGGTAGAATTTATCCTCAGGTTAAAAGAAATTTTTTTCTCATTAATCCTTGAAATATGTTCTTCATTTTTTAATGAGTGAGGCTCATATTATGGATTTCCTATTTAATCTTTGTTGCAATTTTCTAATTAACTTGGAAAATGGAGAATGTATAACTAACATTCACTATGTCCTTATATGATAATATTTCTTTCATTATATCAATCCTAGTCTTTTTTTTTTTTTTTTTTGAGACAGGGTTTCTCTGTGTGGCCCTGGCTGTCCTGGAACTCACTCTGTAGACCAGGCTGTCCTCGAACTCAGAAATCCTCCTGCCTCTGCCTCCCAAGTGCTGGGATTACAGGCGTGCGCCACCACGCCCGGCTTCAATCCTAGTCTTACTACAGATTCTGAGACATGAAATGTGAATTAATCCATTATTTTCATTATATAATCATAGACAGGTTAATGATGGGATGCTATTGGAAAATTGCATCTTGAAATAAGTCTTGTTTTATTATCTCAATGACTATGAGAACATCAGTATTTTTATATGAGTTGAAGAGGATATGGTATTTTCAGGTAGTATACATTTATAGGAAAACCATCATTAACATGATTTTATTTAATATACCAAATGTTCAAGTATAAAATATTATCAATCATATTTAAAAATAATGATGAGTATAGTAAATATGGCTTCAAGCAAATGTCACATACACATAAGCACATGGACTTGTGTTTATACAGTCATATATAACATGCATATAAAATTGGGAAATATGTAATGAAACCATATCACCATATTTTTTTCTGAATAGAAGTCATCTCATTAAAACTACACTTCCTTCTGTTAATATATAGTAGTTACACCAGGATTTAAAAAATGCTTAAGAAAAATAAATTCTTCCAAATGTTGAGTGCCTTTAATGATGTATTTGCCACATATTTTTGAAATGCAATCCAAACCTTGTTGGTAAAACATGGATAAACATATATTATTTTGTATCTATACTAAGTGATACCTTTATTAGTCTGAGAACTAATTTGTATCCTGAGACACCTACTTTCCTCTAGTTGGGAAGAAAGCCCAAAGGTAAGTTCTCCACAGTATGGATTAACTGAATGATCATCTTTCTCATTCATAGGGGATATTTCCAACATTATTGTTGGGAGAAAATAAATTTTAGCATGTACAGTGGTCTCCGTTTCATTTCTTCCTGTATTTAGTCATACGGGAGGCCATATATTATTACAATCATTCTTTATACAACTTTTATAACAACAGGAATATTTTGCACACACACACACACACACACACACACACACACATACACACACACACAAACATATTTTCATTTATGTCTTCCCATCCCATCCCATGGCATGTACTTAAGTGATCTGATGTCTCACAGAACAATTTCTTATATGTTTGTTCATTTCATAATTTTTTTAAATTACTTTATCTCCCTGAAGATTAACTTCAAACTTACTATAGTTTTATGTTCAACTAAATAGTTTAAACTTAAAAATCAATTAAATAATGAAAGTTTAAAAATCTATAGAGCTAGAGAAAGGATCCAAGGAGGTAAAGGGCATCGCAGCACCACAGGAAGAACAACAATATGAGTCACACAGTACTCCCAGAGCTGCCACAGACAAAACCATCAACCAAAGAATACACATTAAATTACCCATGGCTCCAGAAACATAGGCATTAGGGGATGGTCTTGTTAGACACCAAAGGGAGGAGAGGCCCTTGGTCCTGGAAAAACTTGATTCCTTAGTGCAGAGGAATACCAGAACAGGGAAGCAGGGGAGGGTTTAATGGGGAAGTAGAGAAGGCTTATGGGATTTTTTTGAGGGGGAGGGAAGGCCAGGAAAGGAGAAAACATTTGAAATGTAAATAAAGAATATATCAAATAAAAAATAAATGATGGTCTTAGCATTGAAAACAATAAAATAAAAATTATATTATGCAGCCTAATTTTTCAATTTTGACTTACAAGTTTTTATAATGTGAAATTCTGTACTGCAAGTTATTAGAAACTAATTTTGTAGAATATAACACTATAATAAATAAAGTAAATCTTGTTTTACAATACATTTTAACATTACTTGTTTTTTCCTAAACTTTATTTAAAATTTTTCTTCCAATCAAAAAAGACTGAAATAGAACAGTGGATTGTTTTATAGTTGGCTTTGTTGAGCTATATGAGAAAGAGAGTGTATGTCAATGTTAGGGAGAGTGAAAGATGAGCTTCAGAGGATTAGACAATAAGTAATCATAAAATTCATATTATATTCCATTTCAAATTTGATATATTTGCTTATGAAATTGATTAGCTCCCTAACTTCTTTCTCAGCATACTTGTCCTTGAGTATAGGAAGGCTACTGATTTGTGTGAGTTGATTTTATAACCAGACACTTTGCTGAAGTTGTTTATCAGCCGTAGGAGTTCTCTGGTGGAATTTTTTGGGTCGCTTAAGTATACTATCATATCACCTGCAAATAATGATAGTTTGACTTCTTCCTTTTCAATTTGTATCCCTTTGACTTCCTTATGTTGTCTAATTGCTCTCGCTAGAACTTCAAGTACTATATTGAAAAGATATGGAGAGAGAGGGCATCCTTGTCTAGTCCCTGATTTTAGTGGGATTGCTTCAAGTTTCTCTCCATTTATTTTGATGTTGGCTACTGGTTTGCTGTATATTGCTTTTATTATGTTTAGGTATGGGCCTTGAATTCCTGTTCTTTCCAGGACTATTAGCATGAAAGGATGCTGAATTTTGTCAAATGCTTTTTCAGAATCTAATGAGATGACCATGTGTTTTTTTTTTCTTTTAGTTTGTTTATGTAGTGGATTACATTGATGGATTTTCATATATTGAGCCATCCCTGCATCCCTGGGATGAAGCCTACTTGATGATGGTGCATGATCGTTTTGATGTGCTCTTGGATTCGGTTGGCAAGGATTTTACTTAGTATTTTTGCATCCATATTCCTAAGGGA
This sequence comes from Apodemus agrarius, assembly GCA_964023405.1. Lineage (NCBI taxonomy): Eukaryota > Metazoa > Chordata > Mammalia > Rodentia > Muridae > Apodemus > Apodemus agrarius. Next base: position 17,630,236 of record OZ030018.1, read on the forward strand.
AACTGGCCTATAGTTCTCTTTCTTTGTTGGATCTTTGTGTAGTTTGGGTATCAGCATAATTGTGGCTTCCTAAAATGAGTTGGGCAGTGTTCCTTCTGTTTCTATTTTGTGGAATAGTTTGAAGAGTATTGGTGTTAGGTCTTCTTTGAAAGTCTGATAAAATTCTGCACTAAAACCATCTAGTCCTGCACTTTTTTGATGGGAGACTTTCTACAAACCCTTCTATTTCGCTAGGGGTTATGAGACTGTTTAACTGATCTAATTGATCCTGATTTAATTTTCATATTTGGTATCTGTCTAGGAAATTGTCTATTTCCTCCAGATTCTCCAGTAGCATTGAGTATAGGTTTTTGTAGTAGCATCTGATGATTTTTTTTTAATTTCCTCAGTTTCTGTTGTTATATCCCTCGTTTCAGTTATAATTTTGTTAATTTGGATACTGACTGTGCCCATTGGTCAGACTGGCTAAGAGATTCAAGCAGTACTATAGAGCAACTGTGTTAAAAACTGCATGGTATTGGAACAGCAACAGGCAAGTAGATCAATGGAATACACTTGAAGACCCAGAAATGAACCCACAGAGTTATAGTCACTTGATCTTTGATAAAGGAGCTACAAACATCCAGTGGAAAGAAGATAGCCTTTCAACAAATGGCGTTGGTTCAACTGGAGGTCAACATGCAGAAGAATGCTAATTGACCCACTCTTATCACCTTGTACTAAGATCAACTCCAAGTGAATCAAGGACCTCCACATAAAGCCAGACACACTGAAACTAATAGAAAAGAAACTGGGGAAGACCCTGGAGTACATGGACACAGGGGGAAAGTTCCTGAACAGAACACCAATAGCTTATGCTCTAAGATCACGAATTGACAAATGGGACCTCATAAAATTACAAAGTTTCTGTAAGGCAAAGGACACTGTCAGAAGGACAAAACGGCAACCACCAAATTGAGAAAAGATCTTCATCAACCCCACATCTGACAGAGCGCTAATATCCAATATATACAAAGAACTCAAGAAGTTAGACCCCAAAGAACCCAATAACCCTATTAAAAATGGGGTACAGAACTAAACAAAGAATTTTCACCAGAGGAAATTCAGATGGTTAAGAAGCACCTTAAGAGATGTTCAACATCATTAGTCATCAGGGAAATCTAAATCAAAACAACCCTGAGATTCCACCTCACATCAGTCAGAATAGCTAAGATTAAAACTCAAGGGACAACTGGTGCTGGCGTGGATGTGGAGAAAGAGGAACACTCCTACACTGTTAATGGGATTGCAAGATGGTGCAACCGCTCTGGAAATCAGTCTGGTGGTTCCTCAGAAAATTGGGCATGACACTTCCAGAGGACCCTGTCATACCACTCCTGGGCATATACCCAGAGGATTCCCCTGCATGCAATAAAGACACATGCTCCAATATGTTCATAGCAGCCTTATTTATAATAGCGAGAAGCTGGAAGTAGCCCAGATGTCCCTCAAAGGAGGAATGGATACAGAAATTGTGGTATATTTATACAATGGAATACTACTCAGCAATTTAAAATTAATGAATTCATGCAATTTGTAGGCAAATGGTTGAATCTGGAAAATATCATCCTAAGTTGAGTTAACCAAATCACAAAGGAATACACATGAATTGCAATCACTGATAAGTGGATATTAATGAGCCCAGAAGCTATGAATCAATTAGCGAATCAAAAGATTCCCATGAAGAAGGAAGGAGAGGACACTGGTCCCAAAAGACTGGTTCCAGTTTTGCATGAGAGTACTGGAACAGAGAAAGGGTTGGGGGGTGATTGGGGAATGGGCGGGGTGGGCTGAGGACTTATGGGACACATGGTGAGGGGGGAACTTGGAAAGGGGAAATTCTTTGGAATGTAAACAAAGAATATAGAAAATAAAAAAATGCAAAAAGGAAATTGATTATCTTAAATGATTTTGGTGCAAATATGGTAAAATCAACCTTCTTATGGATAATGTATCTAAAAGAATCTAATTGCTGCAGAATTCCACAACATTTTTTTAAAATTCTAGCAATTTTTATTTTTAATTTCTTTTGGATAATTCTGTAATGAATATATATGTGTATATATATTTATATATACACATATATACACATGCATACAAACAAATACACATTATTCATACATTATTTCCAGACCTCCTGCTTCCTACACTGTTCATGTATTTATTTTCTTGAATTCCATATGGTCCAAGACCAATTGTTTTATATATAACTAGATATATCTATCTATCTATATCTATATCTATATCTATATCTATATCTATATCTATGTCTATGTCTATGTCTATATCTATATCTATATCTATATCTATATCTATATCTAGATAGATAGATATATCTAGTTATATATATAGATCTATCTATCTAGATATAGATATAGATAGATAGATAGATAGATAGATAGATAGATCAAGATATATATATGTCTTTGTCACTGTCTTTATTACTTTATTTTTACCTCTAGTGATATCTTTGCCTATCTCTATAATATCTATATCATCTTTATCTATGTCTATCTCTCTATCTCTCCCTCTCCCAATCTACATCATCTCTATCTCTAGCTATACAACTATCAATATCTATATCCATATTAAATTCTAAATCTATAATTATATCCTCCTATAACATCTGTATGATCTATGTCATTTATATTAATATCCATATTCATGTATGTAATCTACCTGTATTTCTATCTGCATCATGTGTTTATGTATATATACAAATATTAATGTCTATATCTATCTATGTATATAGACACAATGTCAGAAAGACCGAGAAAGAAGATTCAATCCATTTAGTATTATTTGCACATATATGTGTTTGGGAATAACTGCTTGGAATGGATAACTGATTGGTGGTTTTATGCCTTTGTTCTCATCACTAAGGACGAAGTACAACTTTGAGAGTTCTAGGCCAGTCAGACCAACATACTAAGTTCTAGACTAGCAACTATCCTAGATGTATACACACTGTCTAAAAAGTACAAAGAGAGACAATGAAATAGAAAATAAAATTTGCAATGCAATAATGCTTTTCATGGCGCCATACTAATCATAAGTGAGAAAACTGGTCTTTCTTAGATTTACAATTCAGGACAGCTTTTGCTCTCCGTTATGCATTCAAAGCTAAGTTAGACTTAAATGTATAAGCTTTAATGATATTCAAGGACTGAAAGTACTCTGTAATTACTTTTCTCTAATGATCTATTTTAATTATATTTTTAGCTATGTGCAAAAAGGAAGCAATCTAAATGATTTGTGCTTAAAAAAAATCAAATGGAATCAGAGACTTCCTATATCCAGGGGATTTCTCAAAAGGTGGCTAATTAGTCATTGCCACAAATTCAACAATCTCATCTCAAAAAAACCATTTTTAATCTTTTTAATAAGAAAGTATAATTTTCACAAATGTATTTATTACAAAAATGTAGAATGGAAAAATTCTTCTAGGTTCTTAAATATTAAACATTATTTCTCAAAAATTGCTTAAAACGTGTGAGATTTTTCTTCTACAGTATGATTCTCTACTGAAAATAGAGCAAATAAACTATTAAAAAGTTTACATTGACTCTAAATAAATGTATCTTGTGAGGTCATATATAAATATATTCATCAATAACAATGATGTCACTAACAAAAATTATAGCATAAGCTTCTCTTAGCATTCCATTGAATGTTTATAACTCAGGTAATTTCTTTTGATAGATAATGTAGTTTTCAGTACTATTTATTTCAATTTCAGTTTACAATTCATTCAGAAGCTCAAGAGTTTGATTTCCATTTGATTGTCTTCTGAATATAAACTTAAGGATCATTCTCATCATCCTAAAACCATCTCTGTTCAGTCTGTGTATCTGACCCTCTGAATAGTAAAACAATAAATGTCCTGTGCCTTTTAACCAAACCTATAGCCTCACCAGGTCTCAAAGGTATGAGTCTACTCCTGTTGTCTCATAAACATCTGTTAACTATATTTCTAAAATATGGGTTTCAATATAATGGTAAATACTAATGTATATATTTTTGTAAAGCAAAGTTTACATAAGCTTCAGCAAATCATGATTCTTAAGAAGTGGCTCTGTCTGCCACATAGCAAATGAACTCCAGATAAGTACATGTATCTGTTTTTGAAAACGGAATTTTTCCCTTGGTCTTGGCATCTCATTTATTTTATTTATTTTATTTTACTTTTTAAAATTTTTATTAGATATTTGTTTTATTTACATTTCAAATAGTATCCCCTTTCTTTGTTAGCCCTCTAAAATTCCTCTATCTTATTCCCCCTCCCCCCACTTACCAACCCCCCATCCCACTTTCCTGACCTGGCATTCCCTTACAGTGGTGCATTGAGCCTTCACAGGACCAATAAAATTCCAACTCAATTCTTCATAGAGTTAGAGCAATTTCCAAATTTATCTGGAATAATGAAAAACCCAGGATAGTGAAAACTATACTCAACAATAAAAGAACCTTTGGCTGAATCACCATCCCTAACCTCAAACTATACTACAGAACAATAGTGATAAATACTGCATGGTATTGGAACAATGACAGGCAGGTAGATCAATGGAACAAAATTGAAGACCCAGAAACGAACCCACACACCTATGGTCACTTGATCTTTGACAATGAAGCTAAAACCATCCACTGGAAAAAAAGACACTATTTTCAACAAATGGTACTGGTTTTAACTGGCATGTAGAAAAATGCAAATTGATCCACTCTTATCTCCCTGTATAAAGCTCAAATCCAAGTACATCAAGGACCTCCACATAAACCAGATACACTGAATCTAAAGAAGAGAAAGTGGGGAAGAGTCTGGAGCACATTTGTGCAGGGGAAATTTTCCTGAACAGAACACCAACAGCTTATGCACTAAGATCAAGAATTGACAAATGGGACCTCCTAAAATTTGCAAAGCTTCTGTAAGGCAAAGGACACTGTCAATAAGACAAACGGCAACCAATAGATTGGGAAAAGATCTTTTCCAATCCTACATCTGATATAGGTCTTGGCATTTCTTACCTTCCCCAATTGTTAGACAATTTTAATTTCTGTTCCTCCTCTACATTTGTCTTAGCAGATTTTGATCTTGCTGACCGACTCCATTCTGGGATTACTTGTGGAGTTGTTGAACTCTGAACTGGCTGAAAGTTGATATTAATCAATCTAGTTGATGCAATTGTCCCATCTAACATATGGGTCAGTTAACTAGATGCTTTTGATGCAAAAGCATGTCCTAATGCTCCTTTGCAACATTCTTAAGTCAGCAGAAAACAATTACTGAAGAGAGATACATCCATTGTCCTACTCTAGGTAGGTCAAAAAGGAAGTCCTCCCCCACCCCCCAGGACACACTGAAAACAACCCCATGCTCTTGTCAGATTTTGTAATGGCTTGTGTATCCTTGTCTCATGTGTTGATAATTGAGCAAATAAAAGTTTCTATGACTGGAGAATTGTTTAATGTAACCTGTGACAATTGCACTCTTAGTAATTGTATGGGTCTAGATTCAGTGTCCTTTGCTATGACTGCAATTTGATTAATTGTGTATCTGACATTGTGCAAGGAATCTACGCAATGGTACTTCATCAGCCTTGATTTGTTACTCTTCCAGTTAATGTTACAGAACCTTATTATTCTGAAAAAGTGTCCTGACCTGCAGGACAGTCAACAGGGTCCCTGAACCACATAAGAGAAGGCGAGAGACAAGAGACAGAAGAGATGGACAGCAAGACAGTATTCTGATCAAGCTGTCAAACTTTATTGTTTTACACACCGCAATATAAAGGAAAACAAGGAGGATGTAGGGAGGGTATATGAGGGGGCAAACATTGTCTCTGGGGAACAGTATCTCAGGGAGCAAGCACTGTCTCTCAAACATTGTCTCTAGGAAGTACTTTCTCAGAATCTTCTCTCAGAATCTCATGACAGAGCTCGCTTGGGCTTCAAGGAAGCTGGCAAGCTAAAATGATCACAAGGAGGTAAAGTGGAAAGAGATTGCTATAGTAACCTAACTGTAGTTGAGCTCTGTTTGTCCTAACCAACATGAGCTCTATATGTGCTGACCAACTTGCTATTTGGCAAACCTGAAAGCTAATATTTTTCCTTCTAAAGGCAGGCTTGTGCATGTAAGATGGCTGAAAGGAGGAGGTTTTGAGATGTATGTGAGAATAGCTCCTGGCAAAAAAGGTTTACAAGTACTTGAAGAATTAGATCAAGCTCTGGCAAGGAGTAAATGAATGGTTGGGCTGATCATTGATGCTATTGTTGCTCTCTTAACTCTTATAGCCAGTACTACTACTTCTGCATTAGTTTTAGCACAAAAGGTATAAACAGGTAGTTTGGTTAATCATCTTTGAAAATGTAACTTATGCCTTGAGCATAAAAGAGCATTTGGAGAGTTGGATAGGACACAAAATTGATGCATTATGAGATATAGTGCAGTTCATGGGAGATGGGATCAAAAGTGTTTGAAGACAAACAATTTTAAAGACTGCTATATTTGCTCTTATTAAAAAAAAAAACTCTTGTACTAACAAAAAATTGTAGAGAAAGCAAAGTTGAAAGATAAAAATGTGGTGCCATTGTCTTGTGGAGGTATAAAGGGCATGTGACCTTGAAAGTAGGTATCTTCCTCTAAAACATCTAGTTATTTATGTTAGAAAAGGACACCGATCATTTCATATCTGTAACTGTATCATCCTTTACAGCTCTGCAAGAATTCCACAGGATAAAAAAATAGTCCTAAAATGATTTACAGGTTTTTATTTATCTCAAAGGAAGAATTCTTTCTCACTTCTTTTATAAAATAGAGCATTCGTACATTTATAGGAGTAACAGTACAGGAGAGATTTCATATAAAATACGATTCCTGGTATGGTAAAATGGCTCACTCAGTAAGGGAACCATGGTCAAGAGTGAGAATATGAATTGGATTCCAGTGACCCACTGACTATAATACAGAGAACTGACGACATCTTCAAGTCTTCTGACTTCCACCATACAATGATGTGTGAGCTTTCACACACATACATACACGTCATAATAATAATTAGTAAAATACCTTGAAGTAGTATGAATTCTCCTTATTGTAAGAAAATTTTTTAGACTTTACCTTGAAACTCCTCAAAGATATAAAGTTAATAGTTGAACTCAAAAGTCAAATCTAATTTTTATTTAGTTATTTTGAAGAATATATTTTTACTTCGATAGAGAGTAAAGAGCATAATATCATGGTTATTCTTGGCAGACCGAAACAGTTACACTTAAAGATGTGACAATATAATTGAGGAAGGTGTCACCATAGAGGCAGCTGCACACATATGGAACAACTGGAAATTCTTACTAAGTAATTTTGTTTACTTTCAAATTTATTCCCAAACAATTTAATTTAATAATTCAGTATTAAGTGTGGATGAAAGTCTTTGATCTTAGACATCTTCCATCAAGTAAAACATAGTAGTGATAGTGAATGATTTTGCACCTTGTCAAGATATTTCAAGTTGGTGAAAACATTTTTAGGAACATGGACCCAGAAGAGAGGTTTAAATAAATCTGTGGCCACTGGTGTCTCTTTCTCTCTATTAAAGTCATTTTATTCACTCACTAGTAACATCACATGATTCCACTGATATAATCTGAAGAGACTTGAGGACCACTGTAATACCTGTCCCTCTCACACCTATGCAGAATTCTTAGACTCTGAGATATTGAATGAGCATTCACAGACTTCCCAGTTTTCATCAATGAAACCAGTAATAAAATTCAAATAATTAAATTTAAGAGCTAAGGTTATGAGTTTTTCCTTAGCTAGATATACTTTGTGAAATATAGGCATTTTCTTTGGGTATTTTATAGATGGATTGAAATAACTAATAGTACAATTCTCCACAAAAATCATATTTCTTGAGTATTATTTAAAAGGGCAATAATCCATCTTTTAAAAAGAAATCACATCCTTTATCATTCTGGCCCTAATTGCTTCTATTACATTGATATTCATAATTCTGCAAGAAAATGGGTTCTCCTTAATTTACATGCCTATCTGCATAGCTTATTATAGGCTAGAAATCTTAAAATTCTATTGTAAGGATTGTTGAAATGGTCTTTGGGTAAAAGCCTTATATAAATTTTGTGCCACTTAATAATACTATGCTTGGGACATTCGTATAATAGAATCAGTTTGAGCTAATATTTCTTGTCTAAGAGCTCAATGGAAATTGGATAATCTAGTACTTTACTATAGTTATGGTGTACTACTTGATCCTAAGAAGAACTTGAAGCTTAGCACTTTTTAAGTATTCAAATAGTGCCATCCTCTTCTCTTTTTTTGTTTGCAATTTTTTATCTTTAACATGGCAATGACATGATGCCCAAATATACAACACAGTTAAGAGTGTTAAACTGTTTGATGTATGTAATAATTTCAGAGATCTATCAGAGCTGGTGCTTGGCAAGAGAAAGTCTGTCAAATTCATTATTGATAAGGTAATTCAAAGTATTAATTTTTATTAGAATGTCAGAAGACCCCAGTAAGCAGAAAGTGGTTTGAGAGGTGAAAAGGCAAATTCTGCTGTCAAGAGAAGCACATTTTATTTTGAATCTATATCTTTCATTGATAATTTACATACACCACATCCAGAAATCATATTTTTAACAATGACAAAATGGGTGTGTTTGTGCAATAATATAAGCATGCTCTCCATAGACAGGCACTTTTAATGTTAGGGAAACCTCTTTAAGACGGCATGGAAATGTTTATGCTATAGGTAAATTTATGTTTTCCATGATAGGTATTAAATTTTATATATTATAAAATCAGTGCTCTTCAAGAAAAGAGAAATTATGAATTCTTAGTTCAACTTGGTACAAAAATATTCTATCCACTCTTTAAATGTCAAAATCTAGGTAACAGGAAAATTTATACACTAATTACTTTTAGATGAAAGCATTATAATTGTCAATATGAGGTGTATATAATCTCAAAGGTAATATCCAGAATTGAATTTGTATATAATTGATCTATTTTCAACTTAACATAATAAACTAGATTGCTGTCTAAAGGTAATACAGGGACATATAGTAAAGCAGACACTACTGTGGATGCCAAGAAGTGCTCGCTGACAGGAGCCCGATGCAGCTGTCTCCTGAGAGGCTCTGCCACATCATGACCAATACAGAAATGGATGTTTGCAGCCAACCATTAGACTGAGCTTAGGGACCCCACTGGAGGAGTTTTAGGGAGAACCGAAGGAACTGAAGGGGCCTTATCTGATATCAATGGGATGGGTGGCTCTTAGTCCTGTGAAAGCTTGATGCCCCAGTATAGAGGAATACTAGGGTGGTGAGGTGGGAGTGGGTAGGTAGATGGGTGGGAGAGCACCCTCATAGAAGTAGGGTAAGGGTAGATGGGATGGGGGTTTGCAGAGGGGAAGCCGGGAAAGGGGATAACATTTGAAATGTAAATAAAAAAATATCCAATTAAAGTATGTAAAATGTAAGATTTAAGAAACACTAGTGTTTTATTTATCATATTATGTTTATCTGAACCAAGATCCTAAAAATGTTTAACAAGTAATAGATTACACTTGACTCATATATCTTTAAAGGAACATTCTTCATATGGTTCTGGGTGTTTGTCTAAAAAGGAAGAGCTGCTGCTATTTGGTCAGATCTCATCATGAAAATCATGCTAATATTTATACTTCTATGTTGGTTTATCATAAAATATTGTGTGTGTGTATGTGTGTGTGTGTGTGTGTGTGTGTGTGTGTGTGTGTGAGAGAGAGAGAGAGAGAGAGAGAGAGAGAGAGAGAGAGAGAGAGCAGGAGAGAGAGTGGGACAGGGAGAGGGAGAAGAAGAGGGAGAGCAAGGAAGAGACAGGGACAGAGGGAGGGAGAGAGAAAGGGAGAGAGAGGAGGAGGGAGAAAGAGAGAGCGGGAGGGAGGGAGAGAGACAAAGAGAGAGGGAGAGAGAGAGAGAGACAGAGAGAGAAAGAGACAGAGACAGAGACAGAGAGACAGAGAGACTCACTCTATAGTACTGGCTCTCCATAAGGGAATTTCCTATGTTGATCAGTTCAGTCTGTCTCAATCTCAAAAGCTCCTCCTGTTGTTACTCTCTGAGTATCGAAATTATAGACTATCACACTTACCTGCTCATTGTACATTTTATAAAATTATATCAAATATATTATCTCTAACTGTTAATACTTATCTTACCCTATAGCATACATATGGTAAGTGGAATAATTAAACCTAAATGAGTGAATAGAAACAAAAATAAATGCCAAATTCCTGAACACAATTGAATGTATAGCGTTGAAAGTAAACGAGTCAGCATATTATAATAACCATACAAATGTATTTTGTATTTTGTAGTAGATAATTACATTTATTATTCAAAATGACTTTTATTTACCTGAGCCAAAGTTCAACATTACTTCAGGTTGTTAGTAACAATACAATATTCTCTCAACTATTTAAAACTTGAAATCCAGTAAAGCAAATTTATACAGTAGTTATTTTCAGTAAAAAAAAAAAAATTACCGTTATCAATAGTATCAGGAATTAGGAATATAGGGATAAGTAAATAATTTCCAATGTTATATAATGTGAGGTGGACAGTTGTATTTTACATCCAAGGATTCTTTTTATTAATTTTAAAATAATAATAGTGGAAAATAAACCTGATCATGAGACTAGTTCTTAATGGATGAGCTATCTCCCTAAGCATATTTTTATTGACTCACTCAAACCTTAATTTCAAATATTTCTCACATAAGTGTCCAAGTAGAACTTTAAGTTCATAGAAAATCCTGTCTCAAAAGACATCTTTCTTGTTTGCTTCACTGTTTTCAGTAACAAAACATAGGGTTCATACCACATCATGCTCTGACACAGAAACCACATGTTGAGTGGCCATTACATCGCAGGGTCAATGGAAAATGCCAGGAGTGCAATGATAGTTGTAGAACCTGTCATAAAACATCCCTGTTTAGGTGGAACATTTTTAACAAAATAAGCTGTTCTCTATATGTTTTCCAAATTTCTGGAATGTATTATATGAATTGTGTTCTTCTGTGTAATGGATCTTGATTATACTTAATATAATATAATATAATATAATATAATATAATATATTATATAATAATATAATATAATATTTCAAGTAATTCTAACTTCAAAAAATATACTAGATTTTCATTTTAACTGAATATTTTATCAGAACTATAGCCAATATTTTAAACTCTATTTACCATTATAATTTGTAACAATGAGGTAGAAATAGTCACTGCTACTTTGTGAGGTATTATGTATTCTTTATTTAAAAATTTTATATTATGTATGTATGTTTTATGTATTTATTTATGTATTTATGTATTTATGTATGTATATATGTATGTATGTATGTATTTATTTATTTATTTATTGTGTTTTCTTTTAAAATCAAATATCACTATGGAGCATAGGTTAAGTTTAATTCACTATGTAGCTGGGATTTGAATGGCCCTGCTTCATCTGCCACAATCTGGGATTATAGATAGTTAACAGTCTGTTTTTAAAAATCAATTCATAGACATATGTGTGTAGGGAAGGTACATTTAAATAATCTTGAAAATGTTTTGAAAAGAACATTCATATACATTTTTGAAGTGAATCTAGCTCATTTGTGTTGTACCCACAACCGCATTTTTAACTATACAATATACACATACACAGGCAGAAAAAGACATGTACACATACATCCACACACAAAATAAATGTATGCACCATGAAATAAAAAAGAAATGGAGAGGGAAAGAACTGTTTCAAAATGTGCTATGTCTCTTTGTTGTTAAACAGACAGGGTCAGAACACAGGTCCCGAACAGCAAAGTTAGGGAAACCCGTTAGGGAAGCCCTAGAACGCCAAGAGTAAAGTCTCAAGGTTAGAGGAAGGTTTTCATTGCAGGAGTGCATGTGTGAATAAAGAAGGAAGTGGGTATACAATATAGGAGAAGAAAAGAATACATGTATGCAGGGCAGGTGTCAACACATGAAAATCATATGGGGCTTACAGTAGACCTTGTGTGCTAGTATCCCTCTAATAATAAGAGAAAATGGGCAGTGCATTACCTCTAATGTCCAAACTCCTAAGCAGATATAATTCCTCCTATTTGGACTAATTGGAGTAAATAATATAATTTATCATAATGGTCATCTTGTTTCTGTGAAATAGAGCTTACAACAAAATTTATCCTCAAACATCATGTTAGCTTTTGTGGTCCAGTATTAGGCTTAAAAACAGTCATTACTCAGGGGAAAAGCATGGTCATATTATAATATTAGGTATGGTTGTTTGTCCCATTAGTATATTCATATGTACGTGCTTACAGAATGCTGGATGTAATTTAAACATAAAAATACGACAATGACTGGAATCACCCTTGGTTAGGAGTGAAGGCTGGGGTTTTATAGGCTGCATATTACTTTTTCAGTCACTAGGGAAACCACAGATGATAGATTTACTTTCAAACAGTGGATCTATACTGTTGCCAGCACTATTCCAATGATTTATTCCAGAATCAAGTCTGCACAGAGCATCTTGCTCTGTTCTCAGGAGAGGGTAATTGTTTCTGTGTCCTTGGGCTCTGACTCTCGCCTCTTGCTAACAGTAGTCAATGAAATAACAATTGTGTTAAGAGGGAACTTAACCTCTGTGGTTCCTTAGTCAATGTAGTAATGTTCTAGATAAATCTGCTCTCCTTAGAAACAATTTTCTCATGTGTGATAGGTTCAGTGGCCTCTTCAGAGAAAAAAAAATCATTGAAAATTTGAATTTTCTTTCCGGATCAAAATCATGTAGGCTAATGGCCTTTAATTCAGATTATTTACTTGCTGGTTTCATCTTTCATTTTAACAAAAACAGTCATACATATACAAAGGAAATTTTATTTTATGTTAGTAAAATATTACAAAATACTTTTCAATAAACAGTTAAATATTTCACACATACCTCTAGTTAGTAATGTATACATCTTGACAGTTATTTTGCATTCTTTCACATACTCTTGTCTAATTATAATTAGATTATAATTATAAAAAGATTATAATCTTTGCAGAAAATCTATACTTAGGGTATTACCAATGATGGCTATAAAAACTAAAATAAGTTTGTGAATTTTCATGTAATGTGCACTGAAGTAAAAATAACTAAATATGACAACTTTGTATATCTTAATTGGGTTAAGTCTATACTCACAGTGTCCATAACAACTCCAAGTTTATATTCCAGTATGCATATTAACAATGCTATGGACATATTTGTAGTCTATGTATGATTAGAAATGTACACCATTAATAATTACATGGTCCCTTATGACAGACCAGTTGTAATTTGTTATTTTTAGAAACTGTGATACTTACCCCAGACTGAATTTGAAATTGCTTATATCAAAGAATGACTTTGCACTTCTGATTCTTCTGCCTTTAATTCCTTAGCTCAGGAAATAAAGATGTGCCTTCTTATATCCAGATTCTTTGGTAGAAAGGCCCATATCTAAGGCTTCCCACATATGCAGCAAGCATTGTTTCAACTGATGTACATCTCCAGACTTATGCTGCTTATTATTACATTCATTTTCTACATATTGAATCTTCATTACAATTCTTTGAATTTTAGGGATGTAAATTAAATTGCAAACAGCTTAAATAACTTGATTAAAGTTTTATGGCACTTAGTAAATTAAGATTCATTCCAGGAATTTGGCTGGAAACAAATGAAGACTTAAGAAAAAGTCAACCTTAATTATGAAAACATCTGTGTTAGGATTTTTTTTATTGTTGAAGGTGTTTGACTATCCTTCATAGGTTGAAATTCAACGAATCTCCTCTACAAAAACTCATAATCTGAAAATAGGGCTCATTACCATAAAATCTAAATACTTTTATACATTAGGATGTATATTTAGAGCTCAGGAATAATATAATCTATATATAATTCAACCCACCTCTTAAAGGTTGTGATTTAATGTATACTATATATTCACAATTTTGTATAACCACCACTTTAATCTAATTATAAAATTGTACTTTTCATTATAAATCCATTCATTAAACACTTTTCTCAAACCCAGTCTCATTCTCTACTAACCACCTTTACAATGCTTATGAGTTTGTTCATTTAATGCATCTATTATCACATGGGTTATACAAAATTTGGTTTGTTGACTATAAACAGGTTTTAGACTAGCATATTTTCAAAGTAATAAATATATAAGCACATATATATTAACTTTATTATATTTAATTACCATACACTAAAGTGAAGGGTAACATCTATATTCTTTTTTTATTATGTAGCACATATAAAATGTTTATTTTTATTTTTAAAAAATATTTTCTTCATTTATATGTCAAATGTTTCCCCTTTCCTGCTTCCCTCCCCCTTGAAAGTCTCATAACACACCTCCCCTCCTCCGGTTCCACAATCAACCCTCTCCTGCTTCCCTGTCCCAGCATTCCCCCACACTGCAGCATCGAGCCTTTCTAGGACAAAGGGCTTCTCCTCCCTTTGATGTCTAACAAGGCCATCCTCTAGTGCTTATGTGTCTGGAGTCATGGGGAACTCCATGTGCACTCTCTGCTTTTGTCCCAGGGAGCTCTTAGAGTACTAGGTGGCTTACCTAGTGATCCATGTCACATACAGTTTCAAGCCCAAACACTATTATTGATACCCACAAGTGCTTGCTGACAGGAGTCAGATATAGCTTTCTCCTGGGAGGCTCTGCTAGTGCATGACAAATACAGAGGGGGACACTCTCAGGCAGCCATTGAACTGAGCACAAGGTCCACAATGGGAGAGCTAGAGAAAGGATCCAAGAAGCTGAAGGGGTTTGCAGCACCATAGGAAGGAACAACATCTATATTCTTATCTGTAAGTTGAAATTTCAGAACTGACCTAGAAAAGATAGATGGCTTCCTAGAAGAATGAGATTGGTAAGTATTATTTAATTGGCACTTTGAAAGATTCTCATTTGGGGTCAAAACCTTACAGCATGGAACTTTCAAGACACAAATAAAGTGTCCTTCTGGGTAGTTGTCAAGTATTTACTTGTTGAGGAAATGTAATTTAGCCATAATATAGAGTTCTTACATCAGTGGGTTCTTAATGTAGCAGGTTTTGGGTGTTAAACACAGAGATTTTTCTTCTCTAATTATAACAGTTATGCTACTTTTTATTTTAATGTATGCTAAATACATAATTATATGTCTGTGACATATATCTTGCAAAAATAATATCTACAATATCTACAATAATTAGTTATGTAAATGTATTGAACAGAAGCCTTTTGAGTCATATTCCTAGCTTGCTATGAAATGACATGATCATGTTCAGGAAACATCTTTAAATTTCTATTGAATTATGTGCAAATTTACTTCATATTTTTCCTTCAGTTGGAGTCATGAGCCTGTTGTGGAGATACTTTTTTCTGGCCCTGATGTATTTAGACTTTTTATCTTCATTTTCTATCATTTGTAACAATTTAAAGACAATGTGTTACTATATCTTGACAAATATTTTACAAAATTCAGGTTGATAAGTGGAATGAAACTGAAGTCCCAGAAATAAACCCACCCCCATCTATAGACATTTGATTTTTGACAATGAAGCCAAAACAATCCATGGAATAAGAAGGCATTTTCAACAAATGATGCTAGTCAAACTCGATGTCTACATGTAGAAGAATGAAAATAGATTCGTATTTATCACCCTGCAAAAAACTCAAGTCTGTGTGTATCAAGGGCCTTAACATTCAACTGGATACATAAAAGAGAAAATGAGAATTACCCTTGAACTTGTTGATATAGGAAATAGTTTCTTAATCAGTACACGAATAGCTCTGGTTCTACCAACAATTGATAAATGAGACCCCATGAAACTGCAAAGCTTCTGTACAGCAAAGGACACTGATAAGACAAAACAGCAGCACACCAACTGGGAAAGGATCTTTACCAACCCTAACATGACAGGGGACTAGTATCTAAACCTTGCAAAGAATTTAAGAATTTTGACACCAACAATGCAAATAATCCAAATAAAAACTGGATCATGTAACTAAAAAGAGAATTCATTTTTTAATTTTTTTAATTTTATTTTCTATATTCTTTGTTTACATTTCAAAGGCTTTCCCCTTTCCCAGTTCCCCACTCACCATGTGTCCTGTAAGTCCTCCACCACCAACCCCCCAACCGAACATTCCCCAATCACCCCCAACCCTTTCTCTGTTCTGGTACTCTCCTGCAAAACTGGATCCAGTCTTTTCTGGACCAGTGTCCTCTCATTCCTTATTCTTTGGAATCTTTTGAGTTGCTAATTGTGCCTTGAGTATTCAGAGCTTCTAGGCTCATTAATATCCACTTATCAGTGATTGCATTTCATGTGTACTCTTTTGTGATTGGGTTAACTCACTTAGGATGATATTTTCCAGATTCAACCATTTGCCTACAAATTGCATGAATTCATTATTTTTAATTGCTGAGTAGTATTGCATTGTATAAATATACCACAATTTCTGTGTCCATTCCTCCTTTGAGGGACATCTGAGCTACTTCTAGCTTCTGGATATAATAAATAAGGCTGCTATGAACATAGTGGAGCATGTGTCTTTATTGCATGCAGGGGAATCCTCTGGGTATAAGCCCAGGAGTGGTATGACATGGTCCTCTGGAAGTGTCATGCCCAATTTTCTGAGGAACCGCCAGACTGATTTTCAGAGCAGTTGTACCATCTTGCAATCCCACCAACAGTGGAGGAGTGTTCCTCTTTCTCCACATCCTCTCTTGTACCTGTTGTCTCTTGAGTTTTTAATCTTAGCCTTTCTGAGTGGTGTAAGGTAGAATCTCAGGGTTGTTTTGATTTGCATTTCCCTGATGACTAATGATGTTGAACATCTCTTAAGGTGCTTCTCAGCCATCTGAATTTCTTCTGGTGAAAATTCCTTGTTTAACTCAGGACCCCATTTTTAATAGGGTTATTTGGTTCTTTGGGGACTATTTTCTTGAGTTCTTTGGATATATTGGATATTAGACCTCGATCAGATGTAGGGTTGGTGAAAATCTTTTCCCAATTTGTTGGTTGTTGTTTTGTCCTTCTGACAGTGTCTTTTGCCTTACAGAAATTTTGTAAGTTTATGAGGTCCTATTTGTCAATTCATGATCTTACAACATAAGCTATTGGTTTTCTGTTCAGAAACTCTCCCCCTGTACCTATTTCCTCCAAGGTCTTCTCCAGTTCCTTTTCTATTAGTTTCAGTGTGTCTGGCTTTATGTGGAGGTCCTTGATCCACTTGGAGTTGATCTTAGTACAAGGGGATAAGAGTGGCTCAATTTGCATTCTTCTGCATGTTGACCTCCAGTCGAACCAACACCATTTGTTGAAAAGGCTATCTTTTTTCCACTGGATGTTTGTAGCTCCTTCATCAAATATCAAGTGACCATAACTCTGTGGGTTCATTTCTGGGTCTTCAATTCTATTCCATTGATCTACTTGCCTGTCATTGTACCAATACCATGCAGTTTTTAAAACAGTTGCCTTGTAGTACTGCTTGAGGTCAGGGATATTGATTCCCCCAGAGGTCCTTTTATTGTTGAGAATTGTTTTAGCTATCCTGGGTTTTTTGTTACTCCAGATGAATTTGAGAATTGCTTTTTCTAGATCTAAGAAGAATTGATTTGGGATTTTGATGGGGATTGCATTGAATCTGTAGATTGCTTTTGGCAAGATGGCCATTTTTAGTATATTGACCTTGCCAATCCAAGAGCATGAAATATTTTTCCATCTTCTGAGGTCTTCTTCAATTTCTTTCTTCAAGGACTTGAAGTTCTTGTCATACAGATCTTTCACTTGTTTGGTAAGAGTCACAGCAAGATACTTTATATTGTTTGTGGCTATTTTGAAGGGTGTTATTTTCCTAACTTCTTTCCCAACCTGTTTGTCCTTTGAGTATAGGAAGGCTACTGATTTGCTTCAGCTGACTTTATAACCAGCCACTTTGCTGAAGTTGTTTATCAGCTCTAGGAGATCTCTAGTGGAGTTTTTGGGTCGCTTAATTATACTATCATATCATCTGCAAATAATGATAGTTTGACTTCTTCCTTTCCAATTTGTATCCCTTTGACTTCCTTATGTTGTGTAATTGCTCTAGCTAGAACTTCAAGTACTATATTCAAAAGATATGGAGAGAGAGGGCAGCCTTGTCTAGTCCCTGATTTTAGTGGGATTGCTTCAAGTTTCTGTCCATTTGTTTTGATGTTGGCTACTGTTTTGCTGTAGATTGCTTTAATTATGTTTAGGTATGGGCCTTGAATTCCTGTTCTTTCCAGGACTTTTATCATGAAAGGATGCTGAATTTTGTCAAATGCTTTTTCAGCATCTAATGAGATGACTATGTGGTTTTTTCTTTTAGTTTGTTTATGTAGTGGATTACTTTGATGTATTTCCATCTATTGTACCGTTCCTGAATCCCTGGGATGAAGCCTACTTGATCATGGTGAATGATCATTTTGATGTTCTCTTGGGTTCCATGGGAAAGGATTTTATTTAATATTTTTGCATTGATATTCATAAGGGAAATTGGCCTATAATTCTCTTTCTTTGTTGGGTTTTTGTGTGCTTTTGGTATCAGCATAATTGTGGCTTTATAGAATGAGTTGGGCAGTGTTAATTCTGTTTCTATTTTGTGGAATAGTTTGAAGAGTATTGGTATTAGGTCTTCTTTGAATGTCTGATAAAGTGCTGCATAAAACCATCTGGTCCTGTACTTTTTTTGGTTGGGAGACTTTCTATAACCCCTTCTATTTCTCTCGGGGTTATGGGGGTGTTTAGCTGATTAATTGATCCTGATTTAATTTTGGTATTTGGTATCTGTCTAGGAAATTGTCCATTTCCTCCAGATTCTCCAGTTGCATTGAGTATAGGCTTTTGTAGTAGGATCTGATGACATTTTGAATTTCCTCAGTTTCAGTTGTTATATCCCCCTTTTCATTTCTAATTTTGTTAATTTGGATACTGTCTCTCTGTCCATTGGCTAGTCTGGCCAAAGGTTTATCTATCTTGTTGATTTTCGCAAAGAACAAGATCCTGGTTTTGTTGATTGTTTGTATGGTTCACTTTCTTTCTACTTGATTGATTTCAGCCCTTAGTTTGATGATTTCCTGTCTTCTACTCCTCCTGGGTAAATTAGCTTCTTTTTGTTCCAGGGCTTTCCGGTGTGCTGTTAAGCTGCTAGTGTATGCTCTCTCCAGTTTCTTTTTGGAGGCACTCAGGGCTATGAGGTTTCCTCCTAGCACTGCTTTCATTGTGTCCCATAGATTTGGGTAGGTTGTACCTTCAATTTCATTAAATTCTAAAAAGTCTTTGATTTCTTTCTTTCTTTCTTTCTCCCTTGACTAAGCTGTCGTTGAGTAGAGTATTGTTCAGTTTCCATGTGTATGTGTGCTTTCTGTCGTGTTTGTTGCTATTGAAGACCACTCTTACTCCATGGTGATCTGATAGGAGGCATGGGAGTAGTTCGATCTTCTTGTATTTGTTGACATCTGTCTTGTGACCAATTATATGATCCATTTTGGAGAAGGTACCATGTGGTGCTGAGAAAAAGTTATATTCTTTTGCTTTAGGATGAAATGTTATATATATATATATATATATAGCCCAATTGGTCCAAAGTTTCAATTAGTTTCACTGTGTCCCTATTTAGTTTCTGCTTTCCTTATTGGTTCATTGAGGATAGTGAAGTGTTGAAGTCACCCACATTTATTGTGTTAGGTGTATTGTGTGCTTTAAGATCTAGTAGAGTTTCCTTTATGAATGTGGGTGCTCTTGCATTTGGAACATAGATGTTCAGTATTGAAAGTTCTTCTGGGTGAATTTTTCCTTTGACCAGGAAGAAGTGACCTTCTTTGTCTCTTTTGATGACTTTAGGTTGGAAGTCAATTTTATCTGATATTAGAATGGCTACTCTGGCTTGTTTCCTGAGACCATTTGCTTGTAAAATTCTCTTCCAGCCTTTTACTCTAAGGTAGTGTTTGCATTTGACACTGAGATGTGTTTCCTGTATGCAGCAAAATGTAGGTTCCCCTTTCCATATCCAGTCTGTTAGTCTATGTCTTTTTATTGGGGAATTGAGTTCATTGATGTTAAGAGATATTAAGGAATAGTAATTATTACTTCCTGACATTTTGACCTTATTTTTTTGTATATTAGAGTGGTTATCTTCTTTTGTGTTTGATGAGAGGAGGTTTCTATTTTGATTCTTCTGGGGTGTGGTTTCTCTCCTTGTGTTGGTGTTTTTCCCCTATTATCCTTTGTAGGGCTGGGTTTGTGGAAAGATAATGTGCAAATTTGGTTTTGTCATGGAATACCTTTATTTCTCCATCTATGACGATTCAGTTTTTCTGGGTATAGTAGTTTTGGCTGATGCTTGTTTTTTCTTAGAGTCTACATGATATCTGCCCAGGATCTAGCTTTCATGGTCTTAGGTGAGAAGTTTGGTGTAATCCTGATAGGTCTTCCTTTATATGTTACTTGGCCCTTTTCTCTTAAGGCCCTTAATATTCTTTCTTTGTTTAGTACATTTGGGGTTTTCATTATTATGTGAAGGGAGGTATTTCTGTTCTGGTCCAGTCTGTTTGGAGTTCTGTAGGCTTCTTGTATATTCATGGGCATCTCTCTCTTTAGGTTGGAGAAGTTTTCTTCCATAATTTTGTAGAAGATATTTGCTGGCCCTTTAAGTTGTATATCTTCCCTCTCATCTATGCCTGTAATCCTTAGGTTTGGTCTTCTCATTGTGTCTTGGTTTTCCTGGATGTTTTGGGTTACAAGCTTTTTGCATTTTGTATTTTCTCGGACTGTTTAATCAATGGTTTCTATGGTATCTTCGGCATCTGAGATTCTTCCTTCTATCTCTTGTATTCTATTGTTGATATCTGCATCTATGGCCCCTGATTTCTTCCCAAGGTTTTCTATCTCCAAAGTTGTCTCTCTTTGTGATTTCTTAGTTGTTTCTACCTCTGTTTTTAGATCCTGGATGGTTTTTCTCAGATCTTTGGTTTGCTTGTTTGTGTTTTCATGTATTTCTTTAAGAGATTTTTGTGTTTCCTCTTTCATGACTTCTACTTGTTGGCCTATGTTCTCCTTTATTTCTTTAAGTGATTTTTGTACTTCCTCCTTATTGGTTTCTAATTTTTGATCCATATTCTCCTGAATTTCTTTAAGTGATTTTTGTGTTTGCCTTGTAAGGGCTTCATATTTTTGATCCATTTTCTCCTGTATTTCTTTAAGAGATTTATCTATGTGTTCTGCTATCAGCATCCTGACCAGTGATTTTAGATCCAAATCTTGTTTTTCTGGTGTGTTGGGGTATCCGGGACTTACTGCTGTTATGAAACTGGGTTTGGATGTTGCCATATTGCCTTGATTTCTGTTAGTAATGTTCCTATCTTTGACTTTTGCCATCTGGTTATCTCTGGCCTTAGTTGGTCTTGTAGTCACTAGCTGGTGCTTGAACCCCCTGTGGGCTCGAAAGGCTATTTCACCACCACTGGATGACTGGGTTGCCTCTGGCACAGATTGCTGATGTGTTGTTCTCCTCTTGGGTCTGTTGGACCCCTGGTGTATCTTGCTCTAAGCAATGTTATATTCTGTTATCTCTGTGGACCTTTGCTGCTTGTCTTCTCTGGTTCTGTTTGCTTAGTTAAGTCAGCAGCAAGGATGTGTCTGTGGCCTCAGGGAGTGGGGAGTGCGGTATGCAGGGACTCCCAGAGGGCCGGAAACCCACATCCTGATGGAACACAGGAACCCTGCTCTGCCAAGCTCCTGTTCTTAGATGATTGGCTGGTGGCCTGGGTCCCCCAAGATCTTAAGCTTGGGATATCTTGGGTATCTGGTTCTGCCTGCTCAGTCTAAGCACCCGCCACCAAGATGGCCGCTGTTGAGCAGAGTGCAGGATTCCCCTCAGAGTGCAGAGCCCATGCCTGGCTGGGGCCCAGGAACTGCTGCTCTGCCCTGTTCACTGCCAGGCAGTCTTGAGCCCCCAAAGATCCCAAGTTCTTGATATCATGGATACCTGGCTCAGCTCTCACTTAGTCTGGACCACTGCAAGGATGCTGGAGGTGACCGCTGGGTGTGGTGAGTGCAGCTTGCAGAGTCTCCTGCAGGGCAGGGAGCCTACGCCCTGCTGGAACACAGGCCTAAAAAGAGAATTCTTAACAGAGGTATCTTGAATGATCAAAAAATATTTTAAAGACATATTCAAACTCCTTAGTCATCAGGGAAAGGTAAACAAAATCAAGCCTCAGGTTAAATTTCACTTGAGTCAGAATGACTAAGATCAAAAACTCAAGAAGGTAGCACATGCTAACAAGGATGTGGACCAAGGGGAACACTTTTTCATTGCTGTGGGAGTACAAACTTGTACACTACATTGGAAATCAACTTGGCAGTTTTTTGGAAAAATGGGACTAGCTTTTACCTCAAGACCCAGCTATACCACTCCTGGGCACATGCCAAATAGATGTTCCAAAAGGTCACAAAGGCACTTGTCTCAACTGTGTTCATAGCAGTTTTATTTGTAATAGAAACTGACAAACCAGCTGACCCTCCATTGAAAAATGGATAAAGAAAATGTGGTCCATCTACACAGTGGAATAGTATTCAGCTATTAAAAAGAAAGACATCATGGATTTTGCAGGCAAATAGATGGAACCTGAGAATAAACTCCTGAGTGAGGTAACCAGGTCCCAAAAGGAAATTTGTGGAATGTACTCATTTGTTAGTACACATTAGCCATAAAGAACAAGCACCATGCTACATATCACAGACCAAAATAAGCTAAACAAGAAGGAAGATATAAGGTAGGATGCTTGAATTTCACTTAGAAGGGGGAATAAAGTAGTCATAAGAGGCATGTGGAAGGAAGGAACAGTGTGGGAGAGGAGAAAAGGAATGGATTGGGGGGTTCAGGATCAGGTGTTTGGTGGGATAGGAGGAATAGACAGATGACCTTGAGAATGAATGAAAATCTCCAACTGATAGATGTAGGGAAGTAGATGACACCTTGAGGTAGTGATAGAGACCAGGAATAGGGGAGGCACCCAAGAATCAATGGGCATGACTTTAAGTGTGATGCACAGCATTGTGGATATGAAACCTGAAGAGGCCACATCCTGTAGTCAGGCAGAAATCCTAGTGGAGCTAGAGACAGCAACACACCCACAAAACTTTTGACCCCAAATTTATTCTGTGTATAAGAAATCCAGGGAGAATAAACTCCTGAGTGTTTGCACTGCAAAACTGAGGAGGTCCTCATTCTTAATAGTTGAGTAGTATTCCATTGTGTAAATGAACCACATTCTCTGTATCCATTCTTCTATCGTGGGACATCTGTGTTGTTTCCAGCTTCTGGCTATCACAAATAAGGCTGCTGTGAACAAAGTGAAACACATGCCCCTGCGGCATGGTGGGGCATTGTTTGGTAATATTTCCAAGAGTGGTGTAGCTGGGTCTTCAGGTAGATCTATTTCCAATTTTCTGAGGAACATGCAGGTAGATTTTCAGAGTGGTTGTACCTGTTTGCAATCACACCAGCAATGGAGAAGTGTTCCTCCTCTTTCCCCATATCTTCTCCAACATATATTACCACCTGTGGTTTTGATCTTAGCCATTTTGATTGGTGTAAAGTGGAATCTCAGAGTCATTTTGATTTGCATTTCTCTGATCACTAAGAATTTTGAACATTTCTTTAGGTTTATAGCCTATTTTTGATTGTTTTTGTTTTTCATGATTAACTTCTTAAGTTTTTTTTTTTTAACACATTTTGGATATTAGCCCTCTATCAGATGTGGAGTTAGTGAAGATATTTTTTTTTCCCAATCTGTACGTTGCTTATTGGACTTAGACTTATTGACTATGTCCATTGCCTTACAGAACATGACTGCACTCCAGAAGACCCAACAAGCAGCTGAAAGAGTCAGATGCAGATATTTGCACCCAACGAATGGACTGAAGAAGCTGACCCCTGTTGTTGGATTAGGCAAGGCTGAAAGAAGCTGAGGAGGAGGGCGACCCTGTAGGAGGACCAGCAGTCTCCATTAATATGGACCCCCGTGATCTCTCAAACACTGGACTACCAAACAGGCAACATACAGCTGGTGCTGATATGACACCCCAACACACATACAGTAGAGGACTGTGGGATCTGTATTCATTCAGAGATGATGCACTTAACCCTCAAAAAACTGGAGTCCCCAGGGAATTTAGACATCAGGTGGGGTGAGGGGTGTGGTCATCCAGGTGGAGACAGGAGGTAGGGAGTATGTATGGGATGTGGAATAGTCAGAAGGTGGACAGGGGAGGTGGGGGGGGCGGAATAAAATATGGAGTGTAAAAATAAACAAATTAATTGAGTAATATAAAAAATTAGAAATCAAGGGAGGACTGAAGTAATGACCAACCAATAACCTGACCACCTTGAGACCCATCCCATGGGCAATCACCAATGCCTGAATAATAATGATACTCTGTTATGCTTGGAGACAGGAGTCTAGCAGGGCTGTCTTCTGAGAGGATTCACCCAGCAGATTACTCAGACTGATGCAGACATCCACTGCCAAACTGGAGATGGAGCTTGGGACTCTTACAGATGAATAAGAGGAAGGATTCCAGGATCTGCATCCTTACAGGAAGACCAACAGAGTCAACTAACTTAGAAAATTAAGGCTCTCAGAGACTGAACCACCAAAACTAAGGAACTTATATGGGCTGGACGTAGACATCTCTGCATATATGTTACATGTGCAGTTTATTCTTTATGTGGGTCCTGAGCAACTGGAACAGGGTTTAGGTAGTGGGGCTATCCCAAAATTTGTTGCCTGTCCATAGGATACATTCTTCTAGCTGGAATGCATTGTAATTAGCCTCATATACTTGCCATGATGGGGTGATACATGGATAGAGGTGTCTCCTGGTCAAGAGGAGAAAGGGAGGTGGAATGATGGAAAGTATTATGGAAGGGGGTGATCAGAAGGTGGCAGTGAGTGGGATGTAAAATTGAACAAATAAATTGATTAATTAATAAAACTGTGCTATTTATTTATTTATTTATTTATTTATTTATTTATTATTTCTACAGCCCCTGGCTATATAATCTAGGGTGGCTTTGCCCAAAGATTTCTGCTTTCATTTCCATAGAGAAAGGATGACAGGAACACTGCTTTTAGGCTATGGTTTGATTATTAATGTAATGAAGCCAACTTGATCATGATGGATGATTGTTTTGATGTGTTCTTGGATTTGGTTTGGGAGAATTTTATTGAGTATTTTTGCATTGATATTCATAAGGGAAATTAGTCTGAAGTTCTCTTTCTTTTTCACGTCTTTGTATGGTTTTGGTATAAGAACAATCGTGATTTCATTTAACAAATTAGATAGCGTTCCTTCTGTTTCTATTTTGTGGAATAGTTTGAAGAGTGTTGGTATTATGTTTTCATTGAAGGTCTGATAGAACTCTTTACTAAACCGATCTGGTCCAGGCTTTGCTTGGTTGGGAGACTATTAATGACTGCTTCTATTATTTTAGGGGTTATCGAACTGTTTAGATGGTTTATTTGATCCTGATTTAACTTTGATACCTGGTACTTTTACATAAAATGGAAACATTTTCATGTTTACTGGTATGTGCTTTGCCAGCATTTTTTGGATCATAGAAGTATATTTCAATAAATATCTTAGAAATGTTAAGAAAAATAATACCACAACTGAAGCCATGAAAAATATAGTGATATGTATTAAAAATACATTTATATTTTGAGGTCTATGTGAATTTTATGAGATTTATTTTTTTTATTCTTGTATGTATATGTGTTTGCCTGCACATATTCTTCTGCATCATGTCCAAGGCACTGTTTGCAGAATTCAACAGAAGTCATCAGTTCCCCTGGACCTGGTGTATGCTGGAGACTTTGTAATGGACACTACTGGTCCTGAGAATGGGATCCATGTCCTTCTCAGGAGCAGTAATCACTATTATCCACTGAGCTATCCATTTAGACCTATTCTATGCATTTGAAGAAAGTATAATTTAGATGCTTATAAAAAAGTTAAATTTCAAAGTTAAAAATCTATTTAATTTCCAAACTGTGCATAAGAATGAATAGGCTTTTAAAAATGATTGAAAAACAAAGCAGCATAAGTGTGTATTTATGACAGCTGGCAGAATTGCATACTGTATACATAACAATGAAATGCAAAGCTAGTGAGACATGGAGTCCAATTCTAATTAAGCACATTGTCTAAAATGTAAATTAATTGTGTTTACCACCAAAACACCATCTGTTTCTAATAACTGAAAATTGTTAAGTAAAATGGAAAAGTTGTATCATTTTGAAAAAAGAATCATTTTATTCTCCAATAAAAAAATGCCAAACAAGAATCTTAGCTGTTGTACACATTATTACAGAAATTTATAAATCACTCGTGAATTGTGAGACATGTAATTATTTTTGTTTAGCTTTGTAAGCATAGATACCAGGGGGTATGTGTATACATTTTTATAATTACATTTCTTTCTTGGTTATCAATAAAATGCACTTCATTTCTTTCAGGAGGACATTTTAGCAAATTCATACAGTTTTTTATATGTTCTCTGAAATTTTTACTCTCATTTGGTTAAGTATGAGATTATATCCATGGAAAAAATATAAATAATACTGAATAACTGGAAAATTTTTAAATAATAAAAAAAAGCTTAAGAAGCAGATAAAAGTGAATTCTTTACTTTTTATTCAGTAACTGAAAATGAACTTACATAATCTAGAAAGGATTGTCATTTGGGCTCTAAAATATGAAACTATAATATGTTTAGGGACCAAGACTATTGCCTCAAGTTTTTTTTTTTTTTTTTTTTTTTTTTTTTTTTTTTTTTTACTTCACAAGCCCAGAAAAAGCAGTCTTTAATCTTATTAGTATTTTTCCAGTGTGAAATCCAGGCAGTTCATTTTGCAAAGCAGAGACATACCTTGCTACTCAAATCATTTGGCTATAATGGTTCAAGAAATCTGGGGAGTATTAACCTTTGTCATAATTCTGAGTAAAAATATTCTTCAAATAAAATAAAAGTATGTTGCATTGCCTGGATCCAATTGCCTGGATCCATTTATTTTCACATTCTAACCATTGTGCAGAGTACCTTTGTAAATTCACCTGGAGAAGTTTAAGCTAAATTACTGTGTAACTAAAAAAAAAAAAAGTAAAGTAAAAAAGAAGAATCTAACAAAGAAAAAAAAGAAGAAGAAGAAGAAGAAACACAAACCAGACAAACAAAAAGCAAAGAGAACCCTGCTAACTACTTGGCAAAGTTTTACTTCAAAAATGCTCCTTAAATATTTTCCCACATATTTAAATACTGAGAGTAAATAAACAGTTTACAAAGAATGTACTCTGTAAGTTGTTCACTAAAATGATCGTTTGTGAGTTGATATAACTTACCTAATTTGATAAACAGTGAAAAAAATAGTATCGATCATCATTTGATTATTTATTGTAGACAATTAAAATTCTACTTACTTGCTGTTCCTATGTTCCAATAATCTTCTAAATTTGTATTGCTGAGACTCTAAATGTCACTATAATTCTGTTGTTAAATTTTGGTCATTTTATTAAAATTGCTCTAAGAACCACATTCATAAAAGTTTATTAGAATCTCCAGGTGTGCCTATAATTCTAACTCATTATATCATGTTGGGTGCAAAATTACAGAAATATGCATATCACATTCAGGTGACAGTCACACATGGGATTAAATCTATGCTACAGTACATTGGAAGAAGAGAGGAGAAGAAGGAGGAGAAGAAGAGGAGGAGTAGAAAGGGGAAGAGGAAAAAGGGATGGAGTAAAAGGAGGAATTCTAAATTGTTGATGTGTGAAAATTTATAAAACAGAATGGGCATTATGTATAACACACAGAAAAGTATCAACATATAGAATCATTTCAGTAGGGATTTATGAAGCAAGGCACAATGACTATAATCAAGCTAACAGACTTGATTGCGTTGACTTCATCCAAGTGGCTGCTGAGACATTTACACATATTGACAATCATTCTTTCTTTTGTTCCCATTATGAGACCCCCAAAACTCTGGATTTGTTTGTTTGTTTGTTCGTTTGTTTGTTTTCTTAAGAATTTACTATGATTTACAGACCCTCCCATAGTGTGGCTATGAACCATCAGGACATAATGATTCCAACTACTTTCAATCTTCTTCCAGGCAGGAGAATACAGAAAGCTGTTGGAGACCAAAGTGAAACTGCTTGTTCACTTGATCAACAATATATATGATATTTTTAATGCCACATGCTGGAAAAGTCAGCTTTTTTTCATGATCCTGTAATTCTAGTAGCAGGAGAATCCCTAACTCTGCAGGGTAAAAAGACCTTAATACTCTTGAACTGGAAGACTGAGTGGGGGAAAGTGTGTATTTGTAGCTTCTGCTTTTCCACTCAATTCTTCCCATTTGTTAGAAATATGACTAAATAAATCCAAATAAACCTCAGACTCATAGGTCCTATGAAGCCAACATAGACAATCAACCTAAGGAGCCTTAATTTGTTCATCATGGACCAATCATGAAAACTGTTCTGCTTTGTGCAGTTTCTTTAATGATAAAATTATAATTACATTGAAATTCTGTGTAATGAGGATATATATTTTGGTGGTTTCATCTACATAGGAGATACCACCAAATAGTATCTAATAGAAACAGGAAAAAATCACAATAGCTCTGGAAGCCCAGGGTGAAGGACTGTCCACTCAAAGGCTAAAGGGAAGAGGGATTGGAGGAGGAACTCTACGAGCAGGGACTTGAAGGAGAATCAACATTTGGGGTGTAAAAAATAAATAAATAAATTTAAAATATTGTACAAGTAGTAAACATTGAACATCGAAAGGTAGATACAATCACTATTAGTAATTTTTGGTATCAGGTGCTTGTGTCAGCATGTGATCTGTGGATGACGACTTTGTTGCAAGGGATGCCAAACTGGAACAGGTGAGGGTTTAGAACATCTATATCCAATCCCTCCTTTAGGAAAAGATTAATTTTCTGTAGAAGTATCAATAGTAATTCCATGGTTGTTTTTTGTTGTTGTTGTTGTTGTTTGTTTGTTTGTTTGTTTTTTGGTTTTTGGTTTATTGTTTTTAAAAGCTTTCTATGTTACTAAATTTAAGCAGAGGCCTACATGGCAAATTTTAGTAAGAGGCTAAAACTAATCTCTCAGAAAAGTAAGTAAATTAGGCAATGTGCTGCAGAGTGTCACATCTAAAATCTTAGTGTTTGTAATTTTGCATGTACTGGCTATACGTATCCTATGAAACTATTGAGATCAATTAAGTAAGTTTCCATACTCTTACTGGGTGAGTGAGTGAACTGTTCTTTTTTTTTTTCATTTCTATATTCTTTGTTTACATTCCAAAGGCTTTCCCCTTTCCCAGATCCCCCCTCACCATATGTCCCATAAGTCCTCTTCCCCCTCCCGTCCCCCCCCCCCGCCCCATCCATTTCGCAATCACCCCCCACCACCACCATTTTTCTGTTCTGGTACTCTCCTACAAAACTGGATCCAGTCTTTACAGGACCAGGGTCCTCTCCTTCCTTCTTCTTGGGAATCTTTTGATTTGCTAATTGTGCCTTGAGTACTCAGAGCTTCTGGGCTCATTAATATCGACTTATCAGTGATTGCATTTCATATGTATTATTTTGTGATTGGGTTAACTCGCTTAGGATGATATTTTCCAGATCTAACCATTTGCCTACAAATTGCATGAATTCATTATTTTTTAATTGCTGAGTAGTATTCCATTGTATAAATATACCACATTTTCTGTATCCATTCTTCCTATGAGGGACATCTTGGCTCCTTCCAACTTCTGGCTATTATAAATAAGGCTGCTATGAACATAGTGGAGCATGTGTCTTTCTTGCATGCAGGGAAATCCTCTGGGTATATGCCCAGGAGTGGTATGACATAGTCCTCTGGAAGTGTCATGCCCAATTTTCTGAGGAACTGCCAGACTGATTTCCAGAGCTGTTGCACCATCTTGCAATCCCAACAGTGGAGGAGTTCCTCTTTCTCCACATCCTCGCCAGCACCTGTTATCTCTTGAGTTTTTTTTTCAAATCATTAAATTTACTATATTTATCATTTATTTCTTTTAACATTGAAATATGAAAATGAAACATTTTCTTCTATATAAAAGGGTCTGTGGAAATATATATAGATAGATAGACATATAGTTATATCTTCTTTATGTATCTTTATATATATGCCTATCTCTCTCTCTTTCCCTATCTGTATATCTATCTATCTATCTATCTATCTATCTATCTATCTATCTATCTATCTAATGTCAGCCATTTGCTTTCTTTTATAGGCACCATTTTGTTATACGTTTAAATACTGAATTAAGCTAATCAGGTCAACAGAAACTCTCTTGAGTTTTTAATCTTAGCCATTCTGACTAGTGTGTGGTGGAATCTCAGAGTTTTTTTTTTTTTTTTGATTTGCATTTCCGTAATGACTAATGATGTTGAACATCTCTTAAGGTGCTGCCAAGCCATCCGAAATTCTTCAGGTGAAAATTCTTTCTTTAGCTCTGTACCCCATTTTTAATAGGGTTATTTGGTTCTTTGGGGGTCTAACTTCTTGAGTTCTTTGTATATATTGGATATTAGCCCTCTGTTGGATGTAGGGTTGGTGAAGATCTTTTCCCAATTTGTTGGTTGCCGATTTGTCCTTCTGACAGTGCCCTTTGCCTTACAGAATCTTTGTAAGTTTATGAGGTCACATTTGTCAGTTCTTGATCTTAGAGCATAAGCTATTGGTGTTCTGTTCAGGAACTTTCCCCTGTGCCCATGTCCTCCAGGGTCTTCCCCAGTTTCTTTTCTATTAGTTTCAGTGTGTCTGGTTTTATGTGGAGGTCCTTGATCCTCTTGGAGTTGATGTTGGTACAAGGAGATAAGAGTGGGTCAATTCACATTCTTATGCATGTTGACCTCCAGTTGAACCAGCGCCATTTGTTGAAAAGGCTATCTTTTTTTCCACTGGATGGTTGTAGCTCTTTTATCAAAGATCAAGTGACCATAACTCTGTGGGTTAATTTCTGGGTCTTCAATCCTATTCCATTGATCTACTTGCTTGTCGCTCTACCAATACCATCCAGTTTTTAACACAATTGTTCTGTAGTACTGCTTGAGGTCAGGGATACTGATTCCCCCAGAAGTCCTTTTATTGTTGAGAATAGTTTTAGCTATCCTATGTTTTTTGTTACTCCAGATGAATTTGAGAATTGCTCTTTTTAGATCTATGAATAGTTGATTTGGGATTTTGATGGGGATTGCATTGAATCTGTAGATTACTTTTGGAAAGATGGCCATTTTTACTATATTGATCCTGCCAATCAAAGAGCATGAAATATTTTTCCATTTCCTGAGGTCTTCTTCGATTTCTTTCTTCAAAGACTTGAAGTTCTTGTCATATAGATCTTTCACTTGTTTGGTTAGAGTCATGCCGACATACTTTATATTGTTTGTGGCTATTGTGAAGAGTGTTATTTCCCTAACTTCTTTCTCAAACTGCTTGTCCATTGAATACAGGAAGGCTACTGATTTGCTTGAGTTGATTTTATAACCAGCTGCTTTGCTGAAGTTGTTTATCAGCTGTAGGAATTCTCTGGTGGAAGTTTTGGGGTTGCTTAAGCATACTATCAATCATCTGCAAATAATGATAGTTTGCCTTCTTCCTTTCTAATTTGTATCCCTTTGACTTCCTTATGTTGTCTAATTGCTCTTGCTAGTACACAAATACTATATTTAAAAGATATGGAGAGAGAGGGCAGCCTTGTCTCGTCCCTGATTTTAGAGGGATTGCTTCAAGTTTCTCTCCATTTATTTTGATGTTGGCTACTGCTTTGCTGCTGATTGCTTTTACTATATTTACTTATGGGCCTTGAATTCCTGTTCTTTCCAGGACTTTTAGCATGAAAGAATGCTGAATTTTATCAAATGCTTTTTCAGCATCTAATGAGATGACTATGTGGTTTCTTTCTTTTACTTTGTTTATGTAGTGGATTACATTGATGGATTTCCATATATTGAACCATCCCTGCATCCCTGGGATGAAGCCTACTTGATCATGGTGAATGATCATTTTGATGTGCTCTTGGATTTGGTTGGCAAGTATTTTATTTAGTCTTTTTGCATCAATATTCATAAAAGAAATTGGCCTGTAGTTCTCTTTCTTTGTTGGATCTTTGTGTGGTTTTGCTATCAGCGCAATTGTGGCTTTGTAGAACGAGTTGGGCAGTGTTCCTTTTGTTTCTATTTTGTGGAATAGTTTGAATAGTATTGGTGTTAGGTCTTCTTTGAAGATCTGATAGAATTCTGCACTAAAACCATCTGGTCCCGTACTTTTTTTGGTTGGAAGACTTTCTATAACCCCTTCTATTTCTCTAGGGCTTATGGGACTCTTATGCTGATCTAATTGATCCTGATTTAATTTTGGAATTTGGTATTTGTCTAGGAAATTGTCCGTCTCCTCCAGATTCTCCAGTTGTGTTGAGTAACATCTTTTGTAGTAGGATCTGATGATTTTTTTGAATTTCCTCAGTTTCTGTTGTTATATCCAACTTTTTATTTCTAATTTTGTTAATTTGGATAGTGTCACTGTGCCCATTGGTTAGTCTGGCTAAGGTTTTATCTATCTTGTTGATTTTCTCAAAGAACCATCTCCTCATTTTGTTGATTCTTTGTATGGTTCTCTTTGCTTCTACTTGATTGATTTCAGCCCTTAGTTTGATGATTTCCTGTCTTCTAGTCCTCCTGCGTGAATTAGGTTCTTTTTGTTCTGGGGTTTTCAGGTGTGTGGTGGCACACGCCTGTAGGATTTGCTGAAATGAGTGATCTTTTAAGTGGATGGCCAATGACTGAGATGTTGTCTTGGAACATATATTTAAAACATATTTTTCTTCCAGTCATGTTTATTTAATTACATTCTCAAGCAGAGTGTGAAACCTGTTCAAGAGAATGGTAACATAAGCCTCTAAATTAATCACCATGGAGGAAAATAGGTAGCAGGCTGTATGCCAGCTTGTGCTACACAGTGCTGCCCTATCACAAAAACAAAATACAAAATGCAATAAAATGAAACATAAACAAACAAAAGAGAAAGACTCATCCCCTAAAAATACAAACAAAATAAAATGAAATAAAAAAGAAAGATAGGTAGAGGGAAGAGCAACATGTGAAACAGGTATGAAAAAGAAAGATAAATGAAGATGAGCAGAATCAAAGATTGTTACTTTTCATTTCTGATTTTGTAAGGTTGGATATGCTCTCTGTGCTTTAGTTAGTTTGGCTAGGGGTTTATCTATCCTGTTGATTTTCTCAAAGAATCAGCTTTTGGTTTTGTTGATTCCTGTATCCTTCTCTTTGTTTCTATTTGGTTGATTTCAGCCCTGAGTTTGATTATTTCCTACTGTCTACTCCTCTTGGGTGTGTTGCCTTGTTTTGTGCTAGGGCTTTCAGGTGTACTGTTATGTTAATTGTGTAGGATCTCTCAAATTTCTTTACAGAGGCACTCAGTGCTATGATTGTTCTTCTTAGTACGGCATTCATTGGTTTCATAATTTTGGGTATGCTGTGTCATCATTTCCAATGGATTCCAGGAAGTCTTTAATTCCTTTTTTTTTCTTCTCTGACAAAGTTATCACTGAGTAAAGAGTTTTTCTGTTTCCATGTGTATGTGGGTTTTCTGTTGTTTTGTTGTTATTGAAGGCCATCCTTAGTTTGTGGTGATCTGATAGGATGCATGGGATTCAATCTTTTTCAATCTTCTCAAATCAGCTGCAGCTTCTATTGTGACCGATTATATGATCAGTTTTGGTGAAGGTTATCATGAAGTGCTGAGAAGAAGGTATATGATACTGTCCTTTGTCTTGGAAACATACATTGTCTGTGATGGACTATATGAATTTAAATATTCAGTCCCTGCAAAATAGATATAGCCCAAATTTATTCCCAATCACGTTTCTTTGAAGTGCTATAATTACTCTGATTTTCTAAATTAGTGGACTATAAAAATTATGTTTTACAGTCATTATTTGATTTTAGAAACATGAAAGATTTTGATTTTATCACTCAGAAAATGCTATCATGTTATATCTTTGAAATCAACACCAATAAGCATAAGACAGGTGTCTCATAAAAGCCCTTTGGATTCATATTGTAAGTATTGTTCTCTGTGCCAGATTTGAGACCTTATACATCTGTGTTGCTCAACTATGTATAAAAAAGTTTTCTCTGCTTTTTCTGGGAGGTTTTCCAGAGTTTATAGAGGATAGAATAGATTAACATCATGTACTGTTTTGAGATCACCATTGCCAAGTATCATTAATCCTATGGATGTGTTTACACTTATTTCGTGGGAATAAATTTAAGTATCAGTAAGCATTGAGTAGTTGGAAGGGTTATGGAATTAACTTGATTTATAGAAGATTCTCATTCTCTACATTTGTGTACAATGTATGTTGAGATATACGCTTATATTTATAATCAGTATTTGTATATACAGTTTAATACTAACCAATTTTGAACCTTTAATTCTTTGTCTTATAAATTTATACATGTAGTGTTTTTGTTTTTGTTTTTCAGTACTAGGGAATAAACCCATATTCTTGAACATTCCAGGCAAGTACTCTAATTCAGAGTCATATTCATATGCCTTTATATCACTTAGGAACATTTTATACATTGAATAATAGTCAGTTGGATAATACTGTGGCAATACATTTCTAAGATAGTGCACATTTATATAAAAATATAGTCATCCTTGTCAAATGCTTGTTTTTATAGATACATTTTGCTCTAGTATTTAATTTTATTACATATAAAATTCAATCTGTGAACAACATGATCCTTTTGAAATTAAGACATATTGTATCTTTTAGCAGTTATTGAATGTCAATATTAGTGGCCATTTGTTTAATGGAATTCTTCTTATTGTTTGTCTATAACATTCTGAAAGTGAGGAAAATTCTGTAGTCGTGCAGGTAAATCCTTAACAGATAGAAAAAAAAAATATGTACCCATAGGCAAAGAACTACAGGCATCTGAGGAATGCTTAGAACAAGAGAAATTCTTCCCTAGGGAAATGCATACCAATATTTCACTTCTTAAGGCTACACAATTGAATTTTTACCATTATAGATGTATTCTTCACTCATTGTTGGTATGCATTCTGAATGAATGGTTTGGTCTTAAGGAAGGTGCTACTTCATATCTACTGACTTCTTGGATGTCAACTCTCTAGTAATTTACTTCAGCTTTCTTGTTATGGAGATAGAGATAGATAGATAGATAGATAGATAGATAGATAGATAGATAGTATATCCTATACATATATTCCCCTGAAATGTTCTTTACAATCTCTGTCTTTGTATTTAAAGTATTCTTGGAACTTTTTCTCTACTTTCCCATCTTCAATGACAACAGTCAAATAAGCATTTACTATTATTTCTTTTTATTTAATTTGAGACCATACCTCTTTCTTTTAAGTATTGTTGGTTGGCCTGGGGTTGTAATATTCAGTAGAATAGTCTATATACAGTTGTTCCTATTTTTCTAAAAAAAATATAGCTATTAAAATTAAGAATAATTAAACATTCATTCCTATATCCTCACTGATTACTTTCAAAACCTTAAAAACATGTTTACCTAGTAGTCATACTGTTACAAAGTACAATTTCATTGAAAGTGGGCAATTTTACTCTTGAGTTTATGACATGAATCTGTATCTTATTTTATAGATTCTGCAAATGATATCATGCTGCTTCAATACTGATAGAAATTCACAGTAGTGAGATTCCATTTGTGCTGACATCCACTGTGTGTGCATTGCTGCCCCTAAGCCATACTTCCCCATACAGTATAGGCTCTGATTAATTTGGTGCCATTTTCGCTTCAGTCAATAAAATAATAGAAAATGTATATATGTAAGCACACACATATCTATTCAGGTAATAATTTTGCTTTGATATTTTTTTCTTGTTAGTCAATATTATAGACCATCATTTCCCTCCATCTGAGAGCATTTCTGAGTCATTTCTTCCAATTCCTTCTGTTGGAAACAAATTTCCTCGGGCAGTTTCTTGAGAAAACATTTTTGTTTTAGTCTCATTTTAAGCAATTTTTCTCATGGTATAAATTACTTTGGACTCACATTTTTGTGTTATTTTTTTTGTAACTCTAAATATGTTATTTGGTTACCTTCTGTTCTCCAATGATCATTACACAGTGGAGCTTCAATTTATGTAATTCTGACACTTTTCTGTGGTACTCTGTAGAATTTATGAAGAACTAGTCTGAGGGCATTGACTTTCATTGATATTGTGAAATGTTCAAACTCAATAATAAAGTTACTTTGTTGCAAATTATTGAGAATTCCCCAATAACACACATTAATCTACAAGGTATTAATGGATAATGATTGCACATTCATATCTTACTCGGTACATCACATACATTCAGTTTTGAACTTGAAGAAACAATTCATACTATTGTTGAATACAAATATTTAATCATTGCCCTGGTCATGTGCAGATTTTAAGCTATTTCATCCTAAGATGACATACACCATTCTTCTGTGGTTTTTATCAGTACCTAAATATTTTTTGATTCTCATTTTATTTCTATAAATAGTGAATCTCAAAGTTGCCTGTTGATTTTTTATCAGTTTTTACTTCTAAATGAAGTAAAATTAAACATGCCTATGCTCAAGTGTGCTCATTTTTCTGTTAACAAATACATTTATTCTATGTGTGAGAGTTTTATTAGATGTCTAGTCAGCTTCTTTTTAATGCAGATTCACTTCTAACGTTCGGATGTTAACAGTCCTGTAATTATCAATCAAAGTATGGATAATTAAATGAATTACTATGAATGTTAATGTGTCTGATGTCTGCCATAGATAAAAATAAGATATTCTTAAGAATAAAAGAGGTTCAAAACTGATTGTTATGGTTAGCTCTGATAATATTGTACGTACTGTATTTTAGTTTCTACCTGAATGCTAGTAATGGACTATTGACGTGTGTTTCAGCTAGAGAAGTATGTGTGTGTGTGTGTGTGTGTGTGTGTGTGTGTGTGTGTGCATGTAAACTGCTGCATAAAATTTTTATCTATAGATTTGGAAAGTAATAATAATTAAATTATACACAGTGGAATTTCAAAATATTATAACCTAAGTTTCAGAGGAAAGGTTTATTATTTATAATTTATGACTGGTATCTACTGCTACAAATATTTCTACTGGTTAGTTAAGTCACAACAAATGTATTTAGCTTTTCTTAGTAAATTAATTTCTTGAAATTAAATCTTAACTCCCAAAGACTGCATCCAGTATTCATAAATGTGTAATTGTCTTCTGTGTGTAAAACAAGTCCTCTTAAAATCATGAAATATCATGTAATTTAATACTAGCCTCATTTTTTTCTTGTTTTGTTTCTTTTAGTTTTCAAAGCATGCCATAGACTGAAAGCCTTATCCTGTATGTATGTGTGTGACCATATGAATATGCACATATCTGCAGTTGTGTAGATCAGAGGTTAATCACAGGTGTGAAAATTCAGACCCATTTATCTTCTTTAAGAATAACTTTTATTTGGCCATAAAATGAATAAACAGGTAAACCTGACCAGCCACCATTGTACAGAGCTGTGACTACCTTGACTTCTCTAGTGCTGGGTTTGTGTGTGTGTGTGAATGTCATCAAATCTATTTTTTTTGTCCCCACACAGGTTCTACACATCAATCTCAGACTCTTGTGCTTAGAAGACTTTGCCTACTTACCATATCTCCAGCCTTGGGCAGTTAATAACAATGGAAATATATTGTCTCATAGTTTAATGAATGAAAAATAGTTGAAAGTCTCAAAGGTTTATTTCATATAACATGCCTTCTTTGACTGCACATAGATGATTTTCCACTGAGTCCCTGAGTATCTTTGAACTGCTTCGTAGTCTCTCATACTGGTAATCAAATATGTTATTTGTTGAGATTTGTTGAGATTACACATGGTTATGTATAAGTAACCATGCACATTAGGGTGTTATTGAGCAATTTAATGCCATTTTAACATTTTAAAGAACATGTCTCAAAAATAGCACCACTTCTGTGGTGAGTGGAATTTATGCTTCAGCAGGTGCATTTTGATGGGGACAGAAATGTTATCATAACAGATTATGATTTAAAACAGTAATGTGTATGTGTTAGATAAAATAGAAGATACTATATTCGAATTTTTTATTGTTTCAATTATACATAGTATGTATTCTATTATAGCATCTTCTTGTGTATATATCATTGTAGGTAGTTCTGATTGATCTCACTGTACATTGCCATATTGCAAGTGCTATGTATACCAATTTTGGTAACCTTCCTACAACCAAAAACCTCTTTTCCTTTCAGGTCCCCATGTATTCCTTTATTCTGTCTTTCCTACTTCCTCATCCATGAGTATATGTAAGCTAACTTCATTATAGATTCTTTTTTTCTGGTGTGTTTCTATGTCTATGCTAAATTAATGACAGATGATGACTAACCAAAATACCCATGCTTTTCTCTAGCTTCTGCTCGCAATAGGAGAAGATGAATGTCATTCCAGACCAGCTAAGCTTTGATTCTTCCAGCTGCTGCTACTGTGCTAAAGCCTCATCACGTTCATGGCATAGGAAGAACTAAATCAGAGGCAGCACCTCAGGACACTGTTCTGCAAACAGAAAGTGGAAAGATTTATTCTGATCTAGGACATTTATCATGGGTGGTAACTTAAATGGCTGGTTTTCATGAAGCATAGTTTTATTTGGTAAAAGATTACAGTTTCCACATCTCCACAGCCCTTTCACCTGCACCTTCTTTTTTGACAATTTAGTGTTTGGAGAGAAAGCTGTTTGCATCAATGAGTATCTTTGCATTGTCCTCTAACATTTCTTTTGCAGCAATTTCAGTGTTCCCCCAAAGCACAAATCCAAGGTTTTTTGAATTACGGATTTAGGTTATTGGCTCAATTTATATTACTGTCTCTCAGAATCTACTTACATTCAGCTGACTTCATTTGTTCTGGCCAGGGTAGAGCTTACATTCTGT
Organism: Apodemus agrarius; assembly: GCA_964023405.1. NCBI lineage: Eukaryota > Metazoa > Chordata > Mammalia > Rodentia > Muridae > Apodemus > Apodemus agrarius. Next base: position 17,669,504 of record OZ030018.1, read on the forward strand.
CTGTTCTTCTTCCTACTTGACTAACTGACATCCATCAGTATCATCTGTTTCTGAACAACCCAACCAAAAATTGCTCCTCTGAAGAGATTTGCTTGTTTCAACATAGTTCTTTTATCTTATAACTCCCTGAAAGATTGTCAAGCTTCCTTTGAATGTTCAAGTACTGTTTAAATGGGAACATCTATCATGATGACTGGCCCCTGTTCTATTACCACAGAGCACTATCTAATTTTTCTCTCTGGTTATAAATGATTGGCAGGAGTTATGTGTATTCTAATTTGTAAAATTTCGCTACATAAAATGCCATCATGAGAAAAAAATACACATGAATAAACAAAACCAAATTTTTTCTTCATGGTCTTCATCATCTACCCCCACCCCAAACCTTCTTACCCCTCCACCAAACCCTCCTCTTCCACCTGCCTCTTTTTTTCCCTAAGAGAAGATAACCAGTTTGTGGTCATAGCTGGACTAGAATACATTACCCTTGAATTCACAGAAATCCTCCTGTCTTGGGTTTCTTGGGCTAGGATTACAGATACATTGTTCAAGTTTCATATAGTTCCTATATTAAAACTTGGGAAGGAAAGGACGACTTCTATGTAATAACCCAACACAGAACTCATGGTAGGAGCTTGAAGCAGAAACCGTAGAGGAACTCTGCTGCCTTGGTTTTTGTCTTGCTCCTTTGCTATGCTCGGGTAGCTTGCTCTCATAGCCAGGACCATCTGTCACTTGTTGGTAGTACTCACAGGGAGGTGGACCTAACTGCCCTAACATCTACCATCTCCAAGCTCTGTTTTCATAGTACAACTGTCCTTGTTCCACTTACTCCTTTTACAAGGTTTGTTTTTAATCCTCTCTTTCTCTCTACCCTAGTTTTAAAATCTCTATACCCATTTACATCCATTACATATTTTATACTTTATTAGCTACAATCTGCATATGAAAGAAAAATGTTTTCTCTTTCTGAATGTGGGTTACTTTATGTAACATTTTACATTCCAAACATTTTTTTCTAGAGCTATAATGAATTTTCTTTATATTTGAATAAAATTAATAAAATTATATTGCTGATGTATTTTAATTAATGAATGATTCATCTATTGATGAACATCTAGGCTAGTTCCAATTCCTTGCTATTGTGAAAAAGACAACTATAAATATGAGTTAAAAATTATGTGAGAGGAACTTGCATTTCTTTGGATATATGCCTGGGAATGATATAGCTGAGTCATATTGCATTTGTCTTAGTCAGGGTTTCTATTCCTGTTCAAAGCTCATTGGGGAGGAAAGGTTAAGTACTGTCTTAGTCAGGGTTTCTATTCCTGCACAAACATCATGACCAAGAAGAAACTTGGGGAGGAAAGGGTTTATTCAGCTTACACTTTCCACATTGCTATTGATCACCAAAGGAAGTCAGGACTGGAACTCAAGCAGGTCAGGAAGCAGGAGCTGATGCAGAGGCCATGGAGGGATGTTTCTTACTGGCTTGCTTTCTCTGGCATACTCAGCTTGCTTTTTTATGGAATTCAAGACTACCAGTCCAGAGATGGCACCACCCACAATGGGCCCTCACCCCTTGATCACTAATTGAGAAAATGCCCTACAGCTGGATCTCATGGAGGCATTTCCTCAACTGAGGCTCCTTTCTCTGTGATAACTCTAGCTTGTGTCAGGTTGACACACAAAACCAGCCAGTACAATTGACCCCTTGTCAACTTGACATGCAAACACATAACTATTAAGCCTCAACCCTTACTTTCTTATTCATCCCCAAGATCTAAATAGCTTTAAAAGACCCAGAGTCATTGCTAATTCTTTTTTATTCTATATTTTCTTTATTTACATTTCAGAAGTTATCCCCTTTCCTGGATCCCTCCCGAAAACACCCTATCCCATCAACCTTCCTCCTACTCACCAAGCCACCAAACCTTCTTCCTTGTCCTCACATTCTCCTATACTGGGGCATCAAGTCTTCTCAGAACCAAGGGCCTCTCCTACCTCTGATGTCCAACCAGACCATCCACTGCTACATATGCAGCTGGAGCCATGGGTCCCTCCGTGTGTACTCTTTGGTTGGTGGTTAGTCTCTAGGAGCTCTCGAGGTACTGGTTGGTTGATATTATTGTTCCTCCTATGGGGCTGCAAGATGCCTCATCTTCTTCAGTCCTTTCTTTAGCACCTCTATTGGCGACCTTGTACTCAGTCAAAATTTCAATCCCTTTAAAATATCTAATCTCTTTTAAAATTTAAAGGCTTTTTACAATTAAACATCTCTTAACTATGGGCTCCCCTAAAATATTTTCTTTCTTCAAGAGGGAAAAATATCAGGCAAAGTCACAATCAAAAGCAAAATCAGACTTCATCCATCCAATGTCTGGGATCCAACTTACGATCTTCTGGTTTCCTCCAAGGGCTTGGGTCACTCTTCCTGCTCTGCCCTTTGTAGAATACACCTTTTCTTCTGGGCTCCAGCTGCATGTTCTCTACTGCTGGGCTTTTCTTGGTGGTCATCTCATCATCCTGGCATCTCCAAAACACTCCTGTCTTTTGCTGTAAATATTGGCTTCACCAATAGTTTCTCATAGACTCTCTTCATGGTGGTAAACTTCAATTCCTTTCATAAACCCTTCAATTCTGGGCCATCATTGCAGCTGAGGCTGCACCTTGACCAATATCCTTCCAAGGCCTCTCACAGTGCCAAGCCTCAGCTACTCTTCATGATCCCTTCATGCCTTCAAAACCAGTACCACCTGGGTGACTCTTACACATTACCAAATCCAACCACAGTACTAGGTACAACCTTTGCTATCTCTGGAATACAGCCTCTTCATGCTCTTAGAACACATTTCCCAGAAGTTTTCACGTCAATGATGCTGGTCTCTTCTTTATCACCACTAATTTCTTAGCTTCAGCTAACCAGCATCAATAGTCCCAGTAATGCAAAGTTTTCACTTTAGTAGTTCTGGTTTCTTGTTGATCACAGCTAATTCTTCTGCCCCAGCAAATCAAAACCACAGAATTGTGACATTCAATACATGACCCTGATAAGAGTCTTTGTCTGTGTGTGTGTGTGTGTGTATGTGTGTGTGTGTATATATATATACGTATATATAATTTATTTTCTATATTCTTTATTTACATTCCGAAGGCTTTCCCTTTTCCCAGTTTCCCCTTCACGCTATGTCCCATAAGTCCTATTCCCCCCACACCGCCGCCACCCACCTATTAGCCCATCAACCCCCCTGCCTTTTTTCTGTTCTGGAAATCTCGAAAAAAACTGGATCCAGTCTTTTCAGGACCAGGGTCCTCTCCTTCCTTCTTCTAGGGAATCTATTCATTTGCTAATTATGCCTTGAGTATTCAGAGCTTCTGGGCTCATTAATATCCACTTATCAGTGATTGCATTTCATTTGTATTCTTTTGTGATTGGGTTAACTCACTTAGGATGATATTTTCCAGATCCAATCATTTGCCTACAAATTGCATGAATTCATTATTTTTAATTGCTGAGTAGTATTCAATTGTATAAATATACCACATTTTCTGTATCCATTTCTCCTTTGAGGGACATCTGGGCTCCTTCCAACTTCTGGCCTTATTATAAATAAGGCTGCTATGAATATAGAGGAGCATGTGTCCTTGTTGCCTGCAAGGGAATCCTCTGGGTATATGCCCAGGAGTGGTATGACAGGGTCCTCTGTAAGTGTCATACCCGATTTTCTGAGGAAATGCCAGACTGATTTCCAGAGCAGTTGTACTATCTGGCAATCCTCTCAAGAGTGGAGGAGTGTTCCTCTTTCTCCACATCTTCTCCAGCACCTGTTGTCTCTTGAGTTTTTAATATTAGCCATTCTGACTGGTGTGAGGTGAAATCTCAGGGCTGTTTTGATTTGCATTTCCTTGATGACTAATGATGTTGAACTCTCTTAAGGTGCTTCTCAGCCATCCGAATTTCTTCAGGTGAAAATTCTTTGTTTAGCTCTGTACCTCATTTTTTAATAGGGTTATTTGGTTCTTTGGGGTCTAACTTATTCAGTTGTTTGTATATATTGGTTATTAGCCCTCAGTCAGATGTGGGGTTGGTGAAGATCTTATCCTAATTTGTTTGTTGCTGTTTTGTCCTTCTGAGAGTGTCCTATGCCTTACAGAAACTATAATTTTATGAGGTTCCATTTGTCAATTTTTGATTTTAGAGCATAATCTATTAGTGTTCTGTTCAGGAACTTTCTCCCTGTACCCATGTTCTCCAGGGTCTTCTCCAGATTCTTTTCTATTAGTTTCAGTGTGTCTGGTTTTATGTTAAGGTCCTTGATCCACTTGCAGTTGATCTTAGTACAAGGAGATAAGTGTGGGTCAATTCGCATCTTCTGCATGATGACCTCCAGTTGAACCAGCACCATTTGTTGAAAAGGCTATCTTTTTTCCAAAGGATGGTTATAACTCCTTTATCAAAGATCATGTGACCATACGTCTGTGGGTTCATTTCTGGGTCTTCAATTCTATTTCACTGATCTACTTGCCTGTCACTGTACCAATACCATGCAGTTTTTAACACAATTGCTCTGTAGTACTGCTTGAGGTCAGGGATTTTGATTCCCCCATAAGTCCATTTATTGTTGAGAATAGTTTTACCTGTCCTGGGTTTTTTCTTATTCCAGATGAATTTGAGAATTGCTTTTTCTAGATCTATGAAGAATTGATTTGGGATTTTGATGGGGATTGCATTGAATCAGTAGATTGCTTTTGGCAAGATGGCCATTTTTACTATATTGATGCTCCCAATCCAAGAGCATGAAATATTTTTTCCATTTCCTGAGGTCTTCTTTGATTTCATTCTTCAAGAACTTGAAGTTCCTATCATACAGATCTTTCACTTGTTTGGTTAGAGTCATGCCAAGATACTTTATATTGTTTGTGGCTATTGTGAAGGGTGTTATTTCCCTAACTTCTTTCCCAACCTGTTTGTCCTTTGAGTATAGGAAGGCTACTGATTTGCTTCAGTTGATTTTATAACCAGCTACTTTGCTGAAGTTGTTTATCAGCTGTAGTTCTCTGGTGGGGTTTTTAGGGTCACTTAAGTATACTATCATGTCATCTACAAATAATGATAGTTTGACTTCTTCCTTTCCAATTTGTATCCCTTTGACTTCCTTATGTTGTCTAATTGCTCTCGCTAGAACTTCAAGTACTATATTGAAAAGATATGGAGAGAGAGGGCAGCCTTGTCTAGTCCCTGATTTTAGTGGGATTGCTTCAAGTTTCTCTCTATTTATTTTAATATTGGCTACTGGTTTGCTGTATATTGCTTTTACTATATTTAGGTATGGGCCTTGAATTCCTGCTCTATCCAGGACTTTTAGCATGAAAGGATGCTGAATTTTGTCAAATGCTTTTTCAGCATCTAATGAGATGACCATGTTGTTTTTTCTTTTAGTTTATTTATGTAGTGGAATACATTGATGTGTTTCCATATATTGAACCATCCCTGCATCCCTGGGATGAAGCCTACTTGATCATGGTGAATGAGAGTTTTGATGTGCTCTTGGATTTGGTTGGCAAGTATTTTATTTAGTCTTTTTGCATCGATATTCATAAGGGAAATTGGCCTGTAGTTCTCTTTCTTTGTAGAGTTGTTGTGTGGTTTTGGTATCAGGGTAATTGTGGCTTTGTAGAAGAGTTGGCCAGTGTTCCTTCTCTTTCTATTTTGTGGAATTGTTTGAAGAGTATTGGTTTTAGGTCTTCTTTGAAGGTCTGATAGAATTTCTGATAGAAAGCCATCTGGTCCCATACTTTCTTTGGTTGGGAGACTTTCTATAACCCCTTCTATTTCTCTAGGGGTTATGGGACTGTTTAGCTGATCTAATTGGTCCTGATTTAATTTTGCTATTTGGTATCTGTCTAGGTAATTGTCCATTTCCTCCAGTTTCTTCAGTTGTGTTGGGTATAGGCTTTTGTAGTAGGATCTGATGAGTTTTTTAATTTCCTCAGTTTCTGTTGTTATATCCCCCTTTTCATTTCTAATTTTGTTTATTTGGATACTGTCTCTGTGCCCTTTTGTTAGCCTGGCTAAGGGTTTATCTCTCTTGTTGATTTTCTCAAAGAACCAGCTCTTGGTTTTGTTGATTCTTTGTATGGTTCTCTTCCTTTCTACTTGATTGATTTCTGCCCTTATTTTGATCATTTCCTGTGTTCTACTCCTCCTGGGTGAATTAGCTTCTTTTTGTTCCAGGGATTTCAGGTGTGCAGTTAAGCTGCTAGCTTATGTTCTCTCCAGTTTCTTTTTGGAGGTACTCAGGGCTATGAGTTTTCCTCTTAGCGCTGCTTTCATTGTGTCCCATAGATTTGTGCCTTCATTCTCATTAAATTCTAAAAAGTCTTTGATTTCTTCATTTCTTCCTTGACTAAGGTGTCATTGAGGAGAGTATTGTTCAGTTTCCATGTGTATGTAGGCTTTCTCTCATTTTTGTTGCTATTGAAGACCATTCTTACTCCATAGTGATCTGATAGGAGGCCTGGGACTAGTTCGATCTTCTTGTATATGTTGACATCTGACTTGTGACCAATTATATGATCGATTTTGAGAAGGTACCATGTGGTGCTGAGAAAAACCTATATTCTTTTGCTTTGGGATGAAATATTATATATATATATATATATATATATATATATATATATATATATATATATTTCAATTGATCCAAAGTTTCAATTAGTTTCACTGTGTCCGTGTTTAGTTTCTGCTTTCCTGATTGGTCCATTGAGGAGAGTGGGGTGTTGAAATCACCCAAATTATTGTATTAGGTGCAATGTGTGTTTTAGTCTTTAGTAAAGTTTCTTTTACGAATGAGGGTGCCCTTGCATTTGGAGCATAGATGTTCAGTATTGAGACTTCTTCTTGGTGGATTTTCCCTTTCACCAGCAAGAAGTGACCTTCCCAGTCTCTTGTGATGACTTTAGGTTGAAAGTCAATTTTTTTCTGATATTAGAATGGCTACCCCGGCTTGTTTCCTGAGTCCATTTGCTTGTAAAATTGTCTTCCAGCCATTCACACTAAGGTAATGTTTGTCTTTGACATTGAGATGTGTTTCTTGTATGCAGCAAAATGTAGGGTCCTGTTTCCATAACCAGTCTGTTAGTCTATGTCTTTTTATTGGAGAATTGAGTCCATTGATATTAAGAGATGTTAACGAATAGTAATTATTACTTCCTGACATTTTTGAAATTTTTTTTATTTGAGAGGTTATCTTCTTTTTGGTTTGATGAGAGGAGGATTCTCTCTTGCTTCTTTCTGGGTGTAATTTCCCTCCTTGTGTTGTTGTGTTCACCCTATTATCCTTTGTAGGGCTGGGTTTGTGGAAAGATATCATGCAAATTTGTTTTGGTCATGGAATACCTTGGTTTCTCCATCTATGGCAATTGAGAGTTTTGCTGGGTATAGTAGTTTTGGCTGAAATTTGTGTTCTCTGAGAGTCTACATGATATCTTCCCAGGATCTTCTTGCTTTCATGGTCTCAGGTGAGAAGTCTGGTGTAATTCTCATAGGTCTTCCTTTATGTGTTACTTGGCCTTTTTCTCTTACTGCCCTTAATATTCTTTCTTTGTTTAGTAGATTTGGGGTTTACATTATTATGTGACAGGAGGTATTTCTGTTCTGGTCCAGTCTGTTTGGAGTTATGTAGGCTTCTTGTATATTCATGGTCATCTCTCTCTTTAGGTTTGGGGAAGTTTTCTTCTATAATTTTGTAGAAGATATTTGCTGGCCCTTTAAATTGTAAATTTTCACTCTCATCTATGCATATAATCCTTAGGTTTGGTCTTCTCATTGTGTCTTGGATTTCCTGGATGATTTGGGTTACAACCTTTTTGCATGTAGCATTTTCTTTGCCTGTTGAATCAATGGTTTCTATGGCATCTTTGGCATCTGAGATTCTTTCTTCTATCTCTTGTATTCTATTGTTGATATTTGCATCTATGTCCCCTGATTTCTTCCCAAGGTTTTCTCTCTCCAAAGTTGTCTCCCTTTGCAACTTCTGTTTTTAGATCCTGGATGGTTTTGCTCAGATCTTTTGCTTGCTTGTTTGTGTTTTCATGTAATTCTTTAAGAGATTTTTGTGTTTCTTCTTTTATAACTTCTACTTGTTGGCCCACGTTCTCTTGTATTTCTTTAAGTGATTTTTGTGTTTCTTCCTTATTGGCTTCCATTTTTTGATCCATATTCACCTGAATTTCATTAAGTGATTTTTGCATTTGCCTTGTAAGGGCTTCTAACTTTTGATCTATTTTCTCCTGTATTTCTTTAAGATATTTATCAATGTGTTCTGCTATCAGCATCCTGACCAGTGATTTTAGATCCAAATCTTGTTTTTCTGGTGTGTTGGGGTATCCAGGACTTCTTGTTGTTGGCGAACTGTGTTTGAATCCTGTCATGCTGCCTTGATTTCTGTTAGCAACATTCCTATGTTTCCCTTTTGCCATCTGGTTATCACTGGTGTTAGTTGACCTTGTTGTCCCTGGCTGGTGTTTGAACCTCCATTGAAGCTGGGCCTGACTGTTGGTTTTCTACTGATATTCAGGAGGCAAGATGGAGACCACTGCTGAGAGTGCTGAGAGGACCTCAGAGTAGGCAGTTCCCAAATGATTTGGTGCAAGGCCTGGTGCCCGTGGAGATGTCCTGCTGGGCTGCCCAGACACTGGCCACTGCCAATAACCTGGCAGATTTCCACCCGAGTGATGGTAGTCACAAATTAAGTCTGTGTCTCTGGCCCTCTCTACTAGTGACCTAGCAGCAAGATGGAGACAGTCGGTGTAGGGGCCTGGCAGAACCGCAGGGCAAGCAGCTCCCAGCCGTGCTGTCGAGATATTCCCCTGAGCTGCCCTGGTTCTGGGTCCTGGCCCAAGCCTAGCGGGTTCCCACCCAAGCGATGGCAGGCCCCGATTAAGTCTGGATACCTGCACCTCTCTACTGGTGAACCAGCAGCAAGATGCAGACTCCTGATAAGAGTCTTTAATCTTCCCTCTGAATTTTCATAATCCAGGCCTCCATCTTCTGCACTGTTTTCAACATAGTCTTCCAAACTCCTACCTAACATCCCACAGAGTTCTTATCACCAAATGGATCTTCTAACCCAAAGTTCCTAAGTCCTTCCATAGTCCTTCCCAAAACGTGTTCAGGTTGTCATAGGAATACCCCACTATGTCGGTACCAATTTGTCCTAGTTAGGGTTTCTATTGCTACACAAATATAACCAAGAAACAAGTTTGGGAGAAAAGGGTTTATTCAGCTTATATTTCTTTTTTTCTTTTCTTTTTTTATTCAATATATTTTTAATTTACATTTCATATGATTTCCCCCTTTCCAGACTTCCTCCTCCCTGCATGTCCCATAAGCTCTCTTCCCTCCTCCTGTTCCCCCATTCACCGCTTCCCTCTTCCCTGTTCTGGTATTTTCCTACACTGCTGCATTAAGCCTTTCCAAAATCCATTCAAACCATTTTCCATTCAACCATTTTCCATTCGAACCATTTGTCTAAGAAGTTCATGATTTCATTGTTTCTAATGGATGAATAGTACGCCATTGTATATATATATATATATATATATATATATACACACACATTATATATATGTATACTATATATATACTATATATGTATATATATATGTGTGTATCTATATACATACATATATATATATATATATATACATATACATATGTATACACACACACACACACACACACACACACATATATATATATATATATATATATATATACTATATATTTTGTATCCATTCCTCCATTGAAGGATGTCTGGGTTCTTTCCAGCTTCTGGCTATTATAAATAGGGCTGCTATGAACATAGTGGAACATGTATCCTTTTTACATGCTGGGAAATCCTCTGGGTATATTCCACGTCCTCTAGAAGTGTCCTGCCCAGTTTTCTGAGGAACCACCAGACTGATTTCCAGAGTAGTTGTTCCAACTTGCAATCCCACCAGCAGTGGAGGAGTGTTCCCCTTTCTCCACATCCTCGCCAACACCTCCTGTCTCATGAGTTTTTAATCTTAGCCATTCTGACTGGTGTGAGGTAAAATCTCAGGGTTGTTTTGATTTGCATTTCCCTAATGACTAATGATGTTGAACATTTCTTAAGGTGCTTCTCAGCCATCCGAATTTCTTCAGGTGAAAAGTCTTTGTTTAGCTCTGTACCCCATTTTTTGATAGGGTTATTTGGTTTCCTGTGGTCTCACTTCTTGAGTTCTTTGTATAGATTGGATATTAGCCCTCTGTCAGATGTTGGGGGGGGGTGAAGATCCTTGCCCAATTTGTTAGTTGCCGATTTGTCCTTTTGACAGTGTCTTTTGCCTTATAGAACCTTTGTAATTTTATGAGGTCCCATTTGTCGATTCTTGATCTTAGAGTATAAGCTATTGGTGTTATGTTCAGTAACTTTCCCCCTGAACCAATGTCCTCAAAGTTCTTCTCCAGTGTCTTTTCTATTAGTATTAGTGTGTCAGGTTTTATGATGCACTTGGAGTTGAGCTTAGTACAAGGAGATAAGTGTGGATTAGTTCTTCGTCGTATATTTCTACATTGCTGTTCATCACTGAAGAACTGGAACTCAAGCAGGTCAGGAAGCAGGAGCTGATGTAGAGGCCATGGAGGGATGTTTCTTACTGCCTTTTCCTGGCTTGTTCAGCCTGCTCTCTTATAGAACCCAAGATGACCAGTCCAGGCATGGCACCACCTATAATGGGCCTTCTCTGCTTGATCACTAATTGAGAAAATGCCCCATAGCTGGATCTTATGGAAGCATTTCCTCAACTGAGGCTCTTTTCTCACTGATAACTCCAGCTTGTTTCAAGTTGACACACAAAGCCAGCCAGTACAGAAGTTCAATTTTTAATATTTCTGTTATTTGTACTTTGTCCATAGTCCATAAAATAAAATTTAGCACATAAGAGAATTGTTCATTATGTGGAGTTTTAAAGTTTAATTTACCACATTTATCTTATTTTATGTTAATGAATGTTTTTCCTGCATGCATGCCTGTGTGCAGGTCCTCTGGTGACTATGGATAAATAAAATGTATTTTTTTTCTATGTTAAACTTTAAATAATAGAAATAAAATTTCCTTCATGCCATGTCAGCCAACAAGCCAGGTAGGCTGCCTGCAGACCTCCTCTTTTCTATCTGTTCTCCTAGTCCCAGCTCTCAGTTTCTCCCTTACAGCTGCAACAGAACACTAGCTACATTCTCTGGTCCCTAATTCCAGTTTCTCCTGTGGATCCCCTGGGCCATCTCCTCTGACTTCCCTTGCCCCAGTCATACAATTTCACCTGTATCCTATTCCTCTATTCCAGCAGACACCTGCCGCTCAACTCCAGGGAATGTCTGCCCTCCCAAAACACACACACTCACACACACACACACACACACACACACACACACATACACACAAACAAACAACAGCAAAAAACCAAAGTAAAAAACAAAAAGCAAAAAGCAAAAAACAAAAACAAACATGTAGAAAACAGGGTAAGCACCCTGAAGATCTTCTTCTCTCTCACCCCACACCTCAGCTCCTTGGTCTCTTCCCTAGCACTACAACAGATCACTATCTGATGTCTTCCTTTCCCTCTGCCCATATCCCTGGTGCTTCCAACAGATCATTTTCTTATAACGCCCATCTCCCCTCTAATCACTGTATTCCAGCAGATATTCCCTATGAACATACCAGCTAAGAAGGGCACTCAAACAGGCAGTACGTAGAATCACACTTTTGGAAAATTCAGAGGGAAACGAAAAACTGAGAAGCAAAACACCCATCCAACAATGACAAAAACAGAAATTGTCATATGGAACTATTATCATCTGAAACCTAGATGCCTAGATGCTAGCTGAAAAACACAATTAATACCAACCAGGGCAATATCTTTCTAAGTAATCTGACCATTCCATGTCCTGAATATTCTATTGATATAGAAAGCTCAAGAAAAAGAACTTAAAACCAACTACATGATAGAAGTACTTCAAAAGAAAACCAATAGATCCCTTAAAGAAACCAAGGAAAACACAAACCATTGGATGGAATTAATAAATCCCATAAATAAAACCAAGAAAATACAGTTGAAGGAAATGAATAAACCCATTTGTGACCTGAAGATGGAACTAGAACCAATAAAGAAAACAAACTGAAGGAATTCTAGAAATAAAAAGAAAAGGGGAGTGCAAACAGGAACTATAGAGAAAAGCTTCACCAACAGGATCCAAGAGATGAAAAAGACTCTCAGGCATTGAAGATCTATATAAGAAATAGATATATTATGAATTGGCCAGAGAAAATATTAAGTATAAAATTTTCCTGACACAAAATATCAAAGGAATCCTAGATACTATGAAAAAAATCAAACCTAAGAACAATACAAATAGAGGAAGTAGAAGAATTTCCAACCAAAGGCGCAGAAAGTAATTTCCAAAATAGCACAGAAGAAAAGTTTTCTAACCTAAACAGATTCTTATAAAGGTACAAATAGCATACAGAACACCACATAGATTAGAAAATAAAGTCAGCTTGCTACATAATACTAAAAACACTAACAATGAAATAATATTAACAAATGCAAAGGAAAATGACCACGTTACACATCAAGTCAGACCTTTTGGAATTTATACCTGACTTCTCAATGGAGACTCTAAAAGCCAGAACAGCCTGGACAAATGTGGTGAAGACTCTAAGAGATCATAGATGGCATGCCAGACTACTATACCCAGAAATCTTTCAATTACCGCAGATGGAGAAAAGAAGATATTACATAATAAAGTCAAATTTAAACAATATCTGTCTACCTATTCAAAAGTACAGAAGGTACTAGAATAAAAACTCCAATCTAAAGAGGTTAATTACATCTAAAAAAATGAATTAATCCATCTTGGAGGAAGAGAAGTATACACACACACACACACACACACATGCACAAACATGCAAACATACATGTACTACCACCACCACTAACAACAAGAGCAACAGCACTAACAAAATAACATTAATCATCAATCATTTGTCATTGAGATTTCTGTACAACAAAGATTTTAATACCCTAATGGAACCCACGAATTAACCAAATAGATTTGATAAATTCCATCCTCAGTCACATTCAAGAAGTGGCAAGGATAGGCAACACCTCAGAGTGAAGAATTAGAAAAGATATTCCAAACAGATGGACCTAAAAGTCAAGATTGTATAACCATTTTAGTACCTTAAAAATATACTTTAACTAAAAACTCTTCAGTTTCTTCCAGCTTTTCCCTAATTCAACAAAAGAAGTCAGTAGTTTCTGTCCATTGGTTGGGTCCAAATATCTGGATCTGACTCTTTCAGCTGCTTGTTGGAATTTTCAGAAGGTAGGTCCTTTTCTGTGAGTGCTCCATAGCCACCCTGTAGAAGGACCAGCAGTCTCAATTAGCTTGGACCCTAGAGATCTCTCAAGTACTGGACCACCAAACAGGCAGCATATACCAGCTGCTATGAGACCCTCAACACATACACTGCAGAAGACTGCTGTGTCTAAGTTCAGTCAGAGAAGATGCACCTAACCCTCAAAAAACTGGAGGCTCCAGTGAGTTTAGGTCTTGTGGGGTGGGGACATCCTCGTGGAGACAAGTGGTTGGGGAGGAAGTATGGGATGTGGAACTGTCAGATGTTGGACAGGGCAGGGGAATAAAATCTGGAGTGTAATAAAAAAAAGAAAAAAAGAAATAATTAAAAAAAATGACTCAGAAGATATAGAGAAATACACCACATACTCATTTAAAAAATCTTCTAAGAGGAAATTGTAATTTTTAACATCATATTATTAGAAACAAAACAAAACCTTTGAAAAAATTTAACATCTCATCATGATAAAAATCATATAGATATTAGGGATACAGGGACATGATTAAACAAAGGCAATTTACAGCACTCCTATAGCTAACATCAAACTAAATGGAAAGAAATTTAACGCATTTCCATTAAAGCCAAGAACAAGATATGGCTGTCTATTCTTTCTGTATATATTCATTATATTGCTCCGAGTCTTAGCTAGAGCAATACTACAATGGAAGGAGATGAATAGGATACATTTTGGAAAGAAGTCAACATATTGTTATTTCTAGATGATAGGATATAAGTGACCCTAAAATTTCACCGTGGTTCCTACAGCTTATAAATACTCTCAGGGAGGTAGCATACAAATGGCAAATGAAATGAGAAAGAAATCAGTGAAGTAAAGATATGTATAATAAAAACTTCACATCTTTGAAGACAGAAATTTAAGAAGCTATCAGAAGACGGAAAGAGTTCTTATTCTCATGAATCAAGAGCATTCATATAGTAAATATCGCCATCTTACCGAAAACAACCTATGGATTTAATGCCATACCTACAAAAAATCTCAACAGACTTTGTACAGAACTTGAAAGAAGAATTCTCACCATCATATAAAAAAACAAAAACCCAGGCTAGGTAAAACAATACTGAACAATAAAAGAATTTCTAGAGGTATCAGCATTCTTGAAGTCAAATTGTGTTACAGAGCAATAGTAATAGAAACCTTAAAGTGTGGGCATAAAAACAGACATGTTGATCAATGGAATTGGACAGAAGACCTATTTATAAATCCAAACATATATGGACACCTGATTTTTTGGTAAGTGTCCAGAAAAATATTGGCAAAAAGAAAAGCAAAAATGCAGTATCTTTAACAAATGGTACTTTTCTAACAGGATGTGTGCATGTAGAAGAATTCAAGTAGACACATACTTTTTTTTATTAGATATATTCTTTATTTACATTTGAAATGCTGTCCTCTTTCCGGTTCCCTCCTCCCCCGGAAATTCCCTCAGCTATCTCCCCTTCCCCAATCAACCCTGGCCTGGTATTCCTCTACACTATGGCATCAAGTCTTTGCACGACCAAGGGCCTCTCCTCCCTTTGGTGTCTAACAAGACCATCCTCTGCTGCCAATGTGTCTGGAGCCATGGGTAACTCCATGGGTATGCTTTGGTTGATGGTTTTGTCCCTGTGAGCTCTGGGAATACTGGGTGACTCAGTTGTTCCTCCTGTGGCACTGCAAACCCCTCCATCTCCATGGGTCCTTTCTCTAGCTCCTCAATTGGGGACCCTGTGCTCAATTGAATGGCTGGCTGAGAGTGTCTGCCTCTGTATTTGTCATGCACTAGCAGAGCCTCCCAGGTGACAGCTATATCCAGCTCCAGTCAGCAAGCACTTGTGGACATTGATAATAGTGTCTCGATTTTGTCACTGTATATGGGATGGATCCCTGTGTGGGGTAGTCTCTGGATGGTGTTTCCCTCAGACTCTGCTCCATGCTCGTAGGATTGCAAGCTGGTACAACCACTCTGGAAATCAGTTTGGCAGTTCCTTAGAAAACTGGGCATAATACTACCACAGGGCCCTGTTATACTGGTCTTGGGCATATACTCAGAGTATTCTCTAGCATGTAACAAGGATACATGCTCCACTCTGTTTATAGCAACCCTATTTATAATAGCAGAAGCTGGAAAGAACCTAGATGTCTCTCAACAGAGGAATGGATACAGAAAATGTGGTATATTTACACAATGGAGTACTATTCAGCCATTAAAAACAATGAATTCGTTGGGCAGTGGTGGCGCATGCCTTTAATTCCAGCACTTGGTAGGCAGAGGCAGGTGGATTTCTGAGTTCGAGGCCAGCCTGGTCTACAGTGTGAGTTCTAGGACAGCCAGGGCTACACAGAGAAACCCTGTCTCAGAAAAAAAACAAAAAACAAAAAACAAAAAAAAAATGAATTAATGGAATTTTTAGGCAAATGGGTGAAATTGAAAAAATATCATCCTAAGTGAGGTAACCCAATCACAAAAGAACACACTGGTATGCACTCACAGATAAGTGGATATTGGCCAGAAGCTTGGAATGTCCAAGATACATTTTCCATATCAAATGATGCCCAAGAAGGAGGGAGAACAAAGTATGGATACTTGGGTCCTTTGTAGAAAGGGGAACAAAATACCCACAGAAGGAGATACAGAGACAAAATAGATGCATACTTATCACCCTGCACAAAACTCAACTCCAATGGACCAAAGACCTCAATATAAAACCAGGTACACTGAACCTGATAGAAGAAAATGTAAGGAACAGCCACGAATAAATTCTTAACAAGCCAATAATCAGGTAGGCATTAAGATTGGCAAATAATAAAGGGAAACTCAAGAAACTGAAAGCTTCATTATAGGAGTTGGCATGTAGGCACAAAAGGGAAGAAACAGTAAAATACAGGGCCTTTGGAGGTTAGTGTGGAAGCCATGTGGAATCTATGAAGGTGATCCTAGTGAAGAATCTTAGTAATGGGGCTACAGAGTCTGATGTGGTTGATCATCCCTTGTAGGCAGATGAGGCATCCAATGAATGGACTGGGTTATACTGAAGTAAGCTATTGGCCAAGGGAGTCCTATAGAAATCTCCAAACAAGCCAGGCTATTGGTAAGGGAAACAGTTGCTCTCCACAAGCAGACAACAGGCTTCATTGCTGAAGACAACACTCACATGATTTACTGATCCAGAAATGGAGCGTTCACTTCTATGTTTCAGTCTCTTTGGTTCAGCAAGGTAATCTGCAAGATACCAAAGGAGAAATATAGACACCAACCAAGCCAGAAATCCTTGGGCATTCAATCTGTTCTGTCTGAAAAAGTATGCTAGGGCCCTGGTGCTACAGAACTTTATGAGAGCATCCAAAAGAAAGTTCATCTTGAGTTAAGATCCACTCCATGAGAGGTAACCTATGCTAACAGTGCTTGCAAAACAAGTAAATACTAGACAGCTCAGAGATATAGGGTAAAACCAAAATGGACCTATATAAGAAAAATGTGAATTGAATTATTTCTAATGATATTTTGCAACACTCATAGATGAGATCCTTATCCAGACATTCTCTGAAAGGATTCTTCTGATTGTAAATGGGAACTGATTCAGAGACCCACAGCCAGAAATAATTTTGGAGAGAGAGAGAGAGAGAGAGAGAGAGAGAGAGAGAGAGAGAGAGAGAGAGAGAGGGAGAGGGAGAGGGAGAGGGAGAGGGAGAGGGAGAGGGAGAGGGAGAGGGAGAGGGAGAGGGAGAGGGAGAGGGAGAGGGAGAGAGAGAGAGAGGTTGGTAGGAAATGAGGGAGGAAAGGAGGGAGGAAGGAACAGAGGGAGGAATGGAAGGAGGGAGGGAGCAAGAGAAGAAAATGTATGAGCTCCCAGAGACTGAAGAAGCCAGTCCAGAGCTCACACCACTCTCCACTAGGTCCTCTGCATCAATATTGTGGCAAGTAGTTTAGGTTTTTTACAGGACTCTGGATTGAGAGACCAAGTAAATCTCTGACTATTGTCTTGGTCGTTATTTTTTAGAATGAGTGACCAGAATGAATAAGTAGATCTGGAGGGGCCAGAGATGGAAGAGAACTGAACCAGGATACAGAAAGAAGGAAGGAAAGAGAAAGAAAGAAAAAAGGAAATGAATTTGAGATATGCTGACTCTTCTTCCTGTCTGAACATCTTTCATGTAAATGCTTCTTCTCCTCCTCCTCTTCCTTCTCTTCTTTACCTCCTTCTCCTTATGTTTTGCAGTGTTAGAGGCTGAGGTGAGGGCCTGTGCCAACTCATTTGCGCTCTCACTAGGCTAATAAAAAGAGGAAGAAATAAGATTTATTTTTCCAGATTCATGTTTTATTAATTTTAGTATTCTTATCTTTCTGAAATAAAAGATATATAACCATACAATATATTATTATCTGGGTTTCCCCTCCTCTTCCTCTTCCTGCTCCTGCTCCTCTTCCTCCTCCTCCCTCCTCACAAATTGGTTTTATTTATGAAAAATATTTTAAAGATGCAAGGTTTTATTCTTTTCAAACTTTATTACGTTTTCCCATTTTTACTCTGTTAATATATTTTGGAAAGGTTCTCACTGGGAGACTCAGGGTAGTCTTAATATGAGATTGTTCTTCCTTATGCTCACAAGAGCATGTTCTGGAATTACAGAACTGCACCACCATACACAGTTACAGGTTAGTTCACTGATGGTTATGACTCTTCTCTCTGTTTATTTTATAAATAGGAGCATAACATATTTAAACATTTATTTCAAAGTTAGTTCATATTATTGATTCTATCAATGTTAATTCATTACCTCCAGGTCTATTATATGCAATAAAGACTCTTTTGAATTAAAGTATGTGTATTATTTTCTATTACTCTCTATGCATATTACTATTATTATCTTATTATTGTTGTGTGTGAGTGTTTGTGTTCATAGATGGCATTTCTATTTCAATCCACATCCTGCAACACAATTATAGAGGTCAGAGGACAACTTTGTAAGGTGTATCCATTTTTCCACTCTTTTAAATATTATATTTAATTAAAGTATAATTACATCAATTCCCTCTTCTTCCCTGCTATGAATCCCACCTATGCCTTTTCCGTTTCCTTTCAAATTAAAGGCCTCTTTATTTAAAAATTATTATTGTTGTACTAATATATTTATTACTATATCTATAATATAATCTGCTTGCCCTTTGAATTTAAACACATATAGGATTACATGTATATATATATATATATATATATAAATATATACATATAAGTAATATACATAATCATGTATTTATATGTATATTACATATATACATATTTATTATTATATATACACATATATATGTATACGTGTGTATGTATATATATACAAAACACTATATATATATATATATATATAGTTTTTAAATTTGATATCATGACTTTCGCTGCCCTAAAAAAATCCATTTTCAACGTGTTGGTTCCAATTTCCTATTCGCTATTCACCCGAGAATCAAGCATTTTATAAATTTGCAGAAAAATATTTTATTTCATTCACTGTTCATGATAACTTTCCTATTAAATCAACTTCTACCCAGCAAGTCAGTTTTCTTCCAGAGACAGGTTAGTCTGATAGCAACTGAAAACTGTTCTATTCAAATTTACATTAAAATGAATTTAAAGCCATTCAGAGCATTGACTTTTGGCAGGAATTTACCTATTATGGAGAGCAGAAGAATTGGATCTGCCTATCAAAACGATGAAACTGAGCACACATCTGCCAAGAGCATTATGTACATTGCTGAAAAGTATTATTAACCTGGGACACAATGTGTTTTGTCAAATAAAAGAAATGCCATTAAGGATGCCAATTTTAATATCCATGACACAGCCCTATTCAAAAATGTTCATGTGTTTTTGTCAGAATCATGATAATGAAAACAAGGAATGATTTTTTTCCTTGCCCCCTGCCTCGCCTATGAAGTGTTTCCAATATGTGAAAACATGTGAGCAGAGGAACTTACCTTCTTCCTTCATGTCTTATCTGGCAGCAAACAAATATCCAAACACCAAGAGCCATCCATAAATAAAACCACAAATATTTCTAACATTTTTTATTAAAAAATGGAGGAACCATGTTTCTTTAAGTTGTATGATGATAAAGAGAAATTTAAATTTTTGTTTGTGTATCCAGAACACTATTTCATGGAGATCAGAAACTATGCCACAGTGTACTCAGGGCTGTGATACTGCAGGAGTCCAGAAAATCAAAGACACAAGAGCGTTTGAAGGAACTAACCACACTGTCCATCTTTATAAGCTACTGAGGAGCTTACGCTGAGGAGCAGTACCTGTCCCAGAGTTACTTGGTTGTCATTGTGCTACTCAGCGTTACACATTTGACAATCATTGGAAGACGGGCTGTATCAGTTTATAGGACTGCATTCTTTTTTTCTTCTCCAAGGAAAAAAATATTTTGCTAAAGGCTGAAAATAAATCTTAATTTCTGTACCAAAATATCATTAACTTAGTGAGCTTTGCTTAGTGAGTGGGATTAATGCTCCATGAATTCAGAATGATATAAGGATTTACGAAGTCTATAATGAATGTCAATGTTTCCGTGATTTGCAACAGAATACGAAACACAAAATAATACAGAAATTATGATCTCTAACTTTTGACTGCAGCTGTGTGTATGGAGAAAAGTAACTTTAGACAGAGTTGCCAGAAAGGGAGTGAGCACTGGAGCGAGGGGAACAGCCCCTTACGTGTGATCTCACACCCTCTGTACTCTCTGCAGTTGTTATAGAACCCAGTTCCTCTATCGTTACAAATCATATCTCAGCCATGCTGGATTATATCCCAAACTATTAATGCAGTGCACACTTGATGATTCCATATTTGATGTTAATGATTAATTCAAAGTTGGCATGAACAGACAGAATAGTGGTTCTATGTGCAAAAACTGTGTCAAATTATAATTCACACTCATTCAGTGAAACACAATTCAAACTATTAATTCATATTTGGCTCAGATGGAATTTTATTCCTTCATATTTTTAAATACTTGTTCTGCTTTCAATTTCAATAGAGTTTAAAAAACTAATCCACATTGTTTTTCTATTGAATTGTTCAGTTTAAAAGAATGAAAATCACAGACATTGTATTTATAAGTTTAGTTTTATTTTAAGAGCTCATTTTTATGCATGCAATCAAATGTAGGACCTTATTTGTGTTAGAAAAAAACAACAAACACCCTACCAGTTAGCTACATATATTGAAAATTTATATTTTATACATAGTGTGTTATAATCCAAACTTCATTTTATTTCAGAATGAAACATGTCAAACGTTTTGTTTCTCGTTTCAATTACCCATGGAAAGTAAAAAATGAAGAAGACTCAAAGCTGAGTAGCAACTCTGAACACAGAGATTTTCCTTAAGCAGAATAAACAACAACAACAAAAATATTTTAAGGTATCTGAGCTCATGACACTTGTTTTAAACACTTAAGCATTTTAGCCTCATAATATTACCTTAGGATTTTCTACATTCTTTAACAAATTACAATAATTATTCGATTGGTGTATTCACAGTATTCTAACAGTTCTTACACTAGATACATGAGAAGGACTGATTTTGTTAAAACATGGTCTTATGAATTTTGAAAGCGTTAAGCCTGTTGGTCACAGGAAGAGTTGGTATCAGGACCTCTGAGACCTGTGGCATCACATAGGCGACAGTGTGACCTATATAACCTGTTGGCAAGTCAATAGCCATCATATTCCCAGAATCCATTGGGCTCACCTTTACCTGCGACCAAGTCACCAACATACATACATATATATATATGTGTGTGTGTGTGTGTGTGTGTGTGTGTGTATGTATGAGAAGCACCCCCTCTTCTCTCTCTCTTCCCCTGTTCTCTTTCCACCATCACCTTTGCCCTTTCCCCTCTCAATAAACCTCACGTGAAACAGTTAAAAAAAAGTAAAAGAAAAAAAAACATAACATATCAATACAATTGTGAGTCACTGTCTCTCCTATTTTATATTGACCCGGGCTAGTCTAGAACTTGTTATATATTTGTATCCACATATTTGTACGATAGTTACAGGTCTATGTCAGCACACTTGGACATTCCTTTTCTAGGATGAGAGTGAACAAAAAGTTGTAGTTCAGATAAACTGGCAGAAGTATTTGCAACTCTCTCCAGACCCTGAGCTTGATCATTTAAAAATCACCCTTATGTGAAAAATGAGAATGATTCACCAATTTAAGCAGTTGAAATTTTTATATACTGAACTGAGTTTTACTGGACAAAACAGTATTCTAAACTCTATTGGAAAGAAGACTTGCCCTAGTTACTTTTCTTTGATAACTTGAGAGAAAAATAAAAAATAAATGAGAGCATTGAAATAATGTAATTCTACTGCATGGTGTGGTAAAAATGTGTTTCAAAATTAAGCTTCTTTATTTGGGCTTGTAATATAATCACTTTTTTTTAATAGAATCATTTTTAATTTAGTTTTCCAGTACAGTGAATATTGAGCCGGTAAACTTTCTTACTTTT
Organism: Apodemus agrarius; assembly: GCA_964023405.1. NCBI lineage: Eukaryota > Metazoa > Chordata > Mammalia > Rodentia > Muridae > Apodemus > Apodemus agrarius. Next base: position 17,691,464 of record OZ030018.1, read on the forward strand.
AGAAATAAATGAAATTTCATTAAAATAATTGAAATTTCATCATGTTCTATAATTATTTTCCAAATTTCATTTAAAAGGCATTCATAATTAATAAAAAAACCCTACATTTCCAAATGGACCTCACATTACACATACAGGAAGATAATGTGATATATAATGTTAAAATTCTTTATTAATTCAAGAGTAAACACCTTTCTGAATCTAAATAAAATATACCCAATTTCTATCAAATTCACCTAAACTAAAATAACAGATTCAGTATCCATTAGTGCATAAACAGATTAGAAATAAAATAGTATGTGTTGGTCCTTGAGAGGAGGGCTTGTACAGTGTATTATTGTATTGTTTGGCATGTTTAGTTATCTTATTTTGAAGGCCTGCTCTTTTCTGAAGAGGAAATAGGCAGGAGCGGGGCAGAGGGTATGTGAGGGAAAGGAGAGCTAGGAATCATTGAGGGGTGGGGCTGTGATTAGGATGTACAACTTAAGAAAAGAATCTATTTTCAACAAAAATAATCTAAAAAGAGAACATGTTTTTTTTCCCTTTCTAATGTATTATTTGTAAATTTAAAGAGAAAATAATACTTATTTTCATCTATACATTTTTATTAATTATTTATTTACTTTTCAAATGTTGCTCCCCTTCCCAATCCTCCATCCACAGGCCCTCAGCCCCACCCCTCCTCCCTTCACCTCTAAGAATGCTTTCTCCAACCCACCTACCCACCCACTCCCACCACAAATCTCTAGCATCCCCCTTGTCTGGAGGATCAAGACTTCACAGTATTAAGCATATTTCTGCCCACTGAGGCCAGACAAGGCAGTCCTTGGCTACATATGTAGCAGGCATCATGGAACAGCCCATGTATGCTCTTTGGTGGATGGCTTATTCCCTGGATGCTCTGAAAGATTGGTTGGTTGATACTGTAGTTCTTCCTATGGGGTTGTAATCCTCTTCAACTCCTTCAGTCCTTCCCCTAATTCTTCCATTGTGGTCCCCAGGTTTGATCCAATGGTTGGCTGTAAGAATTTGCATTTTTCTCAGTCACCTGGTGGTAGAGCCTCTCAGAGGACAGCCATGGCTGGCTCCTGTCTGCAAGCATGACATAGCATCAGTAATAAGATCAGAGTTTGGCACCTGCCATAGGATGGATCCCAGGTTAGTCTCTGGATGTCCTTTTCTTCAGTCTCTGCTCTATTTTTGTCCCTGTATTTCCTTTAGACAGCAACAGTTCTACATTAAAATTTTTGTGATCGGTGAGTGTCCCCATCCCTCAACTGGAGGCCATGTCTATCTACTAGAGGTGGACTCTTCAAGTTCTGTCTCCACATTGTTGCGCATTTTGACTGATATCCCCATTGGGTCCTATGGGGAACATCTCACATTCTTGGTATCTGGAACATTCTAAAGTTTCCCCTGTTCCCCACCCCACATTACTGCCATTTTCTGGGTCCTCTGAGCTTCTCTCCAGTTTCCTCTCCATACCTGATCCTGCCCCTGCGTTTTCATTCCCCTCCACTTTCCCACCCAGTGAAGGAAGGTGAGTTAGATGCTTTCTCTACCTCTCTGATCTAACATACTTTCACGCTAGCATTTGTCCCCGGGGTCTTTATTGGTAAAATAAAACAATGTGATTGTGTCAAAAACAACAGATGCCAACTAGTTTTGGTATTTCTCGGTTTATATATTTTTTTGAGATGATCACTCATGGAAGTTTGGGAATTTAAATCACTTACAATCTATGGGAATCTATGAATCCCTATCTTTAAATCTAGCAGTAATATTTCTTTACAAAATTGAGCTCCCCAGAGTTTGGTACATAAATAAGATAGTCACTTCTTTGTTAACTGTTGCCTTGGTTAGAATGACATGTCCCTCTTTATCATTTCCTGATTAGTTTTAGTTTGAAGTCAATTTTATGAGATATTAAGATAGTGATCCTTGCTTGTCACATTTTGGAGGGTACTTTTGTTAGTATCTTTAGCCTAAGGTGATGACTGTCTTTAAACTTGTGTGTAGTGTAGATCACAGAGAGATGGGTTTGCTTCTTCATTTAATCTGTGCCTTTTGTTTGAAAATTAAGGCTGCTGATAAATAGAGTATTTATGGAAATGTCTGTGTTAATTGTGGTTATCATGTTGTATTTGATATTGCTTGTGTTCTCATTGGTATTTTGTGCTTTAATAATCATGGTTTGTCTCTCCACAATCTCTGCTATGCTCATACCTCTTTTTGACCCAAAACAGTACTGTCTATATTTTGTTTACGCTTGGATTACTGGATTCATATTAGTGAAGGTTTTTCTTTCTCATTAAATTATGGCAGATAGATTTTCTTGATATGATATTCTCAATATTTTGTGCTTTTCATTTCATTTAAATTTAATCATTTTTCTAGTTATCCTTTTTTATATGATTTTGTCTTATATTTCTTTTACATATAATATTTTTCATGAAAGTTTTCTAAGTTTGGAAAACCTATTAGGAGAAAGGAGGAGCTGATATTAGATGGTAGCTTCTGTAATCATTTTTTATTTTGATAAAAATGATGATATTTCTGGAAGTAAATAAGGGAAAATTTGAAAATATAGTTAGATAATTATAATCAACAATTTTGGACATTTGTATGTATGTGAAAACCTTTTACTCATAACAATAAACTTATGGGTCTATGGATGTAGCTGAGCTGATGTTGTGCTTGATTAGCATGTATGAAGCCTTGAGTTCACACCATTTGTTATTACCAGACAAACCAAGCTGGCTTACCTACCCCTATTCCGAGTCCACAGAAGGTGGACAATGGAATAAGAGATGTTCATGGTCAATCTTGATAAAATCCAATATTTTAAGTAAGCATGAGGTAAAGATCATAACTCAAAAATAAATACATAAATAAAAAAGAAAATAAATAAATGAAGTTACTTTGCTTGATGAATAAATGATTACAATATACTCTATTTTGGCTTCTGGAGTTTTAGATATGACTGTGACAAGTGGAAAGGGAGGGAGGGACCTGGGAGGGAAAGTGGATGGGGGGGTGAATGAAGCAGGGGGGGCACGGGGGAGCCGGAAAGGGGGAACCTGATCTGGTATTGGGTGAGGTAAAAGGATTGACGCACTGAAGGCCAGCAGAAAGAATGGAAACAGGCAATCTGGGAGGTGAGAGACTCTCAAGATTCAAAGGGTGATTAGATGAAATGCCTGACAGTAGGGAGAAGGAACTTACAAAGTTCACCTTCAACAAGAAGTCAGTGCATCAGGGAGTAGGATGCCATACCACAATCAAAACTCTCACCCATAATTGTTCCTGTCTGATAGCACTGCAGGACTGGAAATGAAGAGGAACCTGAGGAAAAGAAGGACCAAAGTAGGATCTCAGCTCAAGGGGAGGTCCCAAGGCCTGACACTCTTTCTGAAACTTTGGAGTGCTCACAAAAAGGGACCTAGCATGGTAGAACTCTGGAAGACACAACAAGCAGCTGGAAGAATCAGATGAAGATATTTGCATCCAACCAATGGACAGAAGCTGCTGACCCCTGTGGTTGAATTAGAGAAAGGCTAAAAGAAGCTTTAGAGAAAGGCAATCCCATAGGGGCAGCAACAGTGACAATTAACCTGGACCCCTGAGATCTCGCAAACACTTGACAACCAAACAGGCAACATACACCAGCTGATATGAGGCCCCCAACACACATACAGCAGAGGACTGTTGGGTCTCTGTTCAATCAGAGATGATGCACCTAACCCTCATGAGACTGGAGACCACAATGAGTTGAGAAGTCAGGTGAGGTGGGGGTGGGGACATCCTTGTGGAACAGGAAGGCAGGGAGGAGGTATGGAATGTGGAATAGTCAGAGGGTAGATGGGGTAGGGAATAAAATCTGGAGTTTAAATAAATAAATAAATAAATAAATAAATAAATAAATTTTAAAAAATACTAAGTTCATTATTGAAATTCTTTCTGTTCCCTGATGCAAAGTAAATTTAATATAGTCACATGTTTGATCCCTAACTAACAGAATTCTTAATGTATTTCTAATTGTTTTATGGAATGCTCTTGACAAAACTACTGTAGGATTTAAACTTAGTATATGTGAGATTGCTGTTGAAAATAGAAATGTTTTAAGACTGTTATGAATACCTTGTAGCCTCGTGTAATTGTAGCAATTAGACCCATAGAAAAAACACTTTGATAGCTCATCCTCAGATCCTGAGCAGCAGTATTCTACTTGAGAAGATAAAATTACTTTGCAGGAAAAGAAATCTACCAGATTCCATTGATCACACACTTCAGAAAAGTTTACAATCCCTTTATTATACAATATCACAATAATTTCTTCTTTCTGATTTCTGCCATTATGTACAGATGAATATTAAACATGTTACAAAATATTCTTATATTTTTTAAAGTCATGACAAATAGGAGAAAGCAAAAGCAGAGGAAACACACATACATGCAGAGATAAACATGTTCTTACACAGAGGAATCACATATAAAAACATTGGAAACCAGAATAATAATGCATGTGCAGAAGACGTGTAAGGAGAAGCAACAACAACAACAACAACAACAACAAGAAAGAACAACAGCACATTCTATGATAGAAATAAACAAGTAGAAAATCAAGGTACTGAGCATGAAATACATACCTGAATTTATCTTGCAACTACATGTTCAGAATTAATGATTACTTAGCCATCAATTATGAAGAATACAAAACATTTAGGACATTTCGAAAAATCAACACAGATAAATGTTGTTTAATTTTAGGTCTACTTAAATAATTCATCCTTTAAATTATTTTCATAAAGTGTTACGCTGTATTCTAAATGTATGCTATTCTAGAATAAATAAAAATATAGAGAGACTAAAAGAGCAGCAGATGCTATGTACTGTGTGCAAAGAGAAACATATTAATAGTTAGACAAGGGAGGAAATGTTAGGGCAATGAAACTTTTTGTATCCCAGTACAGTGATCAGTAGATAGATGTTATTATATTGTTGTGAAAAATCTGGTGATTATCAAATGCAAAAAAATGAACTCATAAAATTGCGGGTTTCCTATAATAATTATCAAATTCTTTCACCATGGGTAGCAAATGTAGGACTCTATTGGAGCAAGTTACTATCAAGGAAACCGTGGGAAGACAAGGGGATGCAGAAAACTCTCCTTTGGGAGCAAGTTATAAAATTGAAAAAACTCGTTAAAAAGGGAAATCTCAGAAACTCTGTAATTTTATGAGGTCCCATTTGTCTATTCTTGCTCTTAGAGCATAAGCAATTGGTGTTCTGTTCAGGAATTTTTCCCCTGAGCCAATGTCCTCAAGGGTCTTCCCCAGTTTCTTTTCTATTAGTTTTAGTGTGTCTGGTTTTATGTGGAGGTCCTTGATCCACTTGGAGTTGAGCTTAGTGCAAGGAGATAAGAGTGGATCAATTCTCATTCTTCTGCATGTTGACCTCCAGTTGAGCCAGCACCATCTGTTGAAAAGGCTATCTTTTTCCACTGGATGTTTCCAGCTCCTTTGTAGTAGATCAATTGGCCATAGATGTGTGGGTTCAATTCTGGGTCTTCGATCCTATTCCATTGATCCGCCTCCCTGTCACTGAACCAATACCATGCAGTTTTTAATACTACTGCTCTGTAATATTGTTTGAGGTCTGGGATATTGATTCCCCCAGAAGTTCTTTTGCTGTTGATGATAGTTTTAGCTATCCTGGGTTTTTTGTTATTCCAGATGAATTTGAGAATTGCTCTTTCTAACTCTATGAAGAACTGAGTTGGGATTTTGATGGGGATTGCATTGAATCTGTATATTGCTTTGGGCAAGATTGCCATTTTGACTATATTAGTCCTGCCAACCCACGAGCATGGAAGATTTTCCCATTTTCTGATGTCTTCTTCAATTTCCCTCTTCAGAGACCTGAAGGTTTTGTCATATAAATCTTTCACATGTTTGGTTAGCATCACTTCAAGATACTTTATATCATTTGTGGCTATTGTGAAGGGTGTCATTTCCCTAATTTCTTTCTCAGTCTGCTTATCCTTCACTTATAGGAAGGCTACTGATTTGCTTGAGTTGATTTTATAGCCAGCCACTTTGCTGAAGTTGTTTATCAGTTGCAGGAGTTCTCTGGTGGAGGTTTTTGGGTCACTTAAGTATACTATCATATCATCTGCGAATAGTGATAGTTTGACTTCTTCCTCATAAAATTACAAAGTTTCTGTAAGGCAAAAGACACTGTCAAAAGGATAAATCGGCAACCAACAAATTGGGAAAAAATCTTCACCAACCCCACATCCAACAGAGGGCTAATTTCCAATGTATACAAAGAATTCAAGAGGTTTGATACCAGAAAACCAAATAACCCTATTCAAAAATGGGGTACAGAGCTAAACAGAGACTTTTCACCTGAAGAAATTCGGTTGGCTTAAAAACACCTTAAAAAATGTTCAACATCATTAGTCATTAGGGAAATGCAAATCAAAACAACCCTGAGATTTCACCTCACACCAGTCAGAATGGCTAAGATTAAAAACTCAGAAGACATCAGGTGTTGGCGAGGATGTGGAGAAAGAGGAACACTCCTCCACTGCTGGTGGGAATGCAAGCTGGTACAACCACTCTGAAAATCAGTATGGCGGTCCCTCAGAAAACTGGACGTGATACTTCCAGAGGACCCAGCCATACCACTCCTGGGAATATACCCAGAAGATTCCCCAGCATGCAATAAGGATACATGCTCCACTATGTTCATAGCAGCCTTATATATAATAGCCAGAAGCTGGAAAGAACCCAGATGTCCCTCAACAGAGGAATGGATACAAAAAAATGTGGTATATATACACAATGGGGTACTATTCAGCCTTTAGAAACAATGAATTCATGAAATTCTTAGAGAAATGGATGGAGCTGGAGAACGTCATACTAAGTGAGGTGGCCCAGTCTCAAAAGAATACCCATGGTATATAGTCACTGATAAGTGGATATTAGCCTAGAAGCTTGGAACACCAAAGACATAAATCACATATCAAGTGATGTCTCACAAGAAGAAAGGAGTGGACACTGGTGCTAGAATGGACCAAAACATCATTGTGGGGGAGTACAAGAACAGTGAGTTGGGAGGGAGTGGATGAGGGAGCAGAGGGAGGGAAAAGGGCATGTGGGACCTTTGGGGGTGGGGAACCAGAAAAAGGGAAATGAATTGTAAATATAGAATATATCCAATAAAAAAAGAAAAAAAAGAATACTTTAAAATGAATAAATTTTTAATCAAATGGAAAAAAAAGGGAAATCTCTTAAATTTTAAGTTAGGAGACACAACTCTCTTTAACACTACTTAATAGAACATATGTTAATACCAATACCCACCAGCCCTCCAAAATTCCTGTAGCTTATTTTCATAAAATCTAGATGTTATACATTTGTTGCATAATACAGGACAAAGGACTATGCAGATACCATTAAGTTTTTTGAGATAGTTACTTAATTTAACATTTGGTTGAATCGTGTCCAGGCAGAGTTACTCCTAAGCGCTAGAATAGGTTTTGCTTTACTAAGACCCATATTATGAGTATCATAAACTGTTTTGTTTCTGAATGGCCACTTTGTGTCCAGTATTTTGTTATAACAAGTCTGAACCCATTAAGACAAGTTTAGTGCATGTACTTAGGTCTCAGGTTATAGAGTTATATTAACAAAGAGTGACATTCAAACTGATGCAATTCTTAGAATATTTATTGAACTTACTTTAACGGGGATGCATAATCATGCAAGTGTGTATATTATGGGATGCAACTCCCCACACACATAAAATGTAGTTCTTTCAATCAAGACAGATATATGCTAGCTGTGCTTTTACTGAAAATTAGACCAGTTAATTTATGCTATTTTCTTATCATTCAATTGAACTAATTAGTGCATTCCCACAGTGATGGATTTCCAGCTGATGTAAGTTATCTATTACAGTCACAGTTAAAGGCATGCTAATTGAGAGGGCATGGTTGTACTCCAGGTTATCAACAGGGCACTTTCAACAGGATTAATTGGCAGTAAATATAATAAATCCCCACTTCACCACTTCCCAGCCCATATTGATTGTCTTCAAGTAAAGCCAGCCATGCATTGTTTTTACAACTAAGCATTTTCTCATTAATTTTTCATAAATTTTATGTTTGTATATTTATCATATCCTGTTAGAAAATTTCATGTCTAGATCTACATTTTTGTCTGCACATAGCATTTTTGTTGGTAATTAAAAACAGTGAACATTATACCACCCTCAGCATCAATGCTATGGTAGAAACAATTAGGAACAAAGCCTTTAGCTGACTTGGATATTCTCCAACAGAGTATCTGTGACATATGTCAGATTTGCATAGAGACTTTAAGCTTTCAGTCATAAATCATCAAGAATATAAATACTATATGTTCACTAGCATGCCATAATGAGAACTTAAATGTAAATTTCTTCTAACCTTTTTTTCATCTGGGCAATTGTATAGGTGGCAAGAATGAAATAATAGTAAAATCAATGAGAATTTTCATAAGAGGTATATTTTCCTTCCATTATTTCATTTAATTATATTTTATATTAAAGAAAATATGTTTTATTATCTGATTCCCATTGCTTAATTAGCCTACCATTTTCTTATGTATGTATAACAAGTTTAAATATTTCACTTCATTAATTTTAGTAGTATGTGTTTGCTTTGTGTGTGTATGTGTGTTCACTTATGTAAACATGCATGTAGTCATCAGAAGACAGCTGTTCATTCATTTACTGGCTTCTTTTTCTTTCTTCCTTTCTTCCTTCCTTCCTTCCTTCCTTTCTTTCTTTCTTTCTTTCTTTCTTTCTTTCTTTCTTTCTTTCTTTCTTTCTTAGTTCAAACAGAGTCTCTGGCAGTAATAAAATGGACACATTCTTCTAGATTGTTAAACAGTAATGGGGTTCTACCTGAATACAGAATTATGGACTAAGGTCACCGCGATTGAAACTGTGAAGAAAACTAATTATTTCCTCTCTAAATGTTATGCACTGCATCAGGGATTTGTGACAGTAACAAAATGTCTCAGACTAACACATTTTCTGTTAGTTAAACATATTTAATTATGTAAAAAGTCCCATACATGAATTCCACAATACAGTAGTCAGTAGTCCCATTTGGTTATCCAATTCTTGAAATGTAGTCGATATACATGAACCATTCATTTTAATTTATTACAGTTTATTTGATAGACAGACCATGGTGACATTCACCTTGAATCCCAGTACTTGGGAGACAGAGGCACGAATATCTCTTGAGTTAGTGGCTAGCCTGGTCTATAAAGTCAGTCCCAGGATAGACAAGGTTACAGAGAGAATGCTGTTTTGACAAAGCAAATAAGCAAACAAGATTTACATATTATAAAGGCAAATTTTAAAACTCTGTCCAGAAGTTAGTATGCTTCAGAATGATTTATGTAAGGGCTCTTAACTACCACCTACCTATTCTACATAATATGTTTTTACCCTGTACTTGAATTACTCTTGCATTTGTTTTGTTCTGTTTTTGTTTTTCTTTTTTGGTTATTGTTTTGTTTTGTTTTAAAATTAAGAATTGGTGGTTTTATTTTCTTTTTCAGGACAAAACTGGGTAATATATCTGTCCCAAAATTTGAAAATATAAATTCAATTTTCTTTTATCTTTTGAGATTAGAACTTAGCCATAAAATATGTGTTTATTTCACTGTGTAACTAGGGAGAGTGTAGGCATCGCCAACTAAACTTTGCTGAAGCCAGTGTTGACAGGTTAAAAATAGTGTTTATTGCTGCCAACACTTTCAGCTTTTTAAAACATAATTTAAATTTTGCACATTGATGTGAAATATTCAAACTTTTAAATGTTAACTACAACTTTTCAAAACACTGTAAAACTGTCTGAATAAAAGATATATTTCTTGGACTGAAATTTATCTTCCTTTCATTAAAAAAGCTGTGTACTGATGTCGTAAGTATGGGTCATAATGTTCTTTATCAGTTCAACTGTTATCAAGCACCTAGGTGTCCTATATATCTAGCATGTGCACACTATCTTAACTGAATTCATACGTATCTAGGAACACATTTGCTAAATCACATGTTGTTATGTTCTACAGTGGGGACACTAACTAGTGTTATTTATTAACTTTGGTTTATTCATACTCATCATTTAAACTGGAGTGGAATGGAGTGTCATAATGGTAGTGGTCTGCATTTCCTCATAGCTAAAATCATTTATCAGTTTTTCATAAATATATTGTATACCTCTTCTTTACTTTTTTGGAGAGTGTTCAGACAACTTGTTTTAATTTTATTTGGCATTGGATTACTTGATTTAAAAAAACATTTTATTTTTATATATACATTATAGATAGATAGATAATAGATAGATGATAGATGATAGATAGATAGATAGATAGATAGATATCTTAAACCTATTCCCTAGATTTTGACAATTTTTATCCTATTCTGTAGGTTGTACTTTCCTCTGTTAAGTGCTTCCTTCTCCATGTGCAGAACCTTTTATTGTGGTATCAACCTATTTGTGTATTCTTGCTGCTTTTGTTGATGACATCTCAGTCTCATTCAGGAATTCAAATTATTTTCTTGTAGTAATTAAAAGTAATTCGCAAAAAAATGAGTGTCACATTTTTTTTCAGAGTGGAAATTAATTAAACAAACTAGCAAGTAAAAAGAAAAAACAACATAAAGAAGATGATATGCTACAAAGAGAAAACTCCTCTAGAAGACTAGAGGAGTTTCATTTTGTCTAGTCTTTTACTACACTCCAGGGGAGTTCTGGGATCAGGAGCTCTGTGAAACAGGATGTAATAGGATTGTAAAGGCAGATGGAATGGTCTGAGCAAAGGAAAGAGTGCCCTCTAGACACCACAGGACCAATGTGCATATGAGGTCACAGATGCCATTACAGCACCGCACAAAACCAAACCAGATGTGGTCCTAGCACTGAGACCTGGAAATAGACATAGGCTCTCATCCCAAACAAGAAACTATCTACAACTGGTACTCTCGTGGAAATAAAAGAATTATCTCCACCAATGGAGTGTCACATATTCTCCAGACTACAGTGTAGGATCTATGTCCAGCACTAGGTACTATGGCCAACTCAAAACCAAGAAATTTTTGTATACATTTTGTTTTATATAGTTTCTTATGTTTTGGTCTTTTGGGGATATATTTCAAGTTCTAATTTTGGTGGGGTTGCTGTGCTTTCTCTCTCTCTCTCTCTCTCTCTCTCTCTCTCTCTCTTTCTCTCTTGTTTTTTGAAACAGGAAGAGATTGAAGACTTTAGGAGGATCCAGGATTAGTTCTTTAAAGTTTATTCAGTACAACATAATCTCCAACTTCACCGAGGTGCCTGACCACATCCAAGACAGAAGCCTCTAATCTGGAATTCGGTTGCTGAGCCAGACCCTCCCTCAGCTTTCTTGTCAGCTGCAGGCTCCAAGGGTCACAGCACTCCTGTGGGTGTCTCTGTCTGCCTACCCTCTTGTGAATCCTGCAGGCTGCTCATCATCTGGACCTGTGGACTGAGGCCTGCCAGCCTCAGGACGGCTGTAGCTCAGGTTGGCTGGCATGAAAACGCAAGTAGGCGCAGGTAATCTCATAGATACTGAATGCCCTCATTCATGCCAGTAGAAATGTCCCCAAGCAAACTGCTCCTTCAGGTAGCCTTGAGACTTCAAAGGCTGCATGGCCTTCATTACATAAAGATTGGGGACATTCTTGTCTACCAGCTCCGGGTGTTTGGGCCTGTGGGCATCTTTCTTGGCAACCATCATGACTTCCTTAAAAAGGAGTTCATAAATAAGGCTGATATGAACATAGTGGAGCATGTGTCCTTATTGCATGCTGGGGAATCCTCTAGGTATATGTGTAGGGTCCTCTGCAAGGGCCCAGTTTTATGAGGAACCACCGGACTGATTTCCAGAGTGGTTGTACCAGCTTGCAATCCCACCAGCAGTGGAGGAGTGTTCCTCTTTCTCCACATCCTCATCAACACCTGCTGTCTCCTGAGTTTTTGACCTTAGCCATTCTGACTCGTGTTAGGTGAAATTTCAGGGTTGTTTTGATTTGCATTTCCCTAATGATTAATGATGTTGAACGTTTCTTAAGGAGCTTATCAGCCATCTGAAGTTCTTCAGGTGAAAAGTCTTTGTTTAGCTCTCTACCCCATTTTTTAATAGAGCTATTTGGCTTTCTGGAGTCTACCTTCTTGAGTTCTTTGTATATATTGGATATTAGCCCTCTGACAGATGTGTGGTTGATGAAGATCTTTTCCCAATTTATTGGTTGCTGTTTTGTCCTTTTGACAGTGTCCTTTGCCTTACAGAGACGTTGTAATTTTATGAGGTTCCATTTGTCAATTTTTGATCTTAGAGCATAAGCTATTGGTGTTTGGTTCAGGAACTTTTCCCCTGTGCCCATGTCCTCAGGGGTCTTCTTCACCAGTTTCTTTTCTATTAGTTTCAATGTGTCTGGTGTTTTTTGTGGAGGTCCTTGATCCATTTGGAGTTGAGCTTAGTACAAGGAGATAAGAATGGATCCATTTGCATTCTTCTGCATGTTGACCTCCAGTTGAACCAGCACGATTTGTTGAAAAGGCTATCTTTTTTTCCACTGGATGGTTTTAGCTCCTTTGTCGAATATCAAGTGACCATAGGTGTATGGGTTCATTTTTGGGTCTTCAGTTCTATTCCACTGCTCTACTTGCCTGTCTCTGTACCAATACCATGCAGTTTTTTTAACACTATTGCTCTGTAGTACTGCTTGAGGTCTACGATACTGATTCCCCCAGAAGATCTTTTACTGTTGAGAATAGTTTTAGCTATACTGAGTTTTTCGTAATACCAGATGAATTTGAGAATTGCTCTTTCTAACTCTATAAAGAACTGAGTTGGGATTGTGATGGGGATTACATTGACTCTGTAGATTCCTTTGGCAAGATGGCCATTTTTACTATATTAATCCTGCCAATCCACGAGCATGGAAGATTTTTCCATTTTCTGAGGTCTTCAATTTCCTTCTTCAGAGACCTGAAGTTCTTGTCATACAGATCTTTCACTTGTTTGGTTAGAGTCACACCAAGATACTTTATATTGTTTGTGGCTATTGTGAAGGGTGTCATTTCTCTAATTTCTATCTTAGCCTGCTTATCCTCTGAATATAGGAAGGCTACTGATTTGCTTGAGTTGATTTTATAACCGGTCATTTTGCTGAAGTTGTTTATCAGTTGTAGGTTTCTGGTGGAGTTTATGGGTCACTTAATCATAATATCATATCATCTGCGAATAGTGATAGTTTGATTTTTTGCCTTTCCAAGAAGCTGGAAAGAACCCACATGTCCCTCAATGGAGGAATGGATACAGAAAATGTGGTATATTTACACAATGGAATACTACTCAGCAATTAAAAACAAAGAATTCATTAAATTTTTAGGCAAATGTTTGGAACTGGAAAATATCACCCTAAGTGAGGTAACCCAATCAGAATACACATGGAATGCAGTGACTGATATTTGGATATCAATTAGCCCAGAAGCTCTGAATACTCAAGACAGAATTACCATATCAAATGATTCCCAAGAAGTAGGATGGAGAGGGCCCTAGACATGGAAAGGCTTGATGCAGCATTGTAGGGGAGTAGCAGGACAGAGAGATGGGAGGGTGGTCATTGGGGAATGGGCAGAGAGAAGAGGGCTTATGGAACTTATGGTGAGAGAGGAAACAGGAAAGCAAAATCATTTGGAATGTAAACAAAGAATATAGAAAATAAAAAATAAAAATAAAAAATAATTAGAAGACAAAAAATAAATACATAAAAAGGAGTTCATAGTTGGCAATTCCATTCTTAAGCATCAACATCGAGGCTGCTGCAGGTCCGAGGCAGAGGCTCAACAACAAATTTCTTTATGTTCACAAAAAAAAAAAATTTAATATGAGTGCAGCCAGTGATTGATGCACACATGGAATTGTCATAGTTAACCCAGTGATTTTATAAAGTAAAATTTAAAGACTGTAATGATAATAAAAACAAAATGAATCTTAGAAATTGAAGGGAGAACAGGGACAACAAATGGAGCAGAGAATGAAGGACAGGTCATCCAGGGACTGCCCCACCATGGGATCCATCATTATCTACAGACACCAAAGCTCATACTGTTGCTGTAGTTAAGAGGCATCTGCTGAGAGGATTCTGGTGTGGCAGTTCCTGAGGAGGAGGTCTGGCCAGCAGCTGAGCAATGCAGATGTGGATGCTTGGAGTCATCACACCCCAGTTAGGACCCCAATGGGGGAGTTGGCAGAAGGACTAGAGGAGCAGAGGGGGATTGCAACCCCATAGGAAGCACAACATAGGTTGGCCTGACCATGACCATGCAGTTCTTCAAGAGATTAGACCACCAATCATGGTGCATACCATTTCTCCAGAAACATGCAGCAGAAGTTGGCCTTGCCTGACAGCAATGGACAGGGTTGGTCTTGGGGATGTTTGATGCCCCAGTGTAGGGGGATGCTGTAGCAGTGGGGCAGGAGAGTGTGGGTGGGTGGGTGAGCACACATGTTTAACATTAAATATAATTTATTGAAAATAATTTATATATAAAAGAATGAAGAATATAATACAATATATATAAACAGCATTATTGTTAATGTAAGTTGTTACAGAATAGTGTGAGATCATACTGTTCAAGAGAGTAAAAGGTGTTTTTCTTTCCATTTCACCCTAATAAAAGGTCACCTTAAAGCTGAGTGTTCTATACTGAACATTTCATAATCAAAGCTTTTGTATATTTTTATAGTTATCTAATATATAGAGATAGATATAGAGATAGATAGAGATATAGAGATAGAGATAGAGATAGAGATTGTAATGCAATTACATCATTCCATTCTTTCTTTTCCTACTTTCAAACACTCTCCTATTCCCTTGGTTTCTTTCAGTTGTCTTAGATAAGACCTTAAATACTATAAACAAGAAGTATGGGAAGAGTAGGCATCATTATCTTGTTTCCAATTTTATTAAAACTGCTATAAGTTTATCTCCATTTAGTCTGTGGTTTTCCTTTATTTTGCCTTTATTTGTTCGTGTATGTCTTCCCTTCTTAAACTATGCCCCTGCTATCCCTAGTCACCCCAGTACTTTTATGATGCAGGGATATTGGATGCTATCAAATGTTTTGTTTTCTCCATCTAATGCGATAATCTTTTGTCTTTCAGTCTTTTGGTTGTGGTGGATTACATGTATTGATTTACACATGTTGAACCATCACTGCATTTCTATGATGAATTAGCTTGATATGGTGGATAATCTCTTTGACTTCTTTTCTAAGTATCTTGTAATACTTTGCCCATTTTCCTCATGCCTTTTCAATATAGTATTAAAGTCTTAGCTAGGGAAACTGAAGGAAATCAAGGGGATACAAATAGAAAAGGAAGAAGCCAAGGTATCTTTATCAAAGATCGTAATGCGTTCATAGGGAAATTTTTACAGATGATAAACATTTTCAGCAATGTAGCAGGATACAAAATTAACACACAAAAATGGCTAGCTTTCTTGTGTACAAATGATGTGAAAGTATTTGTAAGTATTTTTTTGAGAAATTGTTACATATATGTTCATAAGGGATGTTGGTTTATATTTTTCTCTTCCATTAGGTCCTTTTGTAGTTAGGATAATACTGACTTTTTCTTTCCTTTCTTCCTTCCTTCCTTCCTTCCTTCCTTCCTTCCTTCCTTCCTTCTTTCCTTCCTTCCTTCCTTCTTTCCTTCCTCCCTTTCTCTTTCTCCCTTTCTCTATTACTTTCATTTTCTTCTTTCTATGTGGTTGCAAACCCCTTCATCCCTTTCAGTCCTTTCTATGACTCCTCTATAGGGGTCCCCATGCTCAGTGCAATGGTAGGCTGTGAGCATCTGCCTACTTATTTGACTCTGGCAGAGCCTCTTAGGAGTCAGCTATAACAAGCTACTGTCAGCAAGCACTTCTTGGCATCTGCAGTAGTGTCTGTGTTTGGTGTCTATATAAGGGATGGATCCCCAGGTGTGGCTGTCTCTGGATGGCCTTTCCTTCAGTCTGTGCTCCACACTTTGTCCCTGTATTTCATTTAGACAGGAGCCATTCTGGGTTTAAAATTTGGAGATGAGTGGGTGGCCCTATCCCCCAACCAGGGGCCTTGCCTAACCTCTGTGTATGGTTCTCCCTCCCCTTTGTTGGGCATTTTAACTAATCTCAGTCCAGATGTGTCCTGGGAGCCTCTTGCTTTTCTGGCGTCTGGAACTTGCTGGTAGTGACCCCCAGTTCCTTACCTCCCATTGCTACATAACTCTGTTCAGTTTTTGACCCTGTGTATATCATTCTGACCTAATTTTCCACTTCCTCTCATCTCTTCCTTCCAATTTCCTACCAACCCTCTACCTCCTGTGAGTATTTTCCCCACTTCTAAGAAGGACTGAAGCATCCACATTTTGGTCTTCCTTCTTGAGCTTTATATGATCTGTGTGTCTTGGGTATTCTGACTTTTCGAGCTAATATCCACTTCTCAGTGAATCCATACCATGTGTATTCCTTTGTGATTGGGTTACCTCAGGATGATATTTTCTAGTTCCATCTATTTGCATAATAATTTCACGAAGTCATTGTTTTTAATAGCTAAGTAGTACTCCATTGTGTAAATGTACCACATTTTCTGTATCCATTCCTCTGTTGAGGGACATCTGGGTTCTTTCTGGCTATTATAAATAAAGCTTCTATGAACATAGTGGAGTCTGTGTCTTTATTATATGTTGGAGCATCTTTTGGTTATATACCCTTTCTTTTTTTTTTAAGAAGAGTAATGTTATCTCAGTTTCTATATTGGGAACTAATTTATGGGCCTCATGAAACTGAAAAGCATCTACATGGGAAAGGAGACCATCATTCATACAAAGTGGCAGTCTTCAAAATGGAAAAATACCTTCTTCAAGGTATTTTTATAGAAGCTTATTATGTAAAATGTATAAAGAACTAAAATTAAATTGTGTCAAGCAAACAAATGTCCCAATTTAAAAAAGTTGCTTAGAATTAAGGAGAAAGATCTTAAAAGATGAAACACAAATGGATGAGGAACACTTAAAATTTTTTCACATCCTTAGCCTTCAGGGAAATGCAAATTTTTACAACTTTGAGATTCCATCTTACACCATTCAGAATGGCCCACATTAATAAAACACATGATTCAGCCAGCTTGGGCTGATGAGGATGTGGAAGGAGGAGAATATTCATCCCATGTTGATGGTAATACAAAATTTTAGAGTCACTGTGGAAATTAGGGTAGATATTATTCAGGAAGCTAGGGATAGATTTAACTCAAGACCTAGAGTACATATTCTTGGGTATATACACAAAAGACTCTGCATCCTACTCAGAGATACTTCCTCACCAATGTTCACTGCTGCTCTCACAATTGCCTAAAATTGGAAACAGCCTTGGTATCCATCAATTGATGAAGAACAATGCAAATGTGGTATGTGTTTAACAATGGAAGATTATTCAGTTGTTAGGAAAATGAAATTGTAAAGTTCTCAGGTAGATGGCTGAATCTAGAATCATATTCATAAATGGGGACACCCAGAACCTCAAACACAGATATATGTTTTCTCTTATGTGTAGAAGCTAGCTTGTTAACCTTCAATATGTGTGCCACTGTCAATAACCAGAGAGGTTAAGTACTGACTTAGACAGGGTTTCTATTCCTGCACAAATATCATGACCAAGATGCAAGTTGGGGAGGAAAGGGTTTATTCAGCTTATACTTTCCACATTGCTGTTGATCACCAAAGGAAGTCAGGCCTGAAACAAGCAGATCAGGAAGCAGGAGCTGATGTAGAGGCCATGGAGGGATGTTTCTTACTGGCTTGCTTCCCCTGGCTTGCTCAACTTACTTTCTTATAGAACCCAAGACTACCAGCACAGGGATGGCTTGCCTCACAATGGGTCCTTGCCCCTTGATCACTAATTGAGAAAGTGCTTTATAGCTGGCATTCCCCCACCTGAAGTTCCTCTCTGTGTGATAATTCCATCTTGTATAAAGTTGACACACAAAACCAGTCAGTAAAAGTACTTAGGAATCTACCATGGAGAATGGAAAGTTCCACACAGAACAGGAATAATATATGTTTTTATAAAGATTCAGAAGGGAAAGTATAATAGGATTATATGATAAAGAATATAGGACAAAAGGGTAAGTAGTGAATAGAGACAACTAAATGCCACTGACAGTCCATATGAAAACCTACTCCTGTAGAAGCTTCCTAATGTATAAAAACAGTGTGTGTGTGTATGTATATGAAAACCTGCAATTGGACAATGTACAGAGAATGAGAGACTTTTGAGTACTCAGTCTTAAATGTCATGTCTTCAGCATAGCCCTCTCCTCAAAGCTGAAGGACATATGTAGAAGAGGAACCAGAAATATCCTAAGAGACAGAGGGGATGGATGCAGCCAAGAAAATCTTCCACTCA